>OX369308.1:25344745-25932024 GCA_947284805.1 Coleophora flavipennella
CGGACGTGCCGCACAGCAATAAAAGATGGCTGGCTGAACGCACAGCTCCTTCCCCGGATCCAACCACTCTTCAAGCGAGTACTGCACCATGCGGCGCAGCAAAAAGGGAGAGCTGGCAAAACGTTGTAGTATATTGTATCTTGCGCTGGTATTGTATTACGTCTCAGGCTCTTCCGAAGCGGAATATTTTCGGGATTCCAAAATTGCGGACGGAGTGAAAAGGCCCTCAGAAAAACTCAAAATAACTATAAATAATAATATATCTGATAACTAAAAATTTTAATATTTACAACCCAAAATTCAAACAAAAATTCGACCGTCCTCTCTTTTTACCCGACTGCGCCAGAAGGAGGGTTATGTCACAGTATATATATTAGTACGTGGTTATGTTTTTCGAGAGTATGTATGTATGTATGTATGTATAATTGTTTGGCACGCTCTGCAGCCTGAACGGCTGGATGGATTTTGGCTTGAGAGGTGTCGTTAGATTCGTATTTACTGTGAGAGTGACACTGGGTATATCAAAATAAAAAAAAACAAAATAGCGGATTTTTGGCGCCAAATTCCAATGTTAGGCACGCACTGCAGCCTGAACGGCTCGATAGATTTTAGTTTGAGGGGTGTCGTTAGATACGTATTTACTGTGTGAGTGACACTGGGTATATCAAAATAAAAAATAAAAAATGGCGGATTTTTGGCGCCAAATTCAAATGTTTGGCACGCTCTGCAGCCAGAACGGCTCGATGGATTTTCTATCAACTGATAAGTTAATAATCTGCGTAAATTTAATGTGTGTCATTGTGTATATAGGTTACTATACAAACTCATTCAATAATAAAACTAAAAAATGAATAAAATAAAAAACGGTAATTTAAAAAACTAAAAAACCCGACTGCGTTTCTGTGTAGTTTGGTAATGAAAAACCCTAAAACAAGAAAATCGTCATACCCGATTGCACTTAACTTAAGAAAAATTGTAGCAGTCGGGACCCATTCTAGAAATGGAGGCATAGTGAATTGAGAGCACATACCTATATTACATTGCAGATTACTCCAATATACTGACTAGACGGTTGACTTTCTAGAATGGGTCCCGACTGCTACAATTTTTCTTAAGTTAAGTGCAATCGGGTATGACGATTTTCTTGTTTTAGTGTTTTTCATTACCAAACTAAACAGAAACGCAGTCGGGTTTTTTAGTTTTTTAAATTACCGTTTTTTTTTCTCCAACTTGTCAATCCTTCCACGTTAATCAAAAAATCAATACCTCGACCAACAGCGGAAACCAAAAAGAATTTAATATGAAACAGCAAGAAAGAAGATCGGCTTTGAAGCGATGCTTTGCGCTTCAGTAGGTACTACTAATAGGTATACACATACATAACAGAGGCCTATCGTCTACTTCGCCTATAAACGAGATCCGATTCTACAACTCTCACTTGCACTCGAGCAAAGATGACCTATACTCAAGGCATCAGCTAGCTTTATAATATTGCTTTGGTTTATTATGTAAGATAATGAAACAATTACTCAGTTCACAGTTCCTTTTCTGAATTGCTTTATAGGACTGAGGAGTTTTTTGGCGGGATTCGTGGTGGACGCATTCGTAGTTTTATTTTATTGTATTTGCATTGTTTTCTGCTAGAATTTCTTCAAAAAGTGGTGTGTTTTGGAGAAAATCGTCTGGTGCACGTGAGCAATGTGAAGAACAAGAAAATACAAAGAAAAAGGACGTGCAAACCCAATTTGCACTGGGTGCAGTTTTATAGACGCCCTACTGCAACCGGGTGTTCTACCTCAGAATTAGGCTGCTGCAAATGCTGTCAAGAACTTCAGAGAGATTTGTAATGCACGGCACTATCATTACAAATCCAAAAACAAGGACTCGTTTCCATGGCCAATAAAAATTCACAACAAACAAAATAACAGTTTGGCAACACTGCCATTCAGTGCCCATTAGATTTTTTAGATGTATTAGATCTGTGAGTGCCCGCACCAACGATGCCAGAATGTTACTTGTGTAACATTTTCTGTTACTTTTGACCCTCTCATGTTATCTCCATGTTACACGACTTACACGAAAATGTTACTTTTAGGACTTAATAAATATTAAAATATTTTCCAGCTAACAAAAAAAATATTCGTTGTGTTGGTGCACTTGATTTTGTGGCCTGACCACCTGACAGCACAAATTTTGACTGAGAACGCGACAACCGCCGCGCGCGCCAAAATCTTTCACTTCGTTATCTATCGTCATATCGCTTATTCACTCACTGAAAATCTTTGATTCTGTTTAGTTTTGTCTTTTATCTGTATTGTACTGAACTTTTGTGTTTGGTATGTGTCGTTTTATGTAGAACACCGCTTTCTATATTTATTAAAGAAATGTTACTGTTTTCTCATGAAAATGTTACTTTTTGAGCTGTCTTACTCATGTTTGATGTTACATTTGACTATCTGCCACTGGCAGCACTGGCCCGCCCGTCCCGCCCGCACCTTTTTTTCTCTGAGAGCAGAAGCCGATATTGTTTTCAACAATTTTCAGTAATTTTTAGAACATTATTTGTTCTCGGTGATAATTTTGTGAAGCGGTGCTATTTATACTCAGTTTGTTTAAATTATGACTTGGGGTTTCGTTACATGTGGACCAAACGAAGCTCTGGTAGTGTCAGGTGAGTGCCTATCAAATAGAAACAGTATTTTTATCCTTGGTAACGGAATTGCTAAAAGCTTTGCGTCTAGTATCAAAATAAAACATTTAACTTGTCATTTACATAAACTGTACAAAATAACTGTAAAATATATGCTGCTCACTGAATCTGTTGCCTTGCGAATTACCTAAAGCTTTGTGTTACAAACATTCGTCTATAACTATAATAACTGATACAATCATGCAAACAAGGTTTAATTACTACAATCAACGACACTGTTAAAGTCCCTCACCAATTTTTGTTTAGTATCTACCAACATTTTTACACAATAGGGAATTCCAGATAAATGTTTTTTTAATATAAACAAACTTTATTTACTCATTGAGTTGGGGAATCTCAGTAAGCCTGCCTCGGTTGGGGTAGGTTCGCTAGGTTTGAGTATACTGTCGAAGAGCCTCGCTAAGCAAGGCTTTCCCCCTATGGTAGTCCAGTTACATGCTCCCCAACTCCTGCCTCATTCTTCGGTATCGTCACTGCACTTAGCATCAGGTGAAATGATGTCAAGAGCTTACCACTTCTGAATAAAATAATATATTCATAAGGTTGTTTGGAAGAGAGGGCTTTTATCATTAAGAGCAAATACAATAACTATTATTCTCTCTCTTTCTTGTCTGTTTACCGATATGCGTTATTTTCTTCTCTATGTTGTGCAATGAAGTGTGTGAAGTCATCCTGTATATGTAGGTATAGTAGGTACCAAGTTCTGCATTATATCAAAATCTAACACTAAAATGTCACTGTCGGCGGCAGATTGTAAGAATCCAGCAGATTGTCATCTACTAAGATATTCCCAGGTAGATCATGTAAAGCACAGGCGTTTCATTGCCGAGCTCCATAAAATACTATGTTAACAGATCCATTCTACAGTAGCTCCAGACATGTTAAGCTAACCTAATCTTAAGTATATACCCTACTTTTTCTAACATAGTTTTTGGAGCTCTGCTATGAAATGCCTATGCTTTTCACAATCTGCCTGAAATATCTGGGCAATAGCAATCTTCTGGATTTTACGATCTGCCGCCAACATGTACAACACCAATACTACCAGACATATGCTTTAACAGAGTTCAAGTGGTTTAATTTAGAGATGAGGTCATCAGCACTTAGTAGACTGATAAATAAAGAGTTGAATAGTAGGTAGGTAAATACATTAATAATGCTACCAGTCCAATGTTATACTTACCTACTTATTTACAATGTTTTCCTTAATAGACATTAAAAACAGAGATATAATAAGACATGAAAAAATATTCTAGAAACAAATTTAGCTTCATAAACAAGTTTTTTAGCCTAGACCTGTCTTGTAAATGATGTCAAATTTTTTTTATGAAGACCTCATCTTTAATCTCCAACTAAATTATTATCAAAATCATAAATGTTAAGTCCTGTTATAACACTGATAATCCCAAAGTAATTACTAGAGATAAAAATATATCCAGTAACCATCTGGCCTAAATGTAATACCCGGCCGGATCTTTGATATAACTCAATACTACTGGATATCCATAAATTTTATATAAAATTCCTTTAAAACATACATAAAATGAGACAAGAGCTTGCAATAATGATGATTTTTATTAAAAGCGGTAATTAGGAAAATTACAATACAACCTTGTGAAAAACTTAAATTAACTTAAACAAATTAACTTGAACGTCTGTCTGTGATTCAACTAAAATAAAACTTTCAAAAATCTCTGAACACAAATTAAAGCACTCTAATCTACTACACAAAAACATGTTTTTATATATGTTTTTATCCACAAGTGACAAATTATGGTGGATAAATACAACATTTTTGGTGTTAATAGTCAACCGGCGATTTAGAGACAAGTGAGTTAGAGACATTGATATGTAGATGTCGGGATATCCGGCCATTTGGCCTCAGAGTTTGCCAAATATCCGGTATCCAGCCAAACAACTATCTGTTTCATCTCTAGTAATTACCCAGTGCAATGATTTTCACTTGTCTGTATGCCTCTGCCTGTGGTATGTTTATTTTTTTATTTAATCTGTAAATACATACCTACTACTGATAGTTTGTTAACCTTGTAATATGTATTTGCCTTTTCATATTATCATGTTTGTATGATGTATGATTGTGGGGTGTTGTAGGCATCCTTACTAATATTATAAATGTGAAAATGTGTTTGTTTGTTTGTTACCTTTTCATGCTTCAACACCTTGACCAATCTTGATGAAAATTGGCATGCAGATAGGCTCTGTCACGGGGAAAGACATAGGCTACATTTTATCCTGTGAAAATAACATAGTCTGATGCAGTTCTTGAGGGAACAGAAAAAATAGTCTTTTTTTGTTCATTTCTTTTACATCGCAACGTAACAATGGATTGTTGTGATTTTTTGCACAGAGGTGGTTGAGGGAATGGGAAATGATGATGTAGACTGCTAATCAGAATAGTCCGATTTGGGATGGGGATCTGGAGAAAACTAATGTCCACTCTCGCGAGCCGCTTGCGCACCACTCACTCAAAGTCAGTCATAAAAACGATGTCCTCGCGGACGACGCCGCGGGCACAAGCTAGTATTATAATAAATAAGAAAGATTTTTTTATTAGCTCGGGCAAAATCTAGTTTAATGTGATAAACATTTTGTTCCTTTTTTTAAAAATTATAATTTTGTGTTAGGATGCTGTTACTCAAAACCCCTTCTGGTTCCGGGCGGGCGAGCATTTGTGTGGCCAGCAGTGCAGCGCGTGCAGCGGATATCTCTAAACACCATGACGCTGCAGGTGGAGTCTCCCACAGTCTACACCAGCCAGGGAGTGCCCATCTCTGTCACAGGAATAGCTCAGGTGTTTTTTTTTTCTTAAACTTCCTATGTTCCTGTGTCCAAATAACAGCTATATACATATACGTAGTCAGGTCAATAGTTCTGTCACAACCTTATTATTTTCAAATTTCAGATACTGACTAGAAATGTTTTGATTGATTTTGATTTAGGAACTTTTGCATCTTCTATATAAATAACATTATTTTTCTCCATTTTCAAAGGAGTTTCTGGATTTGGTTATATTTTTTATGTTTGTTACCTCAGAACTTTATCATTCATGAACCATTAAAAAATCTTATTAATTTGAAAGGATCTACTTTTAGATTAGTCCCATATAAATTTCATCAAAATCTGTACAGTACTTTTCTAGGAATTGTAGAAAAATTTTTTTTGGATGTTGTGATTAAAGTCCTTTTTTTATAACGTGTTTAGCGTTTCCTATTAATATAAAATTATTTTACTCCATTCTAACATGAAATAGTCAAAAGTATGACAGATTGAGTTGCTCCACTGCGATTATGTGAAAACAGAGGTTTCCAAACTTCTCAAAAATGTGAAAATAACACTGAAATTTTTAATGTACAATCAAATGATGCAGAAAAAAATTTTAGAAGATCGCAAGAGGAGTAGCTCGCCTCGTACGGTTAGGACACCGTTCATAAAGGCAGTGAAGGCGTGAATCCAACGGAATCCCATTTGTAAGCAAAATTTTTGGCTCTCCAGATGGGGTTAAGCAGAACCACATTCAAAGGGTAAACCTGAAGATCACGGACTACGAGCTTATCGAAAGACGACAGAATAGTTTCTTAAAAGTATCTGAAAAAAATAAGGCTAGAGAGCTTTTGGACTTAGCTTTTAGCGGTATGCGGGAAAAAATACCTTTAAATCCTTTTTAGATAATTTTTTTAATGTTGGGCAAAGTTACGACAAAAAACCGACCGTGCGTGCATGCATGTTGGGCTCATGCACCAAGGTTTCCGTACCACCATAAAATATAATAAAAAAAATAATTCTTCATCCTCGCCTTGTCCTTTTATAACAATGTATTACGTAATTAGCTGTCCCATACTATAACTACGAGGCGTATCTCTTTGTCACAATTCCGCGAAACGGTCAATAATATCTTGATGTACAGATTTACACTACAGATGTATGGGAAAATGAATTTTCTTCTCTTATCTTTTTTTCGTGTTTTTTTTTTTCGATTTTTTAATAGTTATGTTTTAATGCTATTTGGGGTCGAGACAAATCCAAGAAACCAAACAAACAGAAAATCGGTCCAGCCGATCTTGAATTATAAAGGGTTTAACTAACCCAAATTTGTTTTTTTTTTTGAGTGAAAGACAAACTAAAATTTGTAATTTAAAAAAAAAACTCACACACATTGATATAGGTACGTCACGTTCCATTTTCCAAAAGCAAATGTAAGTTTGTAATCGTAATTTTTTTTTTTTGTGATCTACAAATAAACGATTTTTATACTTTTTCCTTTACTTTGCTGGTAATACCTTGCTTGTTGCTAAATTTCATGATTCTAGGTCAATGGTAAGTACCCCACAAGTTTTTATTTACTTTAAAGTGTCAAAATATGCGGCATAAATGGCCATATTTTTTGATTTTGTTGACTTAGATCCTTGATTTTTGTACAGCTTCAAGGGACCATAGACCTTAATATTTGATATTAATTATACCTCCTCGCGTTCCTGAGAAAAAGGATCTTGACAGACATATGAACAAAGAAGTAATCCTATAAGGGTTCCTTTTTTTCTCTTGAGATATGGAAACCTAAAAATTCTGAAACATGTCCCAGTAAAGCGAGCAAGCGCATCACGAGGGTCCAGTGGGGGGCGTCGTCTCTCGTAATTCATGGTTTCATTCATTCAAGATTTTCGAAAAATTACTTGCCTTAGCTGGGAATCAAACCGGCAAAATGTGAAATAATTTTCGAAAAACCTAAAAACTTTTAGGTACAACCTTTAATTTGAAAATAATTTTAATTATTTCGTATTCTTCTCAGCAAACCCTTTCAGTTCATACCCATATCATGGGGGTGCATAAAAAAATAATTGATCCGCCATCTTTGGGAGTCCGCCATATTGGATTTAAAATGACGTCACTTAGCTAACCATGCATTGTTCTCCAAACTTAACGTGTATGCAAAATTTCAGCTCAATCGGAAACCGGCAAGTGATTCTTTTAGCTTCCAAACTAACAGATAGTCTAACACGACAAGCTTATAAAAATGAGTAAATCGATCATTTTTTTTATTTAAAGGAAACTTTTCATTTATGAAAATAAATAAACCTACCTACATTTAAAGACAGAACAGGTAGTTTATATTACGATTCCACAGTTTTATACGTAAAATGGAATAAAACAACCGCAAACAGTGAATTTATTTGACGGATAGGAGATATCTATTAATGCTGAAGAGTGTTCAACGTTAGCCTAGTGAACGATGACGTCATCGCTCGTGGCGGCTGGTGGCGCCGCAGATAGAAATACGTGTTAAGAAAACTTGTAATAGCTTCATCAGTTCTGGATCAGTTTGTGTCATTTAAAAACCACAATCATCAACAAAGCATAATGCTCGTAACTAAATAGGTTTAAGACCAAATTTCCGTTATGTTTGGAAAGCAAATTGCAGGCCTTGGTCGAGAATCGAACCGTAAAAATGTGAAGATAAAACACCTGCATTGTTATAAAGCCAAAAATTACTCGAAAATATTTTAATGATGTTGCGTTTATTTTTAAATAAAAATAAAAATATGGGAGACATATTCCATACAGGTAGTTTCCCATAGCAGATCTAGTCGTTTTGCTTACGCAATCTACCTCAGCATATATGAGGTGCACATGGCAAACTTTCTTGATCCTTGCATTGGACTTTACAAACCACCTTAGTCTGCTTTACTTAATTACTGTGGTGACTGTTAAAGTCATTTGTTTCGTTGGCTATGTTGTTTTTCCACGTAACTCCCAAAATGTACCGCTAAGTTCGTATGTGAATACCATTAAGTTGGCCCTCTTGCCGGTATACTCGTAAGATGGTATGTCTCCTCCGAAGAGGTGCTTACTTAGGGTGTTTACTGCTTAGTGCGCAGGCCTGGTACACTTAAGATTTTGGAGGAAGTAGCGAGCTCGTTATTTTTCAGACACATGCGTAAAGTTTACTAAGTGTGGTAGCGACTTTGCTGATGCTGGCGTCTATTACTTGGTTGTTGGACAATGTTGGACCTTGGACATTATCCACGATTTGTAGGATGGCGCCAACGAGTGTTGTTTGGAAGTTGGTTCTTGTGTGGACCATGACGACAGTATTCTTGGTGGTAACACTCATCGAGAAGAGTTTACATTCCTAGCTGTATCGTGTCATTAAGTCTTGGAGGCCTTGTTCAACTTGGCATAGCCTTTTAATAAAATTCCTATTTATGCAACTTGTATGAAGAAAATGAAGATTGTAAGGTTTCCTTATAATGATGCCAATCGATCCTGCCAACCCAGTGAGTGTCATGGAGATCAAAGGACTGTATGAAACCTCATATTCGTTTTATTGTGGCTGCTATCCCATTTAATTGTGGTCAGGCCTCCAAATTATTTTTCGCCACTCAACCAAATTTGACAAATTCTGTAAAAAAATACATAACCAATCTTTTTATAGGTGAAGATCCAAGGGCAAAATGCTGAGATGCTGCTATCTGCGTGCGAACAGTTCCTCGGCAAGAGCGAGCAGGAGATTCAACATATAGCACTGGTGACACTAGAAGGTCACCAGAGAGCTATTATGGGCTCCATGACTGTCGAAGAGATATATAAAGATAGGAAAATATTCTCGAAAAAGGTGAGTGAGTTGTTGTTTTTTTAATCCTTACTAAGTTTGTATGCCTGTCGGTTTGTTACTCTTTCACGCTAAAAAGATTTTCCTGATCTTCATTTCAGATGACAGCTATCAAAATTAAAACCGCTGTAACTCGGAAACTATTTATCCAGGGCTACTAGTTTCTTAAGAGAAATGATAGGTTTCTTTTTACGACATTGTATTTTAATATGTATATATTTTTTGAAAAGACTACGGACTCCACTTTGCAGGTGGTCCATTTATACACGTGGCATTTATTTAGAAGTTAATTTTGCAGTTTTTGATATTTTGTATGGAAGATGTATGAACTTTTACAAATCTATACACACATCTTAAGCTGGTCGATTATTACTCCTAAACTAAGAAAGCCTTTGTAGCCGTAATAATTTTCCTTTTAAATTAATTATAGGTCCTCTTATTTCCAATACTTTTCAAATTTCTTGAAATAACGGTTTAGCTGGTAGGTGGTAGGGACAGGTAACAAAAAACACTACTTTAAACGAATTCTTGGCAAGTCCTCAATAGTAAAAAAACACCTGCACATAACATGTAGGGGAGGTAGAGGTACCCTTATTTTTTAGAGATTTTATACCATAATATGTTTATAGATGTCACAGATTTGTATAACCATACCAAATTTTAGCCTTATAACTGTAAATGTCTGAGTAGAATGGCTGTAAAATTAGGAAGCTAGTAAATTTATATAAAACTTGAATATGCTATAGTCATGGGTGGGACAGTAAATCTACATTCTACTTTAAATAAATCTACATTCTTAGCATGTTCCTTGCAGGTATTTGAAGTGGCCTCGAGCGATCTGATCAACATGGGAATCACAGTCGTATCTTACACACTAAAAGATATCAGAGATGAAGAGGTACGTGTTAATTCTAGTATTTATTTACTTATTTTTACGCTTTTTCTCTTCTCTCATTACGTGTGGCACAATTAACCGTGTTATCCAAGAGACAAACATTTATCTTTACCCGAGGTCACGTGTAGGGCATTTAGATTTACACCTACGGACGTGTGCAACGTGGCCTTCATACACATCTGGAATTAGATGTCGCAGGTTTCCTCACGATGTTTTCCTTCACAGCTAAATAAATCGGTAAGTATATGTACGTACGTAAGTTTCGAAAAATTCATTACTTACTAAATTTTACTAATTGCTGTATTTGGGTGTGTTTTTACTTATTTTATTACTAGCTAGATAACTTTAATTCCCAATGCTGGTCACGGGTCTGTTTCTAAACTCGGGCAGGTTATTCAACACAAGTTGGACATAGAACTTGTAGGGTTTAGGCATTAGCCGCTAGTGGCGGACGCCACTGTTAGAAGCTTTTTAAGCCGCTTATTAGGCACCTCACATGGCTTAATGATAGCAACCAGCACCAACGACTTAAACGTTGAAAATTATCACCATTTTATAATAAATATCCAATGTCCCATCACACATGGTGATCTAAGTACAAAAAAGGTTTCCTTGTGTGTATATTATGAAAACCGCAATCTAATTACTGATATTCATACATGTGAAAAACCCAGGCACGCACGAACAAACAAACCTGATCATCACAAGTGTGTTTGTTGTTGGTGAGAATCGAACCCATTAACTTTGGCCCAGCATTTAGGAGAGCTAGATGGCTAGATATTAGACTATTTAGTATTCAATATGTAACAAAAACAATAATTGTTTGTGGAGCATTTAGAGGGCTTTGATGACTTGCGTTCAAGGATATTTGAAGGCGCTATGATAACGTGTTCAAGGGTACTTAAAAGCGCTAGGATGAGATGTGTTAAGGGGTATTTGAAAGCTTTATGATGAGTGGTCGGTGGTGAGTTTATGATAGAGTGTCAGTGGCGTAACGGCTAGCGCTAAGGTCGTGGTTCGAATCCTGCCACGTTTCGAATTTCGATTTTATATGCACATTTATCCAAAGCTCTTACGGTGAAGGAAAACATCGTGAAGAAACCTGCACACGCCTGCTAAGAAACTCGGAGGTTGTGTGTGAAGTCGACCAAACCGCACTGGGCACGCGTGGTTGACAAAGGCCCAAACACCCTCATTTAGGGTAGACTCGAGCCCCTCGGTGGGAGCGTATGTGAGCTGTTATGATGATGAGTTGTATTTAGGGGTATCTTAAAGCGCTAAGGTGACTTGTGTTTAAGGGTATTTGAATGTACTATGATGACTTGTGTTTAAGGGTGCTTAAAGCTATGATGACTTGTGTTTAGGGTTATTTGAAAGCGCTGGGTATGGCGCGCACGGCGGAGGTGAAGCGTGATGCACGCATAGGCGAGGCGGAGGCGCAGGCTGAGGCACGCATAAAAGAGGCTATGGCGGAGGAGCAGCGCATGGCTGCGCGTTTCCTCAACGACACCGAAATCGCGAAGGCGCAGCGCGATTTCGAATTAAAGAAGGCGGCTTACGACGTCGAGGTTCATACTAAAAAGGTTAGCACATATTTAAAACCGTTAATGTCCAGGTATGTAAAACGTAAGTGGCAGGATTATAGTTTTTTTTTCTGTCTGATAAAATATGTGGAGCAGTGTGATAGATAACAGATGAACTAATGAAAACTTTTGAATATTTCCGTGGGGAAAATTTTCGAAACTTTCAGGATACTTCGGAATAATTCAATAATCCACACAAGTTTAACAATTATACCTATTAATTTCAAATAAAATACATCAACGCGAGTGACAGAAATATGCAGTTTTTTCAATTAGTTTAGACTCCTTAGCACGAGTACGACTCACAATTTTTATTATTTGTTATAGGACAAGTACAAGGGCTGTATGATAAGTCCTTTTAAAAAATAGCCGTTTACACCTGCGATGCAGTCCTCATTTGTCAAAAATGTTTGTCCTCCAAGTCATCTCATCAAATTTGGGAATAGGTAGTAATCACACGGAGCTAGGTCTGGTAATACGGAGCATGCGGAACAGCTCGACGCCCAACTCGTGTATTTTAGCCATTGCTATGGTTGATGTGTGCACTGGGGCATTATCTTAATGAAAGAGGACTTTCTTGGGTGGGCAATTTTGATCGTTTTTCCAACAGTTCGGCTTTAATACGGTCCAATAACTCTGCGTAATAAGGTCTTAAGATAGGTCAAATGACAATATTCAATTCAAATTATTGAAAGACTGTGTAAAGCTATCACTATGGAAAAAATATATAATAAACTTGAAGTAATAAAAAATCTATTTAATTGAAAACATTTTAAAAAATATTACCACTTTTGATGTAAAAAGTTATACTGAGAACCCTGTATTTTGCATTAATTGCAAAAGTTCTAGAAAACAAAGTAATGTTGAATGAAACAAACACACAAAAATCGGTGACTTTAAGACCTTTCATTTAAATTAAACACATTTTTAAAACTTATTTGAAAAGTAATAAAAACATGTAAAAATCGAGATTTGGGCTTTCGGTTTCAACGTAACAGCCGCGTTGAAGCCCGCATTAATTTGAACTTAAAATGAATAGACTTACGTTCACCAGTAGCCATGTTTGGATTGCTGTTTTGACTCGGGTGTATAATGGTGGACCCATGTTTCATCCACAGTGACAAATCGACTCAAAAATTCCGAGTATTTCGCTTCATCATATCCAAACACAGCTTTGAAATTCGCTTTCGTTCGATCGTTAACAAACGTCGCACCCATCGTGCAGACAGCTTTGTCATAGCCAAATCTTCGTGAAGTATTTTATGTACTCACTCAGTGGAGATTCCTCCTATCTCAGCTATTTCACGCACCTTCACTCGGCGGTCGTCGAATACAATATTATGGACTTCTACAACAACATCCTCAGTGGTGGCTTCGATTGGGCGACCAGAGCGCGGAGCATCAGATGTGCTTGACCGACCACGTTTAAAATCATTTAACCAGATATAAACAGTATGCAACGTTGGTGCGTTAGTGCCATGAACAGAATCAAGTTCAGTTTTTATTGTGGCAGCACTGCAACCCTTTTATGTTTTGCAAAATGTTTTATAACGGCACGAAATTCAGATTTTCCCATAGTTGTGGAAAATTAAGAAGTGATCACATTCAAGCTTAGTTAGAGTGTCAATTTATTGATTTTTTTTTAATTAATTTTTGACATTCTTCATTTGAAAGATTGTGCCTGCCAGTATTAATGCCATTGACCCAAAAAAATATTTTACAAATAGTTTTTAATAGAACTTATCAAACAGACCTCGGATTATAACCACACCAAATTTCACCTTTGTTAGTATTATATTTTTTACAATAGAGCAAAAACAAAAGAAAAACCCTTTTCAATACAGTTGCTCGAAAAGTGGTCCTTTATATGCCAGTCAAGTGTGCGCAAAATTGATTTTACCGCACACGTGCTTTTACTTTACCACTTTTTTAAATTTCTAGCTTGGAGGAGGAACAAGACATTTCTAGCAAAAAAAATATTATAATAATCAAACATACAGAATCTTCTTTAAGACTTTTGAAAGGAGAATTTTAAAAGAGATGGGTAGTTCCTCCGAGGTTAGTACATAACGCAAGCTGTTTAGATTCTCTTTGGGTTATATCTTTGTGAAGAAAAGAGAAAAAATATGAATGAAATGAAACTGGTTACACCAAGGAATAGGTCATCTTTACCAAAGAGGTTAAGTATCCCAAGCAGTATTGTAGTCTATTTATGATAATAAAAAAACTTACGAATGCGCACGTGTGCTAGCTAAAATATGGCGCAATTTTCGTAAAACTGAATTGAGATGTTTTAGTTGTGAAAACTAATAAAATTAAGAATATTTAGTTAATATATATGTAATAAAAAAAATACTTATGTGTATGTATAAGAAAAAACAAAGTAAGATTTCTACCCGGACATTTAAAATAAGCCACAAGTTGCGTAAAATGAACTTTGGTTGCTGAAGCCTTGATAGGTATGTACCTACCCATGTATTTTGTTTTCCTGTCACGGTCGTTTTTTTATTTTATCTATTTTCTCACAACGTATTGAAAAACTTCGTATGATACATGGGTGTAAAAGGAAATAAAAAACTCGTGACGATGGTCAACCCACGCCTGCGGCTCGGGCTCACAAATGTCATCATCATCATCATCATCATATCAGCCACAAATCGTCCACTGCTGAACAAAGGCCTCCCCCAAGGATTTCCACGACGACCGGTCCTGCGCTGCCCGCATCCATCGGCTTCCCGCGACCTTCACCAGGTCATCGGTCCACCGCGTGGGAGGCCTGCCTACGCTACGTTTTCCGGTGCGCGGTCGCCACTCGAGAACTTTACTGCCCCATCGGCCATCTGTTCTACGAGCTATGTGCCCTGCCCACTGTCACTTCAGTCTAGCGATTCTGTGAGCTATGTCGGTTACTTTAGTTCTCCTGCGGATCTCCTCGTTTCTGATTCGATCACGCAGAGAAACTCCGAGCATAGCACGCTCCATTGCCCTTTGGGTGACCTTGAGCCTTCTTATGAGGCCCATAGTAAGCGACCATGTCTCAGTTCCGTAAGTCATCACTGGCAACACACACTGGTCAAAGACCTTAGTCTTGAGACACTGCGGTATTTGGGACGTGAAGATATTGCGAAGCTTCCCGAACGCTGCCCAGCCGAGTTGGATTCGTCGATTGATCTCTTTCTTGAAGTTGGACCTGCTTAGCTGGACTGTTTGTCCCAGGTATACATATTCGTCAACAACTTCCAGTGTAGAGTCTCCAACGTTTAGAGGAGTGGGTGCGACACGGATATTTAACATTATTTTCGTCTTGTCCATGTTCATTTTAAGACCCACTTGTTGAGAGACCTTACTGAGGCCATCGAGCATTGTGCTTAGGTCTTCCATAGTCTCAGCCATGACCACGATATCGTCAGCGAATCGGAGGTGGGATATGTACTCGCCGTTGATATTGATGCCGAGTCCACCCCAGTCCAGAAGCTTAAAAACATCTTCCAGGGCGGCGGTGAACAGTTTCGGAGATATAACGTCTCCCTGTCTCACCCCTCGCTGCAACTGGATAGGTTTCGAGTTCTGGTCCTGGAGGCGAACCGACATGGTGGCGTTTTCATACAGACACTTCAACACCTCGATGTATCGATGGTCAATTTGGCACCGCTGGAGAGACTGTAGCACAGCCCAGGTTTCGACTGAATCAAAGGCCTTCTCATAGTCCACAAACGCCAAGCATAGTGGCTGATTGTACTTTTCGGTCTTCTGTATAATCTGCCGCAGCGTATGTATGTGGTCTATGGTACTAAAGCCTTTTCGGAAACCGGCTTGTTCGGGAGGCTGGAAGTCGTCAAACCTGCGTGCGAGACGATTCGTAATGACTCTCGAAAACAGCTTGTAGACATGGCTCAGAAGTGAGATGGGTCTGTAGTTCTTCAGCAGAGTGTTGTCACCCTTTTTGAAGAAAAGCACGACCACACTTCTGTGCCATGCCTTAGGCGTTTGTCCCTCGAGTATAACGGAATTAAATAACTTCTGAAGAGCTTTCAGTACCGGTGTTCCACCTGCTTTCAGAAGTTCAGCCGTAATTCCATCATCACCCGGTGCCTTGTTGTTCTTGAGCTGTTTGAGAGCCATTCTAATCTCGTACAGGCTGACGTCCGGGATATCTTCGGTATAGTGTCGGGTTAGTCTGGCTCTTGGGTCTTCAGCCAGATCGCTGACAGGCAAACGTGTGGTCTTGTACAATTGTCCATAGAACTTCTCAACTTCTTCCAGCAACTCAGTCTTAGACGATATGGTCCTGCAGTCCTCAGTCTTCAGCTTGGTCAGTTGGCTTTGTCCAACAGACAGATCTCTCGCGAACACTTTTCACTCACAAATGTCACTCGTTTGTTATTGACCTTTTTACAACCCTTGTATCATAACATAAATAACTATAAAAACACGCTATATAAATAAGGACACCCTTTTTTTATTATTTGTTAGTAAATCTTCCATGATACATTGATATATCTTGTATCTTTTAAAACCGATAGATGATAGATAACATTAGATGTTAGTGTGGCTTTAGCATGAGGAACGTCGACGTCAGACTAGGCTGTAGGGCCATGCCTTTGCCATAAGTTTTTGAACGAAATTCTCAGAACTATTCCTAAGTTCCTAAAGTGTTAGGTGTGGTAATAACGAAAATCTCATGATTGTGCTGTGGTTATCATGTCACAGCATATTCCTTATGCAATAAGTTAACACAAAGAAAATAGAGCACCTATGCTAATCAGCCTGCCAAGGATACCAATATATGAACTAAAATATTCAGGATCCTAACACCAATACAAAAATGTTAAGATATTCGGAATTTCATTGCGATTTTGCTGTTTCATGTTTTTTCAGGCCGAAGCAGAAATGGCTTACGAGCTGCAAGCCGCCAAAACGAAGCAACGCATCAAGGAGGAACAGATGCAGATTGCGGTGGTCGAGCGCACGCAAGAAATAGCAGTCCAGAAGTGGGAAGTGCAGAGGAGAGAGAAGGAATTAGAAGCTACTATTCGCAGGTAATGTAAAGAAATGATGAAAACGGAAATAAATATACGAATTTTATCCGTATTAATGTTTACCCATTTACAATCAGTCTTTTTTTTCTAACACATGTCGCTGAGCAACTAAACTCGTAGACTGTAGATAAGTAATACAGTACAGATACTAACTTTAACATGTGCAAAAGATATGTTCTGTTCGGTTTCAAATTTCAATTCGCTTAATAGCGCGGCAGTCGTAGGTACGTCATAAGTACATGCGAAACTGTCGTAAATGCGAGCACTGGCTTGAGTCAATCAAGTTTCTTATCAGCAAACCGCATTCCTTAGCCGGGTGGCATGTTCGATCAAAGAATAGGGCCGCGGCCTCGGTATGGAGTAAACCCAAATGGCGCCGTCGCTGACTGGTACGATGCCCCTCGAAGGCGCACGCGGCGCGTTGGCGCGAACGGCGCAGAAAGTGTCTAAGACACGCCTGTACGGACAGGCTGAGTCGGAGGTTTTTGTCGCGAGTCAGGCTCGCGGAGGCTCGAGGGCGCGCCTATTACGGAATAGGCCCAAGGAAGCGCAAAGATAGTACAAACTGAATAATTGTGGTGTTCAGTTCATACGGAAAGTGAGCGACAGCCCGGTGGTGCGTGAGGACGCGCCTACAGTACGCCTTTGGACACGCGGAAAGCCGCGGTCGAACCACCAGGAGCGAGGCACCCGGGCCGCGAATACATTGATAATTTATTGTATTATGGATTTCTGGTTGCCATTTTTTGGGGCTGTGCGCATTTCGGATACCGCACGTTTTGCTAACGACGCGAAGGCGTGGCTAAGTGGTGTGCAGATTGATGCGTGGAGTCGCTTAGGGACAGGCGAGTTTATACGACAATAGTTGCAAGGGCGGCCATATACAAAAGGTGTTCCGTTACGGAGAACAGTTTTATTGGTTTGTGGTTAGCGTAGCCCAATACATACGGACCTTTGAAAGGACATTGCACCGACCCGCGTGGGCGTGGCTTCAGTACTGTTGGCCGGAAGTATTATGGAAAACCCAGCCTAGGACCATCGCACATCCTTCGGACGGAGCCGGGTATCTCACACACTGCTGTACATACATGTCACACATAATACTAAACAATTATATTAGGTACACATCTCCCTTCCCCCTGGCAAGGCAACGCCGGGAGTCCACTGGAACGAGCGGAGCTGGCATCGGTAAGTGTGTAGCTATCTAACGGCTGTAATTTGTTTGTGTGATTTGCTGTACTATTGTACGAGTTTAACCCCCACACGGCTTGTGGGCATTTGATGACCACGAGTGTCTGGGCAATGAACATTTGACCAAGTAATTGAGGTATCGGGCCTATTAAATATTTGTTTATCTATTTGTATGGTACTTCGTGTAATGTCCGAGTCTCATTTGAACCAAATATGAGAATGTCTGTATTTTAGGTCGAGACATTGGACTTAGTATGAATTTAGTTTTAAGTGCCTGTCGGAGCAGTCGGGGTGGCTGCTAGTTATTGATTTGTCAACCCCTTCCCCTTCTTCTCCAGGCGGGCCGGTAGCAGAGAATATTAGGGACATTTGTAGATTAAGTTTGCGCGGTGATACTGCTTGCGCTTCTGTAAGCCTCCCTCTGTCCCAGGGACGTAAACTGAACATGTTCAGTATTGTTTTTAGGTAGGTAAATATATTATTGGACCGATGACCTGGTGAAGGTCGTGAGAAGCCGCTGGATGAGCTTAGGATCTGTCGTTTTAGAAATCCTTTAGGGACGCCTTTGTCCAGCAGAGGAATTCTTGGCTGATTGATGTGAAACTTTAAAAAGTGGGTATTTCAATCTTTATATATATAAATCTTCTGTCCGTGTGTTAGTCATTGAACTCCTTCTAAACGGCTGGACCGATTTCGCTAATTCTTTTTTTGTCGAGTTCGTTATTGTCAGGAGAAGGTTCTTATGTAAGGTAGGGTAGGGTAGGGTAGTGTAGTGTAGGGTAGGGTAGTGTAGGGTATGGTAGGGTAGGGTAGTGTAGGGTAGGGTAGTGTAGTGTAGGGTAGGGTAGAGTAGTGTAGGGTAGTGTAGGGTAGGGTAGTGTAGTGTAGGTTAGGGTAGGGTAAGGCAGTGTAATGTAATGTAAGGCGGTACGTAGTTCACCGGGACAGCTAGTAACATGTAAATATAAACAAAATGAAACGAGGAGATCCGCAGGAGAACCAAAGTAACCGACATAGCTCACAGAATCGCTAAACTGAAGTGGCAGTGGGCAGGGCTCATAGCTCGTAGAACTGATGGCCGATGGGGCAGTAAAGTTTTCGAATGGCGACCGCGCACCGGAAAACGTAGCGTAGATAGGCCTCCCACGCGGTGGACCGACGACCTGGTGAAGATCACGGGAAGCCGATGGATGCGGGCAGCGCAGGACCGTTCGTCACGGAAATCCTTGGGGGAGGCCTTTGGTCAGCAGTGGACGATTTTCGGCTGATATGATGAAACAAAATTAAAGCTTAGTACTTTTATTACACATAGCTGGAATTAGTGTATTTACCGTAGCCTGCTCATGTTTGTTAAAAAAAATTAAAATAAATGTTATTTTGGTATGGTTGCCTCAGACCCGCTGAAGCTGAGAAGTTTAGACTGGAGAAGTTGGCAGAAGCCCACAGAATGAAAACAGTGCTGGAAGCCGAAGCCGAAGCAGAGGCTGTCAAAGTTCGCGGCGAAGTAAGTTCAACTAAATGCAGACCGTCAAATTTGTGCATAGCTCACCCGCGGGGTACGGCCGTTGGCGCGAGTAAGGTAGCTGGAAGCCTATAGCGAGGGCTGTGCAGTTGTAGGCTCTTCTCTGCTCTGCCCGAACTCCTCGACATGCTTCTCCGCCGCCCGCGCACCAACATACGAGTGCCGCGCACGAATTCGACGGCCATAGCGCTCAGTGCTGTTTAGGATTTGGATAACATTCCAATTTAGGCCCACAAAGTTGATAAATCATCTCTTAGTTAACAACCCATAATGTACCCACAAGGATTCTTCCCGAAGTCCGGATTGCTGGAGTTTATAAGGGCTAGTGCGAACTCTAAAGTCAAGATTTCAAGCCGCCTAGATTTTGTCTTTTTTTAGGGATGCATCGATACGCCTTTTTGCCGATACGATACCGATACCGATACTCTTATAAAAATATCGGCGATACCGATACCGATACGCTTATTGAATTCAAAAAGGAAGGTAGAATCAATAAAACACAATTAATTAATAGTTTTAGTAAATCAAAATTAACATTTATAAGATTTTTATTTAAAAAACAAAGCATTATTAAGTTTTGCGGGCAAAGGCGATTTCGCAAGTCTGTTTGAATAAGACCTGCGGTGGAAAATAGTCTCTCAGATGCGACAGATGCCTCGTTTGCAACGAAATAGATGGGACAACACGCGCGTTTACATTACATTTTTAAAGCGCGAAATTTGAAAAGTATCGTTGAATCTGCCATAAAAATATCGCCGATACCGATATATCGGCAAACCCGAAGTATCGCCGATATATCGGTATCGGTATCGGATGCATCCCTACTTTTTTTCAATTAAATATTTGAGTGCGTTTGACTGCAACTCACCTGATGGTAAGTGATGATGCAGTCGAGGATGGTACACGCAAACTCAAAAATCAAATCAGTCTAATCAACGCTAAGACTTATTTTTCATTTTTGGCAACATTTGATGACAGTTGACATTTGACGGGTCCCTATAACGCACGCCCAGTAAAAGTCTATCAGTGTTTGCTGCTAGATTGCACTCTTGGCTTTAATTAGACAGACTTACTTATCTAGTGATAGCAATCGGCGCTAACGACTGAAGTCTAGGTAAATGTCGCTAACATTCAATTTGGCTGGTTAACCTGCGTGATCGAAAGGTTCACGCAAGCTGCCTCAAAACCGCTGTCTCATCTCTAACTCAAAGTGAAGCTGGGTTTTCAACCGACTTAAAAAACTGGCCAAGTGTGAGTCAAACTAGCACTCCTAGGGTACCGTACCTCCACACCTCTCCCCACAACTACATAGTAATAATGACAATGATACCTATTAACATTACAAACAAAACACATCAAAGCGAGCTACAAAAATATGCTTTTTTTGTTATTACTGACTCCTTAGCGCGAGTGCGACTCGCACTTGGCCGATTTTTAATATTTGTTGTTTTACCTTAGTCTTAGTACTATAATCACACCAAGTTTCATGCTTGTATGTATGTATTGTATGTTTTTATGATAGAGTTAAATCAAAAATACTTCTAAAGACCTATAAAAATACACTTTTTTCTATGGAGACCCCCATTATTTTTTCACTTTTTCTAATTTTTAGTATTTTTATTTATAGCGGCAACAGAAATACAGATTCTGTGAAAATTGCAACTGTCTACCTATTACGGTTCATGAAATACAGCCCGCTGACAGACGGACAGAGCAGAAGATTAATAAGACGTTCCCGTTGGGTGTACGGAAACCAAAAAAGGAGGATTCGTCTGTTTTCACTTTCTCGACCCTGTAACATATAGTGCGTACGTTACGGAGGGTATATTGTTATCGCGAAAAAAGTTTATTCACTTTTCGTGAAAATGTGTTTTATTATTAACATATACTGAAAAACCGAATATCTCAATTCCGTCCGTGCGTGCGTGCGTCCGTCCGTCACGCTTGGCTCTGGAGGCTATATCTTTAGTCCGATTGGGACCAAGTTTGGAACTCAAGGGCCGCCAGAAGGCTCGTGTTTCCATACAAACGTAGTTCCGCTTCAATACAAAAACTACAAGCCAGATTGAATCCAAACTTTGCAAATATATCGATGTTTGTAATTAGTTTTCAATGTACTAATATAAAACGGGAAAAAATAAGAGCAGTTTCAAACTTTCAGTACAAAACTAATTTAAGCCTTCGTTTAGTTACGTAAAAATTTACTACGATGAAAACTAATTACAAATATCGATATGTGCCTACTCAATATATTTACAAAGTTTGGATTCAATCCGGCCTGTAGTTTTTGTACTAAAGCGGAACTACGTTTGTATGGAAACTCGACCCTCCTGGAGACTCAGAGTTTTAAATTACTCTTTAAATTAAATTACTTCACCGAGGGATTATCAAAACGATTTTCGTAGTGTCAGACCGAAGAGTAGCTGTCATACAACAAAAGCGGTTTTTTTTCTCAAAAACGACTCTTCACGATTTCGATGAAAGTTTGCATGTCGGAGTTGTTTATGTTTTACATGGTAATAATACATATGGTCTGGGAAAATTTTTTACACCCTGTATATTTTTGTATGAAAAATTAACTGAGCAGAAAGTTTAGTGCGGGCTGCCTTCCATTTTATTTTTGTATGTTACGCAATTTATACGCCGAAAGGAAACCAATTTTTATTTAATTTATAGTTTATGCCTTCAGGTTGGTCGCGTATTAATTTTAACAAAATCGGGTCAGCACTTTTTAGGACTTTAACAAAAACATAAAATGTAGCAAAACTTTACTTGATTGTTTTTCCGATTGAAGTGGGTTTTAACTTTTCCAATTATCACGAATACTTTTGAACCGGGTGCACTCTCACACGAGCTAGCTAGGTAGCATAGGAGCCCAGTAAGAATTTGGTTTACTCACCAGGTGTCATACATTTACATTTGTCTCCTGTCATAATCAATATAACTGATCTGCTGCTGCAAGGTATAAAAATTGTAGCAGATATATTACAATTTATATTCTACAACACTTCCTCCTCTTTATAAAGTTCCACAAACCTCGCAGTGTCCCGCTTAGTCCCTTTTTCCTCGACTTCCACTTTCTTTTTCTCAGTTAACGCCATTAAAAAAAACGGAGTAATCTCGTACAAGTAGAGCCGCGGCTGATTCCACACTGATCAGATGTCGATGTCGAGTGCGCTCAGATCACGTGTTTACACTGAACGAGTAGCCTCCAAGTAGTCATCCTAAGGTACTGTCATTATTAGACTTTGTATCTGGACGAAAGATAGACAATGCTTTATCGTAGACGTGTGTTTGTTTCGAATTTGCCATCACTTCTGAATCGTCTAAATAACAACTGTATTATATTTCTTAGGCGGAAGCATACGCGATCAAAGCGAAGGCCGTGGCGGATGCGGAGCAGATGTCCAAGAAGGCGGAGGCGTGGAAGGAGTACGGCTCGGCCGCCATGGTCGACATGATGCTGGAAACACTGCCCAAGGTACACTCCCTCAGCTAAACTTATTTTGACAAATCGTGAGAGCACAGGAGAACGGCTCTGATGCCATGATGTTGGAAACACTGCCCAGGGTACACTCCCTCAGCTAAACTTATTTTGACAAATCGTGAGGGCACAGTAGTACGGCTCTGATGCCATGATGCTGAAAACACTGCCCAAGGTACACTCCCTAAGCTGAACTTAGTTTGACAAATTGTGAGAGCACAGGAGTACGGCTCGGCTGCCATGGTAGACATAATGCTGGAAACACTGCCCAAGGTACACTCCCTCAGCTGAACATCGTTTGACAAATCGTGAAAGCATAGGAGTATGGCTTGGCCGCCATGGTCGACATGGTGCTGGGAACACTACCCAAGGTTACACATCCTCAGCAGAACTTAGTTTGACAAATCGTTCAAGCACAAGAGTACGGCTAGGCTTCCATGGTAGACATAATGTTGGAAACACTGTCCGAGGTATACTCCATCCTGAACTAAGTTTAATAGATCGCAAGAGCACAGGAGTACAGCCCGGCCGCCATAGCCGACATGATGCTCGAGGCACTGACTGCAATTGTTCTAACTTCGCATGTCGCGAATATTGTGCGTTGACCATGAGCATGCCAAATTTCCTTGGAAACGCGCTACTCGGTGTTTGTCCCACATATAAGTTGCCTGTTACATCATGAAGATAAAGTGCAAAATTATTATTAGTCCCTTATCTTCCGCGGTAGTGTGAATTGATTCTATGATTCTATGGCCTTTTTAACTTCTTCGTAGATTCTATGGCCTTTTTCATATGCACACGGTTGCCGTTTTTACGGCATGGTGCCGCGCCGTGCTAGCGCTTTTTAACCCCCGACGCAAAAAGAAGGCTGTTTTAAGTTTAACGTGTGCATCTCTGTTTGTAGCATCGTAGCGCTCAAGCGGATGGAACGATTTTGATTTAGTTTCTTATTGTTTGAAAGGTGACTTGATCGAGAGTGTTCTTCTTAGCTACGACTTAAGAATATCTTTTCAGCCGTTTGAAGATCATCAACACTTTTCTAGTAGATGAAGGGATGTGAGCAAATTCCACAGATCTGTTCGATTCGAAATTTGGTAACTTGTTATTACTTTAGTGATATTGCAAGAATATGGTAACCTTGACCTGATGCTGCATGATACCCAACTCCTCATAAACTTACAGCAGAAGTATTTTGTTTTAAAATAGTTTATAGATAGATGGTGACCGGGGTCTGATGATTGAGCAGGAAAGAGAAATGTCGGATTAGTTTTTCATTATCACATGTACATACTGTTTACATACGATTCATGCAAGACCCCCCCTTGTCCTAGTCAATAAAATATAAAATGTAAACAGACTATTTATAAATGTTCATTGTTTTCACACTAATGTGATGTAAAATTTGTATTGCGATAAGTATTATGAAGATACTAAAATGTTAATTTACTGTACAATAAATAGTGGAAAACCTAAAAAACAGGACCCAAAGTAATCTTGTTTGACAACATTGATTTTTTTGATTGGGGGAAAACTATTAGTTGTTTCATGCCGACCGGGTTCATGTGAACTGAACGCTCTCGAGCTAGCTAATACATTACTGTTGGTATGATCACCGTGCCGGAACCGTAAAAGTGGACGCGTACGGGCGACACAGTCACGGCACGGTCGCCGTGCCATTTGAAAACTTTCATAATAGCTCGTACAATTCGATAGATCCGACCGTGTTCTGCAGTAGCATTAGGTCTCAGCCCTTATCCACCCTCATGCTGAGCTCATGTAATTTATTATCTTATTATTTTGTTATTAACGTAGTTATACGTCTAGCTAGACTAACAAATTATGGACATACGTTGTCTTCTTAATATTTAAATTTAATACTACTTTATCCGGCGCGGTGGACGTGCCGTGACCGTGTGTATGTGAAAAGGCACTTATGGTGTTGTGCGGTGGTGTGGCAGGTGGCGGCGGAAGTGGCGGCGCCGCTGTCGCAGGCGCGCAAGGTGACGATGGTCTCGTGCGGCGGCGGCGAGGTGGGCGCCGCCAAGCTCACCGGCGAGGTGCTCTCCATCGTGCAGTGCATCCCCGAGCTAGTGAAGAGTGTCACCGGTGTCGACATCTCTAAGGTAAACTATACACCATTATAAGGTAAACATTTAGTGAGGTCGGCCGGAGCAAAGACAATTGGTTCAAATGGAAATTTACAGGCTGGACCTGCTGTATATAGGTGAGGTGCTCCACAAACAATGGCTCATCTGATCTGATTTCACCTATGTCCCTAACTCCTGCACCCGGGAGGATCTAAAGGACTCCATCGATAGCACCGTTAAGGTGGCCACTGGGCGCATGTCACGTCAGAAAAAGAATAATAAAGCTAAGATAAAACTACACTGCTACTACTACTAATACTACTACTAGTACTCTTTTTTTACTTATAATAAGGATGGACTGTAAAACTATGCCCGGTCGACAATGGCGCGAAATTAAATTTTCTTGGGGTATTTTTCTTATTCTTTTTTTACGTGACTTTTCATGCCGAAAGAATACATTATTTCATGTAAATTCCAATATAAATGTACCCAAAACTTATTGCGGATGCGACATAAATATCTCAAAACCATCAAGAAATATAAGATAAACGGCTTCGGCGTGCCCTCTAATTCCACGCCGGCGCTAGCACGTTTTAGGTGGAGGTGAGAAAGTAATTTATAACCGTAGCTTAGAACTTAAAAACCTAGCCGTGTGCCGTGGCAGTGAAGAAGATAGCATCTGCTTCACTTGAAATAATTTTCTTGCGCACGTAGAATTATAATATGATACTAACAATCAACTAAAACATCATCAAATTTTTCGAACAGCAATTATTCAGCACCTCTTAAAATCTTGTTGTTGACTATATGTAAGAAAAATCGCCTTGGGGCCGGCGGTAATACAAGTATGGAGATATTTTTATACATGAATCAGAGGAAATAAGTGCAGTATATTTCTCGAGTGGTGACCGCCCACCGGAAGACGCAGTTGGGGAGGCCTATGTTCAGCAGTGGACGTCTTTCGACAGATTTTAAGATGATAAATTAGGCGTTTAAAATAATAGTCTTGAGTTTCGCGGGAACTAATGTATGGACGTTTTCTTTGGAGAACTATGGTTTCGGACGCGAGGGAACAAGTCCCTATTCGTTGTCAATGTGAAATACAAAATTTGGTTGCTGAAATCAGCATCGTTCAAATTTGCTTTAAGACGTTTCGTTTTATTTCTAAAAATAAATAACCCGCCTAACTAAATTGATTAATACAAACATGAACAATTTCTTAACCAGATTAAAACAATTATTTACATTTTATGTAAAGAGCTGTTTGGTTTTTTGGTAAAAAAACATCCAGGGACAAATTCACACGATTTAAATAATATACTCGGTGTACCAGTTCAGAATAAAATTCTCCATACAAACTTTTGCAGTTTATTCCGTAAGGATCTATTTTTGGAAAACCCTTCCTTACTATCTATTACATGTAGGAAGGTGCAGCTGACACACGACATGAAATATTAGCCAAAACTGCGACTGTTGCTTTATCACAACAAGTATAGACCATACCTAAATGCACGTTATAATGAAGCAAAAAAAATTTCAAGAACACAAATGTCACGCTCCTTCCTACGTAACTGTAGTGCTCTCCCGCACACACTTTCTAAGAAATAATAGGGGGCTCCTTTTCAGTGGTTTAAGTCACAGAACTAGAACTACTAGTTTATTTAGTCATTGAAAATAAAATGAGTAAAAAGTAAATATCGCCGTTTTTAGGGTTCCGTACCTCAAAAGGAAAAAAAACGGAACCCTTAAAGGATCACTTCGTTGTCCGTCTGTCTGTCTATCAAGACCCTTTATCTCGGGAACGCGTGGAGGTATCTAGTTGTAATTAAAACCATATACTCCGGTCTACAGTCTCTTGAAGCTGTGAAAAAATCAAACTTCTAAGTATGCCGCAAAAACCTTATATTTTGACACTCTCAAGGGAATCAAAATTTATAGGGTATTTTCCGTTGAACTAGAACTATGAAATTTGGCAAGTAATACCGTTTTATGCTACAAGTATAGGGGAAAATCTGAAAACTATACTTTTGTAATTAAATCATTAAAAATATAGTCTTTATTTAAAATAGGTAATCAATAGGTAAAAAATGGAAGGAACGGCGGTCCAAATTTTGAATTGAGTTAACGTGTCATGTGGGATATCGTATGAAAGGGCTTCATTGAAACAATTATTTTCATGATGTATAGTTCTCGATTTATTATTTTTATGATGTATAGTTTTCGATTCATTATATTTATGGTTCCTTATCCAGAGATGTGTTACGGAACCTTCGGTGAGCGAGTTTGACTACCACTTGGCCGGTTTTTTTATTTTATTCGATGGGAGTTGTATATTTGTGTATGGGTGATACATTGCACAAGAAAAGGCCATTTATTATGGAACTTTCGCTTCGGCCATGTGGTCCGATCGGTTTGTCCGATCAATCGGACAGCAAGGCCATCATTTTCCTGCTGTGCTTAGTGTGTTTATCTGAATTAATTCAAACTGCAAATCATGCATAGCACTTTCAAATAAAGCGGGATAATTCTTTACAATTAGTAATCCAGGTAAGGTTCCCTAGTGATTGTTACTTGCTGTTAGAAAAATAGCACTCTTTCTTTTTTCCTATCTAAAACATTAATTTCATGCAGATGGTTACGCAACATCATATCATTAGCATAATGCATAATAAAACGCTTCAACTCACACGTAAAACAATCGATAAAAAATCTCATAACATGACTCTTATTTTACGATATAATCTTACGCTTATAGTGTTTTAACAATCGCTAACTTGAATGTTTCAGTCATTTGCTTAGATAATTTACACTGAAGATCGAACGCACAGGAACACATTTAGATTTCTTTATTAGTAATCCTGACAGTTCAGTTCACGTACTGTTTACCTTATATCTAAGAAATTGTTGATAAACAATGATAATGGGTTATACGAAAGGGATGAAAAATAAATAGTTCCATCCTGTTCTATCTTACAGTGAGCCGTATAACGCCATCCTTAAGATATCATTCCGATCTTGGCGACAGGCGTACGAATCGATTGCGCTCGCGGTCGCCCGTCGCTGTCGCCAAGATCGGAAGCTACAACGTCACAATAAATGGCATCTGCAGTGTACATTATTTAAGATCATTCGTATGGCTTGTGTATGTTTGTGCACTACACGTACTAACGCTTGGGTCATTGGCGCCGGGGACAGGGGGTGACGGAGCCCGCACCCGCGCCCACGCCCACCACGCGAGACGCCGCCCGGAAACCGCGATAACTCACCACCAACACCACCACTAGTCTACACGCTCGCAGGTGAGACCACTGATGCTCTGAAAGAGGCACCTAGATGCAGTGCATACGAAGAGTTACACAATTGGTGTAGGAGCCGTCAAATAGGGCTTCTACTCATCATAATGAATAACTCTCCTAAGGGCCCAGTCATTTCTCAGAAGAAATTCTCCGTATACAAAATTGGTCAATCCATTAATTGACTGATGATTGGTTACTGATAGTTTTGCATATAATATTTTTTTCTGCTAATTGACTATCTGTGAATCTTTTCAGTAGGTATGATGAGTGGAAGCCCTAGTTAACGAGTCCTACACCAATTTTCATTAAAGACCAACATCTGAGCGAGATCATAATAAAAATCACGACATAAAATATACACATACTTTCATCCCTTCATTGATCGACTAATATTTAAATATATGTACCTACCATTTCGATAGTGTTCTTTTCCAGATGGAATTTCACACCAAACTAGCCTTCAGTGTAGGTTCAATTTATCTAAGTAACCCACCATTTATATAAAATTCGAGTCTGACATTAATGGGTACATACTTAGAGTGCCTACAGATCATAGAACTTGTCAAACTTTTTAATATTTATGTGCTTTTGCCAACTGCCTTCCTTCAAGTACTTATTGCATAAGTTAAAAGTTATGAGAAATAATTTTCTGTCTGAGGCTGCTATTGCATTAATAATACAAGGATACCAGATCTCGTTCAGTGACCGTTTGCCAGCACGATCCATATCGACAAATATCTAGTTGCATATGACATTGCAAGGAAGTCAGGCCGATAAACTTGAATCCAGTCCCAATCCTTAAATCTTACATTCAATATAAGCCGTGATCAAATATGGTTTATTTTACAAAAAAAGAACAATAGGACAGATAGTAATAAAAAATACATAATGTGTTTTCAAGGTTTCGTAATAATAACGAAATAAATTGAATTATTCAACACGAAACCCTTATTAGTACTAGGTGTACGCAAATAAACGGCAAATTGATGTACAGGATAACCGTTGGGCATTCGTGTAGTTGAGGTAAAAACCCGCATTTCCTAAAAATACTGCAATTTAAGGAACCGTCTCACTTTGGAATGAATATTAAAAAATATTTATTTAAATGCAAACAGCGGAAGACGTAGCGTAGGCAGGCCTATCCGGTGCACCGACGACCCGGTGAAGGTCGCTTAAAGCCGCTGGATGCGGCAGCACAGGACTGGTCGTAGTGGAAATCCTTGGGGGAGGCCTTTGTCCAGCAGTGGACGTCTTTCGACTGATATGATGATGATGAAACGTAAATATTTTTAAAATTGCTTTCATGAGGTTAGATATGAGGATGTTATTGCGTATCATTTTTATCTTACAAAAACTAATTCAGCCGTATCTTAACTGGAGAAGTCCAAACTTGGTATGGAACTGTGGGTACACGTGTGCCAAACGGCTATCCTGTACATCGATTTGCAGTATTCCAACAATATTGGGCTCGTACGTCGGCAATTGTATGAGATTGTCCAGTTTTTCCGCCAGGCCGTCTCAATTTGTCATAGTGTCATCTTTTAGATTTACGAACGTATGGAATTTCATGGAATTTGTACAATGATAATTTTTAAATCTCAATTTAAAATGAAAAGTAAAACATAAATGATTAGCAAGGATTCCCCAAAACATGCAATGGGGGATAAACACTTGGTATAACGTTTTGGTTTACCGGTTCATGTGAGATTTCGTTAAATAGCTCTTAAAAATATGTACATACATACCTAAGTAGGTAGGGTTACGCCTTGGTGGGAACACACAATGAAAATTATTTTGGGTATCCTGTAAACAGCTTTCGAGTCATGGAGTCATTGATGACTGCGGGAGCCGACAAGCACTTGGCTAATTTTTGAATGCGTAAACGTAATCGTTTTACTAACGCTTTTTTACGCTTAATTTGTTAGTTTTTACGATTGCTTTGAAACACTTGACGTGTAATTACCGTAATTATAATTTCACCTATGATTATAATTTATGAACTATAGGTATCGGACTCATAAAACTAAGCTTATCTGAAAGGATATAGATCTGGCTTGTTCATTATTCTTTAGTTCTAAATAGTTGTTTGTCTTTGTTTTTCGTAACATCTTGTTTCTTTTGCAGGTGCGCGCTCTATAAACTGCCAGTTTATAAAATTCACCAGAAAATTCGCCGACATGTTATTAATTTTATAATTTAACGTATGTACTAATTTTATAATTTATCTACCAAAGTGCCACCGTAAGGTTATCTCGCGGCAAGACTATAATCTACATGACATAACCCGTGCAGATAAAGATCCGATTTGAAATTGGCATAATTGGAGTAGTACTCTGGCCCGTGAACATTTAAATTACAAAATAAATTGTACAGCCACGCTGTGTATACATTCTTGCGAAACCTTCACCGTCTGACGTAGTCGGGAATACACAAAACAACAATAAACATTACGTTTACCTAGTAGGAATAAAAAGAGGTGTGTTAAATTTGACGAAAATTTTACAAATAGTTTGGGTTTGTATGGGAGGTACTTACCTTATTCAGATGTTTTCTGGATTAATGAAGTAACCAGTGCAGTGGGCCTTATTAAGTACTTGTTATTCACAAATTCCCTTTAAACAGTTAGACCATTTTTAATAAGTAACAAACAACCTAGATTTGTATGGGAGGTACCTTATTCCGATTTTTACCGGAATAACGAACTACAGCGTATAGTAGGCTATATAAAGTTATAGTAACGTAGAGAGTTCTATCCAAATCGTTAGATATTTTATCTATTTCATGAAGTCGACATATCTATGATATCGCTGCGACATAATGTATTGTATAGATTGGCGCCAATGAGATAACATGACACCGGCCGCTATTTACAAATCTTCTTTTTTATCTGCACGGGTTATATCAACCTAAGAATACTAGATTTATTTTGAATATACTTTCCTACAAAAATACGGTAAAAGTACCGTATAATGTAAATTAAAGTTACGTTTATATGTATTATTTCGAAAAATGACCCACGCTGCCTTTTGCTGTACGTATTGACTATGTAAATGAAAAAAAAACTGTACCTGTTACAAAAGTGGACCTTTTTCGACAATTTCCTACTTCTATGTCTGTATTAATTAAATCCAGTAGTGTTTAGTTATAATAAGGAGTACAAACATCTTCTGAGTACCTATATTACTAAGATAACTCGACGCCCGCCTGTTGATTATGTATTGTATAGGTAATCGGAAACACCTAACTAGCCTATAATCTGTAATGTAGGCGTATGTATAACAAACGCATCTATCGCAATGATATTATGAAATCTATATGAGAATCGTCCCATTAAATTGACAAAACAATACTCATTATTGTTCTTTCAAAAAAAAAATGGAATCTCTTCCTATGTGATGGATGAATTTTGTAGTGGTACGTTGGTTGGTGCCTAGCTGGAATTGGTTTGAGTACATCCAAGTTTTGATTATTAGTTTAAATTCCATAATAATATTTTCTATAGGTAATTAATGAATTATGTTTGATGATCAATGATGATTCGTTTGGCGTTCGATATTAATAACCGTGGCCATGGACATAGAATCTATTTACAAAAGATGAATTTACTTTTTATAGATAGTTGTTAAATAGATACTGGGTTTAATATTTTTTAACGACTTCAAATTCATAATTTTTAAATAGATTCTGCGTCCATGGCTAACATTTTTGACACGAACAAACTTTCCGTATAACATTTATTATTATTTTAGATTGTATATGCTTTGATTCACGTCAAAAGACCGCTGGGCTGGGTAGTTGGGGAAAGTGTCATGCATCCTTAGAGCTATATAAGGGCCGGCCACAGCTTCTGGCGGCGCGATTTGCGGAGGTATGCCACAGCTCGAATAATGCGACCGCGGCGAATACGTCCACCGCGGGCGCCGGTCTGAGCCTCTGAGCTGGCTGTTGCCGTCTCGAGACTGGCTAAAGTCTATTCAAGGAAACTAGTACCGACGAAATAAGCTGCTCTATCATTGGTTGGAGTAAGGACGCTAGGCCCGTGTTCACAGTACGCTACTTTTTAGTCTGTTCGTGGACTCTGTGCTGTTCTGACGTCTCTACCTCTACTGCGTTGTGATCGATTTTAAATTTTGAATTTTTGCGTTACTTTGGACTGTTTGTTTGTTGGATAAAATATCATATTTTGTTATTAAATTTTTGTAATTCATGTAAGTAATAAGTGTTAGTTATTTTTAATGAATATTTTATTGATATATTTTAAATTGAATTACGTTAACATATTATGTATTTACAAGGTTACCTAGGAGATTTTGAGAGTGATTTTTTATTCTTTTTTTTTATTTAACGATTAATACATTTTATACAATAAATTATTACAATATCTAAATTTATAAAAAGAATAATTAAATTACTGGTGTATCAACGCACAGCCGAAACCTCTGAACGGATTTCGCTGAAATATGTAATACAGATAGCAATTAGGACGTGGGCATCCGCTAAGAAATGATTTTAGGAAATTCCTACGGAAACGGCAAATAACGGAATCTGCGCGGGCGAAGCTACGGACACCCACTAGTAAATATAATAAAAAACTTGAAAATTTACTTCATGCCAAGCGGATCATTTTTCTTAATTCATTTTATATTTTATTATAAATAATTAAAGTTTCCCAAATACTTTCTTTTTCCATTTGGGTATATGTAAGTATCTTTATAAAAATCCTTTTAATACTCAGTATGTGTATCCAATATGTATCATAATTTATTTTAATAAAAAAAAATCAAATTATAATTTTAAAATTAAAGTTCAGTAAGAATTTAAAAGAAGCGTTGTATGAACGCTGTTTAGTTTCTAAGCAAAACATGACACCCCCTCTCTCGTGTGACGCAGTTTTGCATCCTTATCTTTTGTAGGCGATTGTTTGATAGGGAAGCGCTCCACTAGTTCGTCTCCGTGAATAGACTATAGTACATTTGTTTCATCGCTTACCGCGCCGCCCAAGCTGCCGCGAATCACTCGGCTCTCGCCGCACTGCAATTCGCGTCGCCGGTAGCTGTGGCATACTTCTTATAATTTCCTACATTTGTTTTCGCCGCTTGCCGCGCCGCAAATCGCGCCGCAGGTTGCCAGGCCCCAAAGGACTCAGATAGATTGCGCGCGGCCAAATTTCAGCGCTCTGTTTAAGTGAATCAAAGTATACCAACCATCGAGAAACGAGAGTTAACGTAGTAAGCCAAGTTGGATTTTATTGACCAATCGTTTATGTAGAACTACCAAATTAGAACTTTACAAAATAATATTTTATGATAAAAAGAATACCTATATTTTTTTATTTAGCTAATCTGTCATTAGGGTACTAAACATTTGGTGTTAAAAAAGAACATATAAAATATACTTAAGAGCATCGAAAATTACTTGTGGGTCATTAATTAAATTAATAGAAAACAGTACGGAATACATAATCATGTAGAATACCTATAACAATAGAAAAATACAGTTTCATTATCTATCACAATTGTATTCAAAACAGCCTCGGATATATTCAATACATCTATACATATTATAAAACAAAGGCATCTGCCGCGTCTATCTGAACGCGATAAACTCAAATCTACGGAACGGATTTTCATACGGTTTTCACAAATGAACAGAGTGGTTAGGTGTTATTCAAGAAGGTTTAGGTAGATGTACATTCCTTGCGAGCCGCTTGTGGCTCGCCACCGCGGACCCTCTAGTTAAAGATGGTATCTTTGTTATTTTGTTTTAGTAAAATGAATTACTTTTACTTTATTTTTTTGATTCGAGTGTCGACCGCGTACCGAAAGACGTAGCATAGGCAGGCCTCCCACTCGGTGGACCGACGACCTGAAGGTCGCAGGAAGTCGCTGGTAGCGGACAGTCTATGTGGAAATCCTTGGGGACGCCTTTGTCTAGCATTGGATGTCTTCCGACTGATATGATGATATGGCACAGAAAAATATTATTTGTGTTAAAGTGTGTCTTGTCCCATACAACAAAGTATGGAAAAAATGGAATAAATTCAAATTAGTTGCAACAAAAATATTAATTCTGAGTGTGTTTTGCCCCATACAAAAAGCTATACGATGTAATTGCAACAAAATACTATTTCGTTAATAGTGTGTCATGTCCCATACAATTACAAATCTCGGAATTTTAACTGCCTTTTTGAGTAATTGGCATTGTTCAGTTTTTTTATAAGGCATGTAAATAAAATATACATATGGAGATAATATAACGATTTTATGCAAGTAATTTAATGGGAAACACTAAACAACTGAATTCATTTAATAACTATCAGTTCAAATTAGTACTGAGGCCGTTTTTCCATAATATTTAAGCATGTGACGTCATCACTTTTTATCATTTGAAAAATCAAATAATAACCAGTGATTAAAAAGATAATATGTTTAAATTAGTTTTCTAAAATAGTCTATAATATTTAATTTTAAAAATACCTTATTTTTTTTACAATGCCATTTTAGGTAGGGATATATACGTCTTCAGAACCCCTTCGGCCGCCAACGTAACTGGAGCTAAGCGTCTTGAAGTTGTTCACGGGCGAAACGTGTGCAACTCAGATAAGCTCCTCTGCCGCACCGACTTGAGAAGTCGGATAAGCTCAATTATCAAGTAATAGGTAATTAAGATACAATGGTGGTAAAAAGGTAAATAACAAACGAGGGACATTTGTTATCCGAGCCCGCCGACTCATACCATCGTCACGAGTTTGTCATTTACTTTTTACACTCATGTATCATACGACGTTTTCCAATACAGTTGTGAGAGAACAGGTAAAATTAAAAAGGACCGTAACCGAAAAACAAAATACACGGGTACCTATCAAGGTTTCGGCAACCATGGAACAAATAATATTTTTTTTTTCAATTCATTATTATTTCGTGTTCACAACTAAAACAACTCAATTCAGTTTTACATAAATTGCGCCTTATTTCAGCTAGGCGCACATACGTGTGCGTAAGTTTTACAATAGGGCTTGGGATAATAGGTATTGTAAACATTAAAACCTCTTTGGAAAAGATGACCTATTCCTTGGCGTGACCTTCATAGGTTACACCAAGAACTAGGTCAAAGCTCATGCTTCATGCGTCATCAATCTATCTTCTTCTAACACAGGCCACCTTGGTATTTATTCTCCTTTCTTAACAAAGATATAACCCAAAGACAATCTATCTAACCAACTAGCTTTAAGTAGGTAACTTCGCGAAGGAACAACCATCTCTTTTAAAATTCTCCTTCTTCTATTTTGTATGTTTGGTTATTATATTTTTAATTTGCTATAAATTACTAGTTCCTCTGAGCTAAAAAATTTAAAAAGTGGTAAACTAAAAAGCACGAGTGCGATAAAATTAATTAAATTTTCAATACAATTGTTTGAAATGTGGTACTTTATTACTGTACGCAAAATTGATTTCACCGCACACGTACGTTTTATCCCTTATTCTTATTTTTTAGCAAATAAACACCAAAGAAACAAAGATAAAAACTTTCAGAGTTTGAAAGGATAGTTTTTTTTATGAGATACTACATCTTTGTAAAGAAATGAGAATAATTACCACGGTAGCCTCTAGAAGGAGCCTGATGATGCATGAAGGAATATATCATCTTGCCCCTGGTTTCATGCTTACTTTACTATCCCAAGCCATACGGTTGGTTATATTAAAAGTAAAACTTACGCAAGCGCGTACATGTGTATTGTGTATGTCTGCCTAGCTAAACTAAGGCGCCATTTTCGTAAAACTGAATTAAGTTGCTGTAGATGTGAATACAAATTTAATTAAAGTATAGTGATACATAAGTAGTGATATGATAATAGTATTTGTGTCTCAATGTGCAGGAAAAATGAAGTGAGATAACCCCGCTGGATATTTAAAAATCTGACCCACAAATTGCAAAAAATGGACTATTTATTTATTTATTGTTTATTGTACACAGTAAATGTGAAATACACAATTAAAAAAAACATAAGATTTACAATTGGTATGCTTAACTCTGCCAAAACCTCAACTGGTATGTACCCATGTATTTTGTTTTTCAGTTAATGTCCTTCTTTAATTTATCTATTTTCTCACAACTGTATTGAAACTGGGACGATGGTAAACCCTCGCGTGCGGCAAGGGCTTAAAAATGACACTCGTTTGCTATTTACCGATTACCACCCTTGTATCGTAAATAACTATTTGCGCACAGTAAAATGACAAAAAGTACAACTTTTCAAGCAACTTTATTGAAAAATATATTATCTATGTGTGAAGGCATACATCTGCCTTTCATTTCTAATTGTCATTTTGCCTACAAGCTAACGAAACCATGCTCTGTAGTATATTGACCTAGTTTACCTACTTAGATAAGTTATTCTTTAAATCAGGTACGCTTTATTTTTATTATTGAAAAGTGTTACTTAATCACCATTATTTATATTATTGTGACAAACAGTCATAATAGATAGGTACATTATATTATTATTATATTGTGCACATTACAATTTAAAAATAGGTACCTACAAAAATTACGAGGTACATTTTTGTATTTTTTTGGATCAGTGTGCTCGCTTACTTGCGTAGTGTTAGAATACTCGTATTGTCAGCGAATGTAAACTGATTTATCATTAGACAATATTTTTTTTTGTATAAGGGTGAAATTGAAATCATTGGCCTTTTCAATTAAGCATCTGCCCATGAAACTGAATAACTTTCACAAAGGAAAATTTACAATCGAACCAAACAAAAAATACTCCATAGAAGTTTGTCAATCAGCTTATCTCATTAGAATGAGATCGTCTCTATGTTAAGATTTTTCATGACATTTTATTTAGTAGCTTAAGAAAATGTTTTCATTGACATTCGTCATATTTTACTATTGTTTTATGGATTATGGAATTAATTTGGATTATTATTTAGTAATGACCTATTTGAACATTGTACGTTATAGTTAGACGTTATCAAAACAAAATATTACCCAAACATAACACAAGCTTATGTTTGCATGTTGCTGTGTAGGAAGGAAGGGTAAACAGACTCGTGGTCAAAGGAAATTGTAGTTTTTACATACTTATAGTAAGCGGGGGTATACGCGACTTGGTGCAAGTGGTTTACGGGTGTAAACCACTCGTTAATATTCGAGTTTCCGTACAAACTTTAACGTCCCAATTCGCCAGTTTACGTGTAGATCTTTGTACCTCTATAATTTACACCCAACGAGCATCATGTTCCTATTTAAAATATTATATACAGGGAAAAAAATGATGCGCTCCGGCACTCCACAGCGTTGCGGCTATGCATCAGTAATAATAACTTATATCGAATAACTACTAATAGTCTCACTTTTAAAATCGTTACGAAATGTGTTTAATTTTCAGTCAAAGTGATTGTTATACGTGTACAGGGTGTAACAAAATTGGTGTAGGTTTCGGTAACTGGGGCTTCTACTCATCATACTGAATAACTTTTGTTCTATATAAACTTTTTTAAACTCTTTTGTGCATTTTAGTATAGAGGGACCATTTTTTTGAGAAATGCCTATGGGTTCCCTGGGGAAAGTTGTTCAGTATGATGAGTAGGTTGAAGCCCCAGTCAACGGGCCACCAATTTTGTTAGACCCTGTATAATATAGATTCATTAACAACCCATTACGTCCCTACAGCTGGGGCATGGGTCTTCCGAAACTCGGAAAGGTTAGGTCATACTCCACACACGGGGTCCAAGTCCGGGTAGTTGGGAGTTGTAGGGCTAGTGGCGAACACCACTGTTAAGTTTATCAAGCTGCCTATAAAGCATCTGACGCGGCTTAGCGACTGCTATCTAGTTATGCCAGCAGACATTGCGTGCCTAAGCGTAACAGTCAAACCAGTCCAAGTAATGACCGTGCTTCAGATTAGTTTACCCGCGCGACCGCCGCAATGACGTAACTCCCATTGAGCTACGAACGTACTGTTTAATTTGTAGTTTATAGTTTTGTGGATGCTATGTAATTTAATTTCACGGATATTTCTGTTCCTGTAATTTCAATTTCTTTGTAAACCCGTTATTCCGAGTAAAGTTTTGCCTTGTGACCTTTTTCTTAGCTTAGGCACGAGTCTCCCATAGACAGCTGTTATTCTAATCTTTGTTATTTGCTCCATTCATTGTACAATAAGTATTGCTTTGTGGTGAGAAATAAAATGATTCATTTTTAATATATTTCATTAAAATTTTTCAACAATGTAAACAAGACAATTTATCATTACACTGTCTATGATTATTCTACGATCATCACTTACAATTGGGACAAAAATAAATTATGAACTCTTGATCACTAAATTGCCCTCCTACTGAAACTTTGAAAAACCTTACTTGCTTTGTTTTCCATCAAGTATTTAATTTGTGATTTACCGAAATTACAAAATGAGTACAAAAAAAATGACACTGCAAAACTATGACGTTACGCAAAGGTATTTCAAACATTTTTAGAATAAAATGTCGTTTTTGACAGATATAAAAAGTAACTCCGATGACTAGCATAGCAGCTGCTCCAATGCCGCAGTTACTAGTGAACCGTCTTTTGTTTAGCTGGTGCGCTGGACTCGGTATCGCGACTACTAGACGCAAGGCGTTAAAAGGTCGATGATAGAGCATTGACTTAAATATTGATAAAGCTACTTTATGTATTTTTTCAAACAGTGCATATAGTAACGATTTTAAAAAGGACTCTTATTTTTATAGAACTACTGAAATACTGACACTCTGCGGGAATGAAACGAATAAAATTTCACTCTGTATATGAATGGTTTAAATTAAATAAAAGACATTACAGATCCGTTCTGCTCTGCAAATTATTGATTAAAGCTGTGCGTTGTCTGTCAGTCAGTCATGGGAGACAACATACATATGGATGATCGAAGTCAATGACATTTTAATATTTTTTTTTATAACTAAGGGCATGTTTCCTAATTAACATACACTAAGCTGACACAATATTTTGGGGAATTCTAAATAAGTAGTTCCACGGAAGAAAGCTTTGCAGTTTTATTATTAGAAACTGGCCTGGCAGTCAGTGAATTCAATTCCACCTTTACGCTTACGGCTCATGCGGAGTGCTACATATGCAGGATGGATAAAACGAACCGTACCTGGAGGGGAAGTACCCATTTATTGAACCTGGCAAATTGCACTCAAAGGGTAACATACTTTTGAAAAATAAATAAAACTGTATCAAATATCTTTGAAAAATTGCTTTGCTTCATTTAAATAAAAAAATAAGCAAATCGGTTGGATAGACCGGCTGGACAGACTAGCATTACATTAAAACCAACTTTTAAAAAATGTAGATTGCATTTTTTCGAAAGTCACTACAGGTAAAGATAATAGACAAATTTATGCTGAACATATTTTTACGTTTTATCCGGTCACGCGATCAAACGCCCATTTATTTATAAAAACAGCCTAAAGAGTAGTTACCTTAACGGGGCCAAACTTTATCATGACTTGTAACTCCCACATAAGGATTCATACATACTATTTACTTATTTGTTTTTCAAAATAAAGGAATGTTTGATTACATTATTAAATATTTAGTGTACTTCTAGGAGTTCCAGGTACGGTTTGTCTTTTTTCTTCCTTTTTCCGTTTTACAGATGATGATGATGTCACAAACAAGTCGATGTGGTTTGCATAAAAACATCAAAGTTTTGTTAAATAATTAGCCTCCATTGCTGTAGGCAAATGTTTACATGGAATTTATATGAAATAAAGAATTGGGATGATGACTACATTAAAATTATGTTATGACTAAATGATCACTTAATTCAGTACATAAGTAACAATTAGCGGTCGTCATCCCTGAGTTCCTGAATACTGCTGGTGAAGTCTAGGTGAAGTGGAAAGAACGGTCACCAAGACATGGATAGTAACACTAGCACTAGCATAATATATCTGTACGAAAAGAAGCTGTGAAACGGCATTCTAATTATAGATAAGTACCTTTATAAATAAATAGTCCTCTCATAGTCTAAGTTACCTATGCGATTGTTTAAGCATGAGATACAAGATCATATTTTGTATTTAGGGTTTGGTGTGTCTAAATCTTTAGTTTGAGTGTTATTTCAAGATAGACTGCGCTAAGCACAAATAACTGTTAAAAAATAAAATTCTATAATCCCTGCTCGACTCGGTGAAAACTATCGTGTCAGTGATAAAGTGATTTAAATAGAATTATAGGCAAGATCAAATGTTTAATTGTTACAAATTTTGATAAGTATTTATAACAGTAATGCCCCGCTTTGAGTGAACTTAATTTTTAAAAACAGAAGTTAAATTCATTAATTCACTTGTTTTAATCACTGTAAAGGTAAATATAATGAATCATGAATGCTTTTATGTTTGTACGCTTTGTTATATAACTGACGTCATCCTCATGAGTTTATGATGCAATATAATGAACGCGAAATTATTTAATGAATACTGTAACAAATAGAACATTTATATCGATCCAGTTAAGGATGTGACTGTACAGTAGAAAATGGTAGAAGTTATTCTCAAAAGTGGATAGCGGGCCGTTATGGTCTTACGTAAATAAACATCGCCATAAATAACAAACGGATAAATTATATCCGTTGAGGTGTTTTTAGTACCCAGCTATGCCATTTTTCTCAAACTTCGCACAGTTGTTCATTTATAAGAAGACATTGATATCAAAGTTTAAATGTACCTATATATTATGACAGCTATTTATTTAAAAAAAATATTTGGCTTATATTTCATATATTTGTCAAATTTTCATGCAGACATGGGGACAATACAACATCTTAATAATTTCAATATTCGACCCTCAAATTCCTGAGTGTCCGTTGATTTAAAACCAATTATACTTATTTGTATTTTTGAACCCCTTTTAACCCGACTGCAAAGAAGGGTTATGTTTTTTGCGCGTATCGATGTATGCGAGATTCTTCTTTCCGTCGTGGCAGTACCTACCCCTTGGTATAATGGCCAATAGTGCCACACTGTAAAAAGATTGTATGCTTAATTTTAATTAGAATTTGTAACAATTGATAACGCGAGTGTCGAATAACGGAGATGGGAGGTTGATTGATGCACCTATTGTGGTATTGTTGTCTAATTTGCTTCGTTTCTTCACGGTGTGAATCACAATATTGTATGTTCGTGTATTGACGTGATTATTTATGAAAATACTAAAATCAATAAACATAAGAAAATTCAGACATTGTTTTTTTTTTACTGATATGTAAACTTTTATTCAACACAGTGGCTCGTAATATGACACTTAACCATCATCGTTGGTTTGTCTTCCTCGAAAGTATGTTGAAAAACATGGTATGACTGCCTTCGTGGTGCAATGGTTAAGTCCATTAGCTTCACATCAGGAGTTCGCGTTTTCGAACCCCAGCGGAGTCTAACCATGTAAGACTCGGTTTGGTAAGTGTAAGGGCATAAGTCTTGCCGCCAAACATCAATGTTAACAGCATTGATGTATTCCGGCTTGAAGACAAGATAACCAGTTCCCCATTGCGTTGGGGAATCTTGGTTAGTCCACTTTCATTCTTGGCATCAATATCACTTACCATTACTTACTTTTTCTTACTCCGTACCCACATGAGAGAGATGCGTATACTTGAATATCCCCTCTCCACTTCCGCCGAGCAATCTTAAACCGTCGTCGCGAGGGCTACATTCTACCATTTGCCGCTCATAAGCTTATAAAACAGGGTGACCGGTTCTACAGGTGACTGGTACATATACAGGGTCTTAACAAAGGTACGTACTATTTTTTAACTGGAGCATGTACTCACGAAACTAAACAACTTTCCCCAAGAAACCCATGGTCAATTCGCTTTTGTTTTTTTTATTAAAATTATTAAATTGCGCGGAATACGGCGAGGCGGGCCGGCGCGGTCATTGAACTTTGTCAATACGCGGATACAAGCTGGGAGTTGTATTCTGAGCAGTTGATAATTTAATTAAAAAATAATAAATGCGAATTGACCATGGGTTTCTTGGGGAAAGTTGTTCAGTTTCATGAGTACAAGCTCCAATTACAAAAAGTGCGTAAGTACCTTTGTTAAGACCCTATATAACTGCGAACCTCTAACTGGTGACTACTCATTAAACTAGACAACTTTTGTAAAATGACCGTTGAAATTGCAAAAAAAGGCTTGATACGAATTTATCTGCTAATATTTGCAGTTATGTATGTACCAGTCACCCTGTAAATATTAAACACGCAGACACAGAGCAAAAATAAATGTCACACTAATGTTTTCTCTGGGTGGGAATCGAACCCACGACCCTTGGCCTACCAGCCAAGAGCACTGGCCACCAAGTAGGTAAGTACGAGACCCGCAACAGGTAGGTACGGGTGCTGCGACAAACTGCAAGAAAACTGGCTGCGATGGTTTCATCATCATCATCATCATATCAGCCGAAGGAAGTCCACTGCTGGACATAGGCCTCCACCAAGGATCTCCACGACGACCGGTTCTGCGCTGCCCGCATCCAGCGGCTTCCCGCGACCTTCACCAGGTCATCGGTCCACCGAGTGGGAGGCCTGCCTACACTACGCTTTCCGGTGCGTGGTCGCCACTCGAGAACTTTACTGCCCCAACGGCCATCTGTTCTACGAGCAATGTGCCCCGCCCACTGCCACTTAAGTTTAGCAATTCTGAGAGCTATGTCGGTTACTTTGGTTCTCTTACGGATCTCCTCGTTTCTGATTCGATCACGCAGAGAAACTCCGAGCATAGCACGCTCCATTGCCCTTTGGGTGACCTTGAGCCTTCTTATGAGGCCCATAGTAAGCGACCATGTCTCAGTTCCGTACGTCATCACTGGCAACACACATTGGTCGAAGACCTTGGTCTTAAGACACTGCGGTATCTGGGACGTAAAGATATTGCGAAGCTTCCCGAACGCTGCCCAGCCGAGTTGGATTCGACGATTGATATCTTTCTCGAAGTTGGACCTACCTAACTGGACTGTTTGTCCCAGGTATACATATTCGGTAACAACTTCGAGTGTAGAGCCTCCAACCTTCAGAGGAGTAGGTATGACACGGACGTTTGACATAATTTTCGTCTTGCTCGATGGTTTGGATAGAAGTAAATATATGAGGCGGAGAGGGCGGCCATGAGAACAGCGATGGTTGGTTGAGTGAATTGCGAGATAATTAAAAATAACTTCCAGGATAAGGCAAAGTGGAGAAAAACGAGTAGTATAGTACTTAAATCCCGTCACCAGACGGGAAGAATCCTAGAAAGAAGAAAAAGAAGACTGCGGCAATAATATAAAACCCAAATAAACAATTCGCAATAATAAAGTTACCAAGCCTGAAGCCGAGGGAAAGAGCGTATAGTATAAAAAAATAATTTGTACAATTTGAGTTTTGACACTAAATTAATTTTCTGCATCTTTTCTAGAATGAATGAATAAGGTAGTATGTATACTTATGTAGTTATGGAATAATATCACATAAAAAAGGGAGTACTCAGGGCGCTGCAGTATTTATCGTATCTACCGTCGTAATCTAGGAGCACTGCAGCTAAGTCGAGCGCAAATCACTGCTAATACCTTTTCTAGAACCATTTCGGACGATTTTCTAGCTTCTGTATCTTGGCCCTGGGAACGATAAAAATATCGCTATCTAGTAAGATAGATAACACGATTATTTGTTACTACAATAGGACACGAGTACTTATAATAACCTAGACCCAAAGAATGAACTCAGATATTTTCGAAGATATCTGATGGTAAAGTTTAGCTAATTTGACACTCACTTATAAGTAGATCAACAAATTACTTCTTTCAATCAACTACTTTCCGGATAACTAGAGAGCTGAAATTTGGTAAAGGGATAGGTTTTCGTACCCATAAAAAGGGAAAACTTCAAAGAGGATCAACCCCCATTTCATCTCTCTTTTACCTGATCTGATGAGTAACCATGAGATGAACAGCTTAGTGAAGATAGAGAAATGCCGCCTTAGCAAAAGTTGTTCATTGTGATGGGCATTCTTCAAAGGGCAATGAAAATTTTTTTAAATGAAAATCATCCTGTTATAGTTTATTTCAATACCATGGCGGGATAGCACTCGAGATTGTTGTATAATTATTTTATTACTTTAACAGTCGAAGTCAAGCATCTGTTGTTAATGCCACGTATCAACTATAGCACGAACGATTCACTTTGATACTTGAAAAAACAATACAGAATGAAGAATTTTTTTAGGTTACATTATATTTTTCTAGTATTTACAATTCCCTATGCTACAACTTAATCTTATATTTAATCACGATATCTAAGCTGTTATTTACAATTTTATATGATACAAACTAAACCTTATGTTTAATCACTATTTAAGCTGTTATTTACAATGTCCTATGCTGAAAACTAAATCTTATATTCAATCACTATATCAAAGCCGCTACAATATCAGCTTTAGGCAATAATTATCATCTTGTACCAAAAGGATCAAAACTAGTTTGACACCTCAATAACACCACGCTACAAAAAGGTATTTTCAGGTATTGATTGTTAATAACACTCCTTTTGTTATTGCCTAATCACCGTCTAAGTCCTATCCCGCCATGGTATTTGAAATGAACTATAGCCGAAGTTGTTAATTGTGATGGACAATTAAAAATCAAGATATCCATATAATAATACTGTTCGTACGTACAAAAAGAATTGAAATTCCTACAAAAACATTCTGTAAAACCATGCCAAGTTTTTAAAATAAAAATATAAGAAACTGCACGGTTTTACAAAATGTTTTTGTCGAGATTACTTAATTCGCTTCGCTAGATTACATAGTTCGCTGGTACTTAATACGAAGATTTTCTAAACACCAATTTCAGTTTAATCAAACTTCATCTAAGTATTTTAAACACGTGCACGTTAGTGTAAGGAAAAAGGGTGACGTAGGCACTAGCCGTGTGTTACACAGAATGTCCCAAGAAGGAAAGTGATAAGATGTGTTCCATAGATGAAGGGGTTATCCGAACCATCTTCATCTTTGAGTATACATTAATGATTACTCTGAGATCTTCATATATTATAGGTACTCAAATTCCACAAAAGTTCAAGGTTTTCAAGATATTCGCCTTTTAATTTTCAGATAATTCCTTTGATGGACTTTAAAATTTTGCAAGTTTGCAAAAAGTAGGTATATAGCCAAAAGCTGATAAGCCAGGAAGTTTTCTATTTCATAATTTTGACTGTAGGTTCTTGGTGGAACATTAAACAATTACACATTTGGTTATATATTAACACTAATTCCACATGAATCAAATAAAACTGCTTTTCGTGTCCCATCCGCCTCATGGGAAAAGTTATGCCATCGGCCCCCCCGGTAGCACGCGCCTCGAAGTTTAACGGGGCGGATGGCACACAACACGATATCCATCCTCACCGATTATTTATAAGTTGTCAGCGATCGGTTTCGAACACCCTCTGTCAACGGTTTCCTACATCAGTCTTTCTGAAGATGGTGTTCGAAACCGGTCGCAAGCAAATAAATGTAAGTAGTTTTGTTTCATGTGGAATTAGGGTAAATTATACCAAAATGTGTGAGGAAGTTTTCTGATATTTTCTATAGGACCTTTTTATATCCCTAAAGATTTTGACTCTGCCATGTATCCTGGTTTTCCAGGTAGCGGTTTATGTAAGGGAGAATATTAATACATATCCTCAGGTGGACGACTCTCATACGTTTAGAACGCGACACCGTAGCAGGATTGCTCCTATTCCTCATGGATTGGCTAAGAATAGTAAAACAATTAATGTAATGGGTCCCTCTGTATATAACCACAGTACAATAAAGAGTACTAGATATAACAGGCTCCCAACTGAATGTTGTTTAATATTTACATTATTTTTAATTATTTTGTTTTACAATGTAATTATATTTTATTTTTTAATCTCAATGACATAAGTTTTATGATAATTATTGATATAATCTTTTGACCTGTAACTTACCATTACCAATAAATATGTCTATGTCTATTGTCTGACGTCCAAGTGGGGACCCTTTTTATACAAAAAAGTTGCCCACTTTATGATTAAGGAAAGCCATTCTGCAAATAATACGCCGCGCCGCGCCGGGGATAAACATTCTTCAAGAGCTAAATTTGTAAAAATGGTCGTAGTTGTACCACAGATTACTAAATAGTTACTACGTAAGATGTACGGTAAATGAAAATTTTATTTTTGCGATTTGTTTATGGGTTTCGTGGGAAAAGTTGTTTAAATGTGATAAGAAGTATACACTTTGTATAATAAAATAAAGCAAAAAAAGGTGCGTGTAGATATACAGGGTCTTCGGCAGATGGTTGAAAATACGAAAATGGGGGATAGGTGGGGTCGCCTCCCACCTATTTTGAGAATTAAAAAAAATCTAGGACTTGTAATTTTTTTTACAGGATTTTTTTTTCCTTTTTTTAGAAATTTTGCCATTTTTATACCTTTGAACACATGTAACTTTTTGTTTTTTAAAGCTAGCTCCAAAATCTTTTTTTTAATAGACTTTTATAAGATTGTCGGCTCTAAAAAAAATTATGTTTGTTTCAAGTTATTGCTAAAAACAAAAATGTGGGCCCCCGAACTTAAAAAAAAAGTTGAACAAAAATTTAAAACTAAACTTTGCGATGCATTTAAAAAAAAAATGGGGCTGGAAGGCTTCTGTTTTTTTTTTAAACATCTCTAAAGCTTAGGCTTTTGAATGGTATGTAATTTGTTTCGGTATCTTTTTTGTAACCGGAGTTGTTAATTTTTTTTACTCAATTGGACCATGTTGACGAAATTGACAAACAACAAAAAAACTTAACAAAATCACAAACACAGCAAAGTGAAATTAACGAAAACAAAAAAAAACGTTAACGTTATTAACGTTTGTGATTTTGTTAAGTTTTTTTGTTGTTTGTCACTTTTTGTTATTATCAGACGTTTTGTTAAGACTTTGTTGTGGTTTAAAATGGCTCAATTTACCAATGCGGAATATGCGGACATTTTATTGGCATATGGAAGTGCTAACTCCAATATGCCAATAAATGACAAAAGATAGCCAATATGTGTGTGCAAGAATGTAAAAAAACGTACCTGCTCTTTGTAACCGTCCCAACAGTAAGTATTTACATTATTTTCAACTTTGCATTTGATACATTTCACAAAACATGTAACTAGTGGAATTTCGTCAACATGGTCCAATTGAGTAAAAAAAATTAACAACTCCGGTTACAAAAAAGATACCGAAACAAATTACATACCATTCAAAAGCCTAAGCTTTAGAGATGTTTTAAAAAAATCAGAAGCCTTCCAGCCCCATTATTTTTTTTTTAAATGCATCGCAAAGTTGAGTTTTAAATTTTTGTTCAACTTTTTTTTTAAGTTCGGGGGCCCACATTTTTGTTTTTAGCAATAACTTGAAACAAACATAATTTTTTTTAGAGCCGACAATCTTATAAAAGTCTATTAAAAAAAAGATTTTGGAGCTAGCTTTAAAAAACAAAAAGTTACATGTGTTCAAAGGTATAAAAATGGCAAAATTTCTAAAAAAAGGAAAAAAAATCCTGTAAAAAAAATTACAAGTCCTAGATTTTTTTAATTCTCAAAATAGGTGGGAGGCGACCCCCACCTATCCCCCATTTTCGTATTTTCAACCATCTGCCGAAGACCCTGTATAGCTCCACGATGAAAGCAGCATCTTGGGAACCAATTTTTGTAGGCGAATAAATTAGGCCATGTTTTTTTTGATAAATGCATAGGGTTTAATATATTTTTAGATTGCTATATCGCAGCTGCCACCCTTTTTGTAGACATAATTGAAAAATGCGGATTCTCTGTACTATCAGCCTCTTTCAGGTCATCTGTGAACCACATAGGTAAAAAAAGTTTTCGTAAAATGTCGGTAGCAGTAAGTACTTCCAAGAATATGTGTTTAGCTAACGGAGATCAAGTTCGTACTTCTAAGTATTTCTCTTAATTTGTACAGTTTTCCTATTTTTTTCTTGAAAAAAACAACATAAAGGACCTTTCGAGGGGAGAAAGGAGGCATCGCAGAGGGGAAGTCGGGGGCATCGATATGTCGGGGGCAACTGGTCTTAGTTAATATCATCTTCAAAGTCCAAAGAACACTCCTATCACACAACATTCCTTAATTATAATAAAGTGCAAGGTAAAACTAATAATTCCCCTGGTATTACAAGATATCATACAAAATCTGAAACTGAAATGCGAATATGTCGAAAACCGTGATATTTCGCGGAACACTACCTGGGGAAAATTCAGATACACCATGAGGTCCCTCATCTTTGGACCACCACTAAAATGTTTCTGGAATTTTACAAATACAACTTTACTTTAATAGTATGATTATGGGGAGGTATCTTTGCACATCGTTAGCGGATTAGGTTAACTGTGCGAGTATCTTTAGCAAGCTTCCCACTCGATAGACCGACGAGCTGGTGAAGGTCGCGGGAAGCCACTAGATACGGGCAGTGCAAGACCGGTCATTGTGGAAATCCTTGGAGGAGGCCATGTTCAAAAGTGGATGTCTTTCGGTTGATACTAATATGATAAAGAAAAGAAAATAATAGAAAAAGGTGTAGCTTCTCTTAAAACATTGTCCTGATAGTTTGGCGAAGTCGATACTTCTCTTCTACATGTCGATATGTAATCAAGAGGTAGGATCTGGGCAGCGCAAGACCGGTCATTTTCGAAGTCCTTGGAGGAGGGCGGAGGCCAATGTTCAGCACTGAATGTCTTTTGTGTCGTACGAATTGATTGACTTCACAGTTTACACACAACCTTCAAGTTTCTTCGCAGGCGTCTGCAGGTTACCTTACGTTGTTTTCCTTCACCGTAAGAGCGTCGGCTGAACGTACATATGAAATCGAAATTCAAAAAGGCATTGGTACGTGGCAGGGTTCGAACCACGACCTCCCAGACAGGAGGTAGAGGCCCTAACCGTTACGCCACCGAGCGCTCAAAAGGTGCCTACAGCAAATAAATTAGGTTGATGCAGTAAAAATATTGTTGAGTGCATTTGCAAAACAAAGCAGTAACCTTCTAATAACCATTAGATAAATTCTCATGAAAAAATAGATACAACATTTGGTATACAAAATACAAAGCTAAGTGTACCTAAGTATTCGCTCGTCTAAGCATTATGTATGTTCATACATAAGTGTGTAGATACAGTGCAGACGTACGTACATAATAAATAGGTACCTAATTACCTAAATATGTAAATTAATGTGTGTATCAGAACAAAAACAAAAATTTTGTATACTGTATCATAATTGTATTTGAAATCTACAAAAGTGTTCAGTGACAGAAGAAATTTGATCTAACTATTTTACAAGTTTTATAATATTGTTAATTCCTAATTTAATTTAAAGCATTAGTAAGAAAAAAATTGGGCGCAGAGAAACTCTTGTTCTATGTGATCCCGCCACCACAAAACTAAGCTGACATGTACCTGCAAATGAAATGAAATGTTTTGATCATAAAATAAAAATTATAAGTAGGTATTTATTAACGCACGTATGAAAAACTTTAAAAAAAGGTATATATAAAATGGACCACTTCCGGAAAATGAGCCTTGTACACATGGAACTGAACATATTTTGTGAAAAAAATCCACCCAGTGAATTTTCAATGAAAATTAAACTTTCCTTTATAAATGTTTAGACCTAGCCAGTCTGAGGTAAGATACCTTTGGTGTTCATTTGGATCATATTTAGATGACTAGTAATTATTTACTTCTCTTAAGTATTAATAAAACGACACCCAATACATTAATATTATTTCTAGATCTATATTTGTAAAAAAAATAAGTACTCGAATTAAATCCCTACTAATATTATAAATGTGAAAGTAACTCTGTCTGTCTGTTACGCTTTCCCGCAAAAACTACTGAACGGATTTGGCTGAAATTTGGTAGGTAGACAGATTAGGACCTGGATTCAGACATAGGCTATTTTTACCACGCTCGCGAGCCGCTTGCGACTCGCGCACTGCGCACCCTCGAAAAGTCATAGAAACGTTGTCCACGCGGGTGAAACCGCGGGAAACAGCTAGTATAATATAAACCCTAAAGACCCACCTAGAATACGAATCGACCGCGACCGTTTAGAACCCCTAGTATTATAAATATACACATGAAAAAAGTCTAAGCTACACTAATTTTATTTCTACATATATCATTGATTATTTGTACATTATTTTGCGTTTATTTATTTTAATTTTATTACTTGTTACCTACTTAATGATTTAAAGTATTTTTTTAAATAAAAAATACAATTTTGCTCTAGTTACCTACAAATTGAAATTCTCATTCATATTTTATTTTTTATATTTAATTTAAAATAAAAGAAATAAACGAGGACCAAATTGGTTCTCAGAATAAAATTTAATATGTACAGATGTATACCTTCTTGTTCAACCCGTTCAACCCATGTCTGCCCCACTGGTGATTTGCAGAAATTGATGAAATTTTTAATGTCCTCTTAAGGAACTTGTTCTCAGTGGTATTTCAGCAGGTCTCTAAACTCTGCCATTGAAAATCCATTTAAATTTTTCAGGACTTAAGTTTTCGGTGGGATTTAGGCTGCGACTCAGCTAAACATAGTAAAATGCGGATATTCCGTACATACATGAATATTTCGACTGCCCGAGACATAAGATTAAGGCTACGAGAATGCAGACAATGCAGTAGTGTGCATTGAAATTGTGCAAAACAGATCAAAGGAGTATGGCCTACAAAATAATAATCGAACTCGTCGAGTTCAATGACGCAGCTCACGCATAACACGATCACGAGAACAATGGGATCAAACTTTATTTTACAACGAGTTTCAATTTAGTTTTAGGCCTGATACGAGAAGAATGGGAGTGTTTCCCTACTAAGATAGAGAGCTAGCGTTCCTGGATGCAAAATATGTAGTTCACAGAGAACCTGAAAGAGGCTTATAGTACAGAGAGAGAATCCGCATTTTAGCATGACTACGATACTCTGTCGCCCGACCTAAATCCCATCGAAGACAAGACAAAAGAATGATTTCCACAATAATTGGTCCTGCGCTGCCCGAACCCAGCGGCTTACCTCGACCTTTACCAGGTCGTCGGTCTGAGTAGGAGGCCTTCCTACGCTACGTCTTCCGGTGTACTGTCAACACTGGAGAACTTTACTGCGCCAACGGCCATCTGTTCTACGAGTTATGTGCCTCAGCAACCGCTACATAAGTTCAGCGAATCTGAGAGCTATGTTGGTAACTTTGGTTCTCCTACGGATCTTCTCATGATTCGATCACGTAGGGAAACTCCGAGCATAGCACGCTCCATCGCCCTTTGCCTTCTTATGAGGCCCATAGTAAGCGATCATCACTGGAAACACACACTGGTCAAAGACCTTAGTCTTTAGACACGTATTTGGGAAGTGAAGATATTGCGAAGCTTCCCGAACACTGCCCAGCCGAGTTGGTTTCGTCGATAGATCTTTTTCTTGAAGTTGGACCTGCCTAATTGGACTGTTTTCCCAAGTCCAAGTAAACACATTCGTCAACAACAGAGGCAAAGGAGTGTGAGCGACACGGAAGTTTGTCATTTTCGTCTTGTCCATGTTAATTTTAAGAATTACTTCTTGAGACGCTCTACTGAGCCATCGTGCCTAGGTATTCGAGGCTCTTTTCTATAACCACGATATGTACTTGCCATTAATAGCAAATCAAAGGTGGATGATGTACTTGCCATTAATATTGATGCCAAGTCCACCCCTGTAGAAAAATCTTCCAGAGCGACGGTGAACGGTTTTGGAGATATACCTAACGTCTCCCTGTCTCACCCCTTGCTGCAGCAGGATAGGTTTCAATTTCTGATCAAGGAGGCGGACTGACATAGTGGCTTTCGTACAAATAGTTCAACACTTGGATACTATCGCAACCGCTGGAGATACTGCGTAGCACATCCCACATTTCTATCGAATCAAGGCTTTCTCATAGTCCTCAAAAGCCAAGCACAGTGGCTGATTTTACTATTCGGACTTCTGTATGAAAATAAGTGGTCTACAGGCTGAACCTTTTTTGGAAAGCGGCTTGTTCGGGAGGCTGAAAGTCGTCGAATCTGCGTGCGAGACGATTTGTGACAATTCTCGAAAACAGCTTATGGACATGGCTCAGCAGTGCGATGGGTCTGTAGTTCTTCAACAGGGTGCAATATAGTTATATTTCTTAACGAATATCTTTGTAAAGGCTCCATCGACTCGGTATATTTCGAAGTCCTGCACAAGCTGTTTGAGGTAAAAAACATCGTAAACTAAACTAACAACTATCTACCGGTAGAAGCCTAGAGCTAAGGACATAGTTACGACCCGGATATTTCTATCTCATATACGTATAGTACTCTACTTAGTGTATCCAACTCATAATGAGTACCTATATTTACACCACTTGCAACACAAAGAGATAACAGAGATCATTTTTAACAAAATATAAAAAAAATATTACACTACTATTTAGATTGTATAGTGGAAACTGCATCAACTTATAACCTTACTGTTGTGTGGGTTTATTTTGCGTAATTACAACTGATGTTTTAGCAATAGGTAATAGGTATATAAAATAAAAGCCCAGTTCAGTTCCCATTAAAGAAGCCTTAATGAATGTTACCAGGCGAAGTCTTTCTCGTTTTTGTTTTCTGTACTTATGTACCTACCTACACACACACTGTCTTGATACGAATAGCTGACACAAAATGAGAGCAGCGTGAGCTCCTTTCTATTTCGTACTTAGGTATCTATTGCAGGTATAGATTGCTATAAATTAAGTAAGTAAGTTACTATTCATAAACTCTTGAAAATTAACATAGATACGGACCCAAAATGCACGTATTCCACTAATAATTGATACTGGAATAATCTTATATAAATAAAATTAAAATGTTATGTAACGAATTAAATAAAGCAGGAACGAATTAAAAAGAGTAGTGTAAATTCGCTACCGCTCACGACGATCCGTCACGCCTAGCCTCTCCGATAATACTTCAATTTCATTTTACCCAAGACAATTGATTTGACAAGGCAATCAGTAAGCAACAGAAAAAAAGCAACAGTTGTTTATACCTTAAGTAGCTACCTAATGTTTTGATATTTGCACATTTATATACCTATGGACAAAAGTACTTTGATAATACCTTGTTGTAAGGAATAACTAGTTCATAAATCGATCAGCTGATCGACCAATTTTGTGCATTTTAGTATGGAGGATCCAATTATTTTTTGAGAATTGACTATGGGTTCCTTGGAGAAAGTTGTTCAGTATGACGAGTAAAACCCCCAGTTAACGGGACCTACACCAATTTTGTTACACCCTGTATACAGAAAACCGTAATAGATAGCCCGTTAAAATTTTCCAAAAAAATGTGTTAATTGAAAGGTTTTCGTAAAGGTGTTTATTTTTAATTAAGGTTTTTTTGTTGTTGGTCTACTACAGTATAAACGGTAATACATACGAGCGTTAAAATTAGTGTGATTAATTGATTATAGTGCACTTACTGAAGTCAAACAATCAATAATAAAACCGGCCAAGTGTGAGTCGGACGCGTGCTGAGGATCCCGAATTGAAAGTAAGAAAACTTTCTTAGTTTTTAATGGAAAGTGCGTTAGTATAAAACCAAGACGCGAGATAAACTCACACTTGGCCAGTTTTCATACTTATTTTTTTAATATAGAGAGAGTACACTATGATTACTTTAACTTTTAAGCTCATATGAATTGCCGATTTCGTCATAAAGCAAAAAGAAAACCTAATAAGTCCATTCGCTTCACACCAGGAGGTCGCGGGTTCGATTCCCGGCGGGGTCAACTTTGTAAGACTCCGTTTGGTTGGTGGTAGGGCATTTTCATAGCCCGCCTGGCTAGCTACCACCATCTTATCAGTCTTGCCGCCAAACATCAGTGTTAACAGCATTTGATGTGTTCCGGCTTGAAGATAAGATAGCCAGATCCCCATTGCGTTGCGAAATCTAGGTAAGCCCGCTTCCATATTCGGTATCATCGTCACTTACCATCAGGTGAGATAATGCCAAGGGCTTACCAAATGTGAATAAAAAAATACATATATCTGATCTACTTTTATGTTTTTCTTAGAAATCTATAAAATGGCACATATTCAAGAAGAGAGTTGTGTTTTTAATTTACTCATTCTAAGTAATAATAAGTATAATACAGTAGCAGTTTCAAAAAACTATAAGTTTTGCCGTCTTGCCCATTAATTATAATAATAATATTACTAATAATTTTATTCAAATGCAATCTTTCAGATGTTTTGAGAATGCTTCGACAGAAGACGATGACACTGAACAACAAAACAATGATGGATATATTATCATGTGAAGTAGTTTTTCTATAATAATTGTTTTTTTCGTTAATGTATTAAATGTTTGACATTTTAGGATAGATATGATTCAGAATGGCGTAATCGAGGTGAGGCCATGGCCATGGCTAAGCAGTGGGGCAGTGTAGGCTAACGATAATAATGATTTTAAAATGCAAAAACTGCAATTGATGGAAAAATACTCAAAAAAGTTGGGGTAATCTCACATCGACAGAACTTCACCGCACTCAAATCTGGACTATTCTCGTCAAAATTAAACGTCATTTTTACACCATCTTACCTAATACACGTAACGGACCTACTACGATTCTTCAACAAAGCATCAAATAAGCTTTTTTGGAAACAAAGAAGGATAGCATAATAAATGAGATTCCAAACAATTCATTGAAAAACTTTCTACAAGAAACACATTGACAGTAAAATTAAACCTTATGATTGTAACGAATGACGTGACGTCAAGGATTTTTTTATGGGTCCATAATAACTTTTCGTTAGTACTTGTGGAAAGTTTATGATGTTATCATGAGTTTTGTTAGTAACACTTATCTATCAGAACCTCTGATGACTGATATAATTAATTACATAGAAGCAACATTTATACATATACAACACAAATAATCTGTAATAGTATGTACACAACTCTTCAGTTCCACCCAAGCGTAACAAAATTTTTAACGATCATAAAAGCTAGGAAGGTATGTGTGACTCTATCGGTTCCCTACGTAATATCCAAAATCAACTAATTAAGAATATGCAATATTTACATAACAAAATTATAAATGCATTTGTTTTGTAAAAGGAAAGCGAGTTAACTTTTAGAAAGTGTTTCTGAAGAGTAGAGTGCATCTAAAATGTTACGTCACAATTGAAACTAAACTATTAACAATAAAATTAAAGTTTATTTACAGTATTGGATCTCTGTTAATAGATCATATGTTAAATAAAAACGTTATAGCTTTAAACGTTTTGTCTTCATGCAAGTCTTAAAAAAATATTAATTTTCGACATCAATACATGTACAAAGATGCGTTATTTTATTTTTTGCGCGTGTTTCACCTCTTCCCCACCACCCACACGAACCACGTGCATACGTGCAAATGTAGATACCAACCCATTGAAGTAAAGGATTGTTCTTCACTTATTCTACCTGACTGGCCGTAGTAGTATTTTATAGTAGGACCCGGAAGAACCAACTGTGAGCACGAAAATATTTATTTAACGAAGGATTGGTTATGTACCTACCTAATCTGCCTTAAAAAACGTGTATAATAAGGAATACTAAATATAATGTAAGCCCCTTGCTGACCACTATTATAACATGTAGCACCCAGTAAATCATGCCACACATTTTTCTCCTACTTTTAATTTTTTAACCACGCATACCTATAAATTGGCCGTAGTAGTATTTTATAGTAGGACCCGGAAGAACCAACTGTAAGCACGAAAATATTTATTTAACAAAGGATTGGTTATGTACCTACCTAATCTGCCTTAAAAAACGTGTATAATAAGGAATAGTAAATATAATTTAGGCACCTTACTGACCACTAATATAACACGTAGCACCCAGTAAATCATGCCACACATTTTTCTCCTACTTTTAATTTTTTAACCACGCATACCTATAAATTGGCCGTAGTAGTATTTTATAGTAGGACCCGGAAGAACCAACTGTAAGCACGAAAATATTTATTTAACAAAGGATTGGTTATGTACCTACCTAATCTGCGTTAAAAAAACGTGTATAATAAGGAATAATAAATATAATTTAGGTACCTTGCTGACCACTATTAAAACACGTAGCATCCAGTAAATCTTGCGACACATTTTTCTCCGACTTTTACTTTTTGGAGTTTACTCCTTATTGGAGTTTACTCCTTAAGAATCGATTTGCATATATAAGGGGCCCGGTATGAGAAAAATGTGAGGAGTAAAATCTATCGATGAATGACAGCGTTACGAAAAAGTTTCGATACCAAAAAGGTCGTGTTCAATAGTAGAAATGAAGTGAGTTATAGTTTTTTTTCAAGCGCGAGTAAACTCCAGTCGTGCGTCGGAGCTGACACACACAATTTTTTTAACCAGTTCTCATTTATCTACACATACCTATAAATTTAGTTATAAAGACAACACATTATACCTAATAATGACTTCATTATCTACCCTCCAATCATGAAGATGATGCAAGGTAAGTACTGTCATAGTACAAACAGACTATGGTCAACCTAATCCAAATGATGATTTTGTATAAGTAGATATCATGGGTTTCACTTGGTTCTAAAGTTGGTTTTCACTACTCTACTTCTCAGTGATGACTACCTTATTTCTAAAGACAAACAACCTCTCACCCTAACCGCATACCCCTTCTCCGTTCCGTCGTGGGTAAAAAATTATAAGTAGGCAGATTTATGTAAGTCGTATATTCTTTAACATAAACGTAGGTGAATTAATGCGGGCCACCCAGGTGTATTTTCTGAATAACATTTCTTAAAATTTTTGTGTTATTGAATAACATTGAATTTTAAATTTGGAGTAGGTACCCATTAAAATATTTGGGATATTATTAAAATAAAAAGCGTGCCGTTTGCCTAGAAATCATTATTCGACTAAATTTTGGTTATTTGATTGTACTTGTACTGGTAATATGTCTACTTTAATAAAAATAAACTCTGTAGAAATCTAAATAAATGTATTTAATATTTTTTCTAAGTAATTTCTACAGTAGGTTTAACTTAATGAATATCAAACAATGTACACATATTTATAATTTGATTCGATAATATTTACATACAATATTTTATATACAAAGTATTTAAGTTTAAGAATTATGTACACAAGTATCATTATTTATCGCAATAACTGAATTTGAATTGGATATGGAAGTTACGCTATGTAATATGTCGTTATTAACTTTAACTACATTGAAAAAGTACTCTACCAAAAAAAACTAGGAAGCCTAATTGAGGTAGATTTTGCTACGCCAGAACAGAATCTTGAAGCGCATTTGTACACCTTAGCCATTAAGTATAGTGTTCTTCTTTAATTTATTGACCTGTTGCCCGGGGCTTTTCCCGCGTGGATATCGGCGACCTTGTTTTGTTTATGTTCATGCTGAATGTTCACTATTGGTAAAGTATTTTTTGAAATCGGATGAGTAGTTTCGGAGATTACCTGTTACATCGAAACTTACATACTTACAAACTTACTTCTTTATAAGTAAACTATTAATACATATTTTTAACGTATTTCACACTCGGCATGAAGCGTAAATATTTCTTAACAGTGCTTAGCTGATCATCTCATCTGATGATGAAATCTATCAACAAATTACCACAAATCCTCAACATTTTCATTATTAAAAATGACAAAATTTTAGCGTTCACTACCTCAATAGGAAAAAAAGAACCCTTATAGGATGACTTCGTTGTCTGTCTGTCTGTTATTTCAGGAATGTGTGAAGAGTCAAGTTGAAATTAATATCAAATACTTATGGGCCCTTGAAGCTATAAAAACAGCGAGCTTCTAAGTCAACGCAATAAAAAGATACAGCTATTTTACTGTCATTTGTGTCACACATTTTGATATTCGCAAGTACAGATAAATCAAAACCTATACGGTACTTCCCGTTTACCTAAAAAAAATTCAATTTGACAAGAAGCAGGGCCTCATAAGACAAGTGAAGGAAGAAATCCGAAAATTGTAAATTTGTATTAACATAACATCAAAAATGTTTTTTTTTTTCGGTTAGAAACTTACATTAGCAGAATTGACCGTGACGTAGGTATATCAATGTACGGGAGAACATTTTTTTAACTACAAAGTTAAGTTTGTTTGTCGATTTTTACCTACTCTACTCCCTGATATTTATGTGCCTTAGTCGGACTCACACTTGGTTGGTTTTTATATGAAAGCTCAGTATATTAGTAAAAGTTGTGAATGTGTAGTAGGTACCTACTTAAAAAGTGAAACATTTATTTCGTTCTCAGATATGTTTAGTGTAAATACGAAATTTTTGATATATATATAAAGTAAAGCCCACAGAATGTTACAAGTGGTACCTACCTACCTATTTATAAACGATTTCACGAAGTTTTCCAGTCCAAATATAATGCCAATGCAGTTCAAAAGTTTCTGGCCATAAGTATTTCTAGATGTCTAACAGAAACAAATTATACGTTATTAAATTACAAATATCATTTATCCTGCGCCTTCATGTTTAATTTTTAGATATCTATCCTCGGTATCCGCGTCTTAGGACAACAGAAAGTTGCAGGATCTTTAAAATGTGTTATTCTGAATATCGCTCCGAGATTAAGTTATTTACAAAGGAAAAAGGTGTTAACCCGGCTGATATCAAACATAGATTGGATAATGTGTACGCGGAGTCTTCTTCATGCAAATTGGTGTAAGTAATTTCGTTTAGGGTTCCATCGACGACGAACTGTCTTTCGGCCGACCCGTTGATGCACTCACCGCAGACAGCATCAAGATAGTGAAAGAAAAAGTTCTGAATGATCAATGGCTAAAAACGAAAGAAATGGCGAAAAGGGCAAGGCTGTAAAAAACTACAGTCCTTAGAATTCTTCGTCAAAATCTTCATATGAATAGAGTCAGTGCAAGGTGGGTGACAAAACTTATTTCAAGTGAACGTGTAATGTAAGGAACTTTTAAAGGCCTATAAGAAAAACGAACAGTCTTTAGAGTCAAACTTCACTAGCCCGTGGGTAGTCGCGCATGGGTCGAAAGGATCCAGTACCTTATTTCTTCTTTCATAACTTTTTAAATATTGCTTACTGCCAAGGTCGCACTCAGTTCCTTTGAGAGAGTGTAAAACAGCCCAAGTTTCGACCGAATCAAAGGCTTTCTCATAGTCCACAAATGCTAAGTATAGTGGCTGATTGTACTCTTCGGTCTTCTGTATAATCTGCCGCAGTGTATGTATGTGTTTTATGGTACTAAAGCCTTTTCGGAAACCGGCTTGTTGCAAGGGTTTCTACAGGGCATTGATGAGTCAAGTGAGTGAATGAGACAGGACTTTTCTCTCTATATGTACTGATTTTGCGTAAAACTATGCGTGTCTGTAAAGAAAAAATTTGAATACTTGCTAAGCTTTTTTACGAATCAAAAGATGAATCTACCGCTGATCGATGTACTGTATTATCAATAAATAATTCGGTTGTGATAGGACTAAACCTCAAGACAGTGACAAAACGAATTTCACAATAAGGTTCCATAGCAAAACATGTAACTTTGTGACGAATATCCAGAGATATGCTATATATAAGGGGAGGTAGATAGGTTACATGCGTCTAAAAAGTGAAGCAAAAAAAAGATGCCAATTGGCATCTCTTTTCTAAGTAACATTCGGTGCAATAGAAGGGAACTACCTATAACATTGTGTGTGTAAATGGCTTCGATTTTCAAATGTTGTTTGTTAGTGCATAACCCATCTATGGTAACAAATCTTTGCGAATATCTATCGAAATTTGATCGCGGACGAATTATAGCCTCATCAAACCTAGGGGTGTGCCAGGGTCTTGCAAAGGTACTGATTTCACTTGGGTGCCACATTAGCTAATTCGGCGCTGCCCGTTATTCTAATAGGTATTCTAAATTAAACACCTATAATAAAGGAAGAGGGATGACAAATGCTAGTCATCTGAGTTACTTTTTATCATCTGTCAAAAACGACATTTTGTTTTAAAAATGTTTGAAATACCTAGGCATGACGTCATAGTTTAGCATGTCACATATATACTCATTTTATGATTTTGGTGAATTAAAAATCGAAAACTTGATGGAAAACAAAACGAGTAAGGTTTTCCAAAGTTTCAGTAGGAGGACAATTTAGTGAACAAGAGTTCATAATTTATTTCTGATACTGTCGTCATCCCTAGGTATCAATGTTGTGGCCCGATCGTACCAGGGTACCATCTGGCCACAACAGCTGTAAAGTTCCTTTCATTAAGAATTTTCCAACAACATACACAAGATACTTTATTCACACCGCCTTTGATCACTTCAAATTGAAGGTTGATGATAGTGCAACTAACATTAACAAAAAACATAACATAGCATAGATAACCATAAAGGATCTGGTGCCAATGTCAGGTAGCGATATTTGTTTACATTGTTGGAAAATTCTAATGAATGGTACAGTTCAAAGAAACATTTGTTGAAAAATTTACTGCAAAAATACTCCTTACAGCAATAAGGTCTAAAATATTTGAGACTTTTATTAAAACATGCCCCATGTATATAAAAAAATGTTAAACTGCGTAAGTCTGCAAAAATAATTTAAAATTATAGACAGATTTTAATGACATAAACCTTTGATCACATATAAAAGAACTTGAGCCCTGATTTTATACAAAACTACTTCAAATAACAGCCAGACAGTTGTTTTAGAGGAGTCAAAGATAGGAATATTCAAATAGCTATGTTAGACACAGAAGAGAGAACTGCGAAAGCATACCTCTGTGTTAACAAAATGGATGACTTTATATTTGAACCCTTTGACTGTGCTTGACAGTGAATCTTCTTGTTTTATGTGTGATCAAAGGCAAAAACAAGTATTTTTTATAAATTTAACTATTGCTGTGGAGAGGAGTCATTAAAATAGTCAAACTAGTCATTAGAAACCAATGTTATACTTTACCCCATCCATGCTTATAATGACGCTTTCTATATAATCGCCTTGTTAAGAAATATTTAATGACTAGAATAAGAATAATAAAAGATAATATGTACAAGAGGCTTAGCATTCCAATGTCCAGGTTGGAGAACGGGCTTTGCATAGTTGCAGCAGATGAAGGCCGGGCAATATCCTTGATGTTCTCTGGTCCATACACAGACTTCAGATACTGGAACACTGCTGGGAGATTCCAAGCTCCTCGAGTATCCCTGCATTCTGGACACTGTGATGCACTTGGATATTGTATTTTTGGATGAGTAGGATCTTCAGTAATGTCGCCAGCCAACCTTAAGTTTACTTCATTATGGGAAATCCAAAGCCAAAGTACAGCTTTATCATTTTCTTGAACATCAAATAATCTATTTTTAGCTGACATATTCTGAAAATGTTGGGAACATTCAGAGCAGCCAAAGAAATTTTTGATATACCCATGCATTCCCCTCAATACTTTTGGTCCCTCAGTACCTGGCTGATTGGCTGCATTTACGGTTAATGTATGGAAAAGAGTCCAGAGTCCACAAGAGTATCCCCTGTAATTTGGCGCACTTCCCTTGCATGCAACGAAATCTACATTAGTTGTGTACACAGGAGCATTACTTGCTTCAAATCTTTTAACCATGTCATAAACTTCATCCCCACTCCATTCACGTCGACTGCGCAAGGTATCACGCAATTGTACCAGATAAACTTTTAGATTTCCAAAATTTCTAAATGGATAATTAGTCACAAGTATTCCTAAATAATCTATCAGAGCTTGTAGAGGTTCACCACTTAAAAGTTTGTGCCTTGGAATTTCTGTGTGCAAGCTAGTTTTTATTGTTTTCTCTAAATCACTGTAGTAAACCATTACAGTATTCAAGGATGATTTTATCTTGTCTCCATCATCTGGAATAAATTCGTCTTCATCAATTTCACGTGCTGGCATTTGATAATGATTGGAAAGCAGAAATTTGTTGATACTGCGTAAAAATATCTGTTTGGTTGGGTTTTTCGCATTAATAACTGTAACTTGATAGGAAGGACTAACTGCGATCACAGCAGGGCTCTGTGTAAGTCCTGCACCAAGTGCTAATTCAGAATTATCATAGACTCTTTTAACTTTCACATGACTGTAATCATTCATGTCCAAAGCCAATTCAGATCCAATGGTGGAATTTTCATTCTCAAATACCAAGAAAGTATACAAAACATCCCTGGGCACTTCTCTAATGGCATCTGCATAACTTGAATAAGAAGAAATTTGTAAGCTGGGTGCAAGGGCAAGCCATCCCATTTTTTGATCTTGTTGCATTTTATGTAATAGGGCAGCTTTTAATCTTTCTGTAGAACTGATTTCTAGTATTTTGTCACCAGTATTCGCATTACTTTTTACATAGTGGTCATGTAAATATCGAAAAGAAGGATACGCCATTACTTCGAACTGTCTACATAATTCATTATTGTCTTCTATAGAACAATCTAAGACAGCCAAACGTATTATATTTTTCCAGGACCTAATTTCAGTAGCCAGGCTTTTGTATTTGGGTTGAAATTTACGACAGTGGCCGCAGTAACTGTTATAAAATTGCACTAAATATGCATAGTCTTGGCCATAAACTTTTCTATCAAAATTTCCCATATTCAGAATGACTACATTATCTGACTTTTTATAGAGGCCTTCTTCCAGCACTTCGCCATCGTCAACAATAACGGCACCATTTACTACAGTAAAAATTGAAAGACTTAACACAATAAAATGCCAGTAATACATTTCCGAGTTTTCAAATGCAGTTACGAGGAATGTTTGAGCACAGCAGATCTAGTTCTATCACAGGCTATAAGGTTACACGAGACCGATATCACACCACATTACACGTAAAACAGTTCTGAGACCTACGAATAAATAATCTGAGATATTTATAATGAATGCATTAAATAACACACACCGGACTTCACCGCACCACTTCAATGAACTGTCAGTCAGCATACAGATGATACAGAGCATGAGAGCAGGCAGGTCAGCCACACACCATATCAAGAGTCAAGTTGTGTCGGTCGGTATAATAGGTCATCTTTGGCTGGAGTCTAGATTAAAAATGACTTATATACTTAGACTTCTTAGTTTAGACAGAGCAGGCAAGACATATAGTTTTTTCGCTCATTTAACTGCATTTTTGATGAATGCCGCGTGCCGGCAGCGGCGACAGTCAAACACTCCGACAAAAGGGCCACAATGAGTGAGTTCAATAACGAAGCCGACAACGTCGGCGGCGGCGGGCGGTGCGATTGAACTCGAGGCCGCTCTTTGACAGGTGTTTGTCGCGAGCCGAAGAAACGAACTTTACTTGAAGATACTACCTATCAAGCCAAGCAAAAGGAGCATTAGATGAAAAAAATATCTAGATTGCATTCGGTTGGTTCCGTTACACTCCGACGCGCCACCATATCCAGCCGGAGTTTTTAGTAGGTACTACGATCTTTGAAGTATTGGAATTGGGGTGAAAAGAGGACATCAATCAATCACTACTGTAAGGTGTACAATTTACTGTAATGTAAGGTTGTGTCACAAAAGGTACAATGCGGTAGCCCTATTATCCCTAGACTGTGGTAGTAGTATACACAATCGATATTTATTATGAAAAATAAATCTCTATAAACTAATAAATTTTAATATTCATATATATTAAGTGTTTCTATCTTTTAAAGTCAAAGTCGATGCTTTTATAATTACCTTTAAATTTCGTTATTTTGAGTTTTAAGTAAAAACTGGTTTTTTTTGTAATAATTGTAAACAAAACTTGAAAGATTAGTTGTTTTGTTGGGCTGTTATTGTGTATAAGTTTTTCCTTTGACACAATATCTGTAGCTCGTATCAATAAGCTAAGCCGTTACACTTAAACGTATTAGTCCATGTTTTGGAAACTACTGAACTGATTTTGATGAAACTTGCACTGTTCCCTAAGTTTAAGTAAATACAAAAGAACGGTTATAATTCGATCAATAGTTTCAGAGAAATGCTTGGACAAACATACATACATACAAAGATTCATCTTTAATTGAACATTTGTTTGGAAGTCTATTAAATTTGTTGTGAATTAATTGCAGTTCTAATAATATTACATACATGCGTGACGCTTAGATAACCTCCTTTTATTGAAAACGGTTGATAGAAATTTACGAAAACTCAACAGTGTGATATTTTATTTCTTTAAATTATTAAACTGAAATTAATATTTTTGGTTAATTAACTTACCTACCCCAAACAGTACATCTAGGTGTGAGTATATGTACAAATGTTTTATTTATATACGAACTAAGAAGTAAACAATAAACCTCATAAAACACATAAATTCTTACAAGTAGATACCTATTATATTATGCTGCTGTTTGTCCTAACGAGAGTACACACACGGGGTAGATAATATATATTTCATCGCCGTCTATCTGCAGATACTGAGCGATACCGCGCGAGCGCGCTATATTTATCTTAAGATAATTAAACAGCTTGATGAAATATAGTTTTTAATCGCCTGCTTGGCGTAATGGTTAGTCCATTCCCTTTACACCAGGAAGTCGCGGGTTCGATTCCCGGCGAGGTCAACTTTATAAGACTCGGGTTGGTTGGTGGCAGGGCATGTTAATAGCCCGCCTGGATAGCTACTACCATAATATCTAAAAGTTACTGCCAAACATCTGTTAGTGACGATGATGCCGAAGATGGAAGCGGGCTTACCAAGATTAAGAGAAGATAGCGAGATCCCCATTGCGTTAAGGAATCTTGGTAAGCCCGCTCCCATCTTCGGTATCATCGTCACTTCGTCAAAGTCGGCTTCGTCCTCTGACAAAAAAATAATATAAAAATAGCGCCCTTGTGTGACAGATTTTAGCATGTAGTGGGCACCAACTAAAGAGCGATAATCACTGTTTTGGTGGGCAGAAACGTAGTGACTTATTTTCTTTTTGGTGGGCAGTGGACACTGTACAAGTGACTTAAATTCCTTTGGGCACGTACTTACCTATTGGGTATTTTCGTACTTACCTATCAATTATCTACATTCTTTTGAGTCTGGCTGGTGGAAAATAGTGATGTGAACCGGTATCGTAAAAACTTAAAAAAAAAACACTTTTTCAACAGACCGGTATTTACCGGATTTTTCGATAAGAAATCGGTTTTTATAGAACAGTGAAAACGCACGACTTGAACTATGATAATAGTTCATATTATGAAAAAGCCGCCTTTGCGCATTTTGTACATATGTACTTTTAAGTCTGATCTTGATCTGTTTTTTGTAGTGTTGTACACTAAAACATTTTTTTTTATTTATTTTTTTATTAAAAGTTTGAGTGCGTTTGACTGCAACTCACCTGATGGTAAGTGATGATGCAGTCGAGGATGGTACACGCAAACTCAAATAATGCCTATTCACGCTTGCCTTGAAGATCCCCAAATTATAGGAATCGGGAAACACTGACGCAGGCAAGGAGTTCCACATTTACTTACTTACTTGAATATACGCATTTGCAAAATATACCGGTACCATGACTATGATTGACAACAAGTTGTGGACTTTCCTTTTTATGCACCGTATCAATGTAATGTAAGAATCTATAAATATTTTATGAAATAATCTTTCTTACATATTGGTGGTTTTTGCTCGGCCATTTCGGTAAACTACGTGCAATACAAAAATATGTGATAGAATACTGATCGAACACAATAATTTGAGACTTCTTAAACTGAGGCTTCTACTTTCTGTTCATGAAAATGATCAACTATTCCCAAGAATGAATTACTATGAACTTGGAAAAACTTTTTAAAAATCATTCATATAAATCAATCATATGAGTTGGCCAACGTTTAATAGGTATTTTTTTTGTTACACCATATAATATGTAACCTATAGATTTACCTTTTGTCGCTAAAATTAGGAAAATCGTACTTCCTACTTCAGTCTTTGATACCAAAGTATATGATATATAGTACTATGTTGATACTAAACGTAAAAGATACTATATACCGACCATCAGTTTCAAGATTAGTTTCAAGATTCCCACAGTATGTGTGAATAAACGAACGTGGTGTACCCCATCATGTAGCCAAAAATAGGAGCAGAACTTGCCTGTTTTAAAAGATATTATATTACATTCAGTATGTTAAAAAACCTTATTTACTCAAATTTCTATCAATTTTATAAACCCAATTATTTCCTAAAATTAATCATAAAAACCGGTATCGAAATTTATAATCGGTTCACATCACTAGTGGAAGATTTTTGTAGTTTGCAAGGAGTTTATAGGTAAAAACTCCTTGGTAGTTTGTGCTTGCTACAGATAGTAGTGACCAAGGAGTTTATAGGTTGGTAGTGACTGTGGTAGTGATCTATGCAATCTATGGTTTGTTTGTACTGTATGTACCTAAAAGTGTAAAAAGTGTAAAAGTAGTGTATATTCTCTTTGTATGGTATGTAGCAATATCTAAAAACGTTTTCTCCCTTTGGATTTAGGTACGTACAGTACAATTATTTATTTTGTATAGCTGCTATCTACCATATATTTTTATTTAGGTGCATACCACTGTTGATCGATTCACCAAGGTATAATTTATGACCCTATGTACAATCAAGTAGGTACTTACGTTGTGTAGTTTCATTTACGTACTTGATTCGTCTGCCTGCTGAAAACAAACATTAAATAATATTTATTCAACATAATTCTCAACTAGCGAAGGCTTAGCTTGATGGAGCCTGAAGTTGCCTCAAATCCCTTTTATAATAATTACGCAAGCAAAAACGTCCTTACGGGTCTCCATTAATTTTTCACTGTGGACGTGGATATGGGTTTGGATAATATTCTCTAAACATAATTTCAGAATCTATGAAAACCTAGCTCAACGAAGCCTGAATTTGCCCCATATCTGCCCGTTAGTGTTTTAGACATAGAACGCTTATGCAAGAACATACATGCGTGACGCATCTAAAAAATCTAAAAAAATACGCATCTTAAAAATTGGGTTGCATTAATTTTTTACTGGGCATTGATTTTCAGTGGGCGGGTCACATAGCTCGTAGAACAGATGGCCGTTGGGGCAGTAACGTTCTCAAGTGGCGACCGCGCATCGGAAAACGTAGCGTTGGAAGGCCTCCCACTCGGTGGACCGATGACCTGGTAAAGGTCGCGGGAAGCCGCTGGATGCGGGTAGAACAGAACCGGTCATTGTGTAAATCCTTGGAGGAGGCCTATGTCCAGCAGTTGACATCCTTCAGTTGATATGATAGAATTTTTCACTGTAGATGTGGGTATTTTTGGTGATTTTTAAGCTCAGTGGTGGCTTTAATATTAATGGGCTTTCTTAACCCTCTGCATGCCTGGTGGATGAAAATCACATGGTGTGCCTGGTGGGGCCATTGGACCCCAATTAGAATGAATGACTGTTTTTAAGTAGAAAAATATACAAAGATTATATTTTTTAAATTAGCTACGATTAATTTTATATCTATTTATATGAATGAGTCAAAACTTTAATCAAAAATTACCAAATTAGCATATTTATTAACCTTAAGAAAAAACCTTCACAACTGCAAAATTATTATTCATCATGTTCTTGACCGACGTTTTGGAGACAATTACTTTGATTGCCTCTACCTCGGAAGAAAGCCGGCTTAAGAATGCGGAGAGGGGATTATTAGCACGTATGGTATATTTAAGGAAGCTACCCAGAGTCACAGGTCACTCATCTTTGTATTTGTTAAGTTATGACAGATTTTGTATCCAGGCATGCGGAGGGTTAAGAGCCTGCTGGAGTTCATAAATCCCATACAAACATAGTATTTGATTAATTTGTTAACTAAACAACTGATTTTGAAATAATTTTATATCGATAATCGTATGACGTATATCTGTGTCTGTATCGTATTACTTTATTTTTTAAAAAAACGAAACAGGAATCCATTATTAACCAATGAACTTGTTTTCAACAGAAAGCTGCTTTTTTTATGGGAAATCAAGTTTATTGGTTATTAATGGAATTCTGTTTCGTTTTTCAAAAAAGTAACATGATACTGACACAGATATACGTCATCCGATTATCCATATAAAATTATTTCAAAATCAGTTGTTTGGTTAGCAAATGAATCAAATACTACGTTTGTATGGGATTTATGAACTCCAGCAGGCTCCTATCTGTTTACAAGACCGGTTAAAAAGTAAAAACGCATCGAATGCGAGAAGCAAGAATATCCTAGTTGGGTCTGCATTAATTTTTCACTATGGATGTGGGTATTTTAATGGCTTTATTATTAATTGGCTTTCATAAGTGAGATTACAAATCTGATTAACAAGTAGGTATTACACCTGACTATTAATATTGGCCACCACTGAGCTTAAAAAATACTCCATAAAACATGGGTTTGGATGTGGATCCATGATGAAAAATTTATGTCGACCCGACTTTGATGTTCTTATTCTTTGAAACTAAAACTAGAAAGAGGAGACCTCATAAAAACATTTAGGCTACTCAATAGCCACAACAATGTAAGAAATGTAATGGGTTCTGTACATGATGAACCGGAATAAGCATCTACGAGGGCACTCTTTGAAGTTAACCAAATCATGTGCTACCTGAGAAATTACTTCATGCCATTTCAAGCAATGAACTTGTGGAACTCTTCCAAAAACAGTGAGAAGTGCCCCAACAGGGAATAGATTTGAACTTTTGACTAAACTTTTGAAAATGAATAAACACAAGTGCAGTGTAATACACACATAAGCTATAATATTAGAATTTCAACAAAAGGGTGTGTAGGTATGTGCTAGTATGATGGCTATGGAGGCCATTTATCTAGCTATTCCATACATACCCCTGTACTTTGTACTTTATGAATCAATAAAAAAATACAAATTACAATTAAAACGCCCATGTTAAATAGGTTAAAATTACTTCTTGCATACATTTTTGGACACATGTACATAAGAATGTACATGAAACGTAAAAGATTACTTTCCATGTAATACGCACAGCGTGTAATTAATCCATTTTAGTAATACAGGCAATTATTATCCCTGTATCCCACATTAAGTATTCCACTAAGCTGCTGCTTGGCTGGTTGGTATGCATTTTCAGTCTCAGGTGTAAGAATGAGTAAGGCATAATTTTATTGTATAATTCTTATTTCAGGCAAGATGTCTCGTCAAATGAAGAAGCTGTTGGGAGGCAATACCTTGCCTCCACCTGATGAGGAGTCTGATAAAGATTACGAGCCTCTATTCATAAAAATTCCGCAAAACTTCCAATTCCAGGGGGTATGCATTTATATGTCTAGCTTAGATTTTATACAGTGTATTAGGGATAGGGTTACTGATATTTTAAGGGCATGTAATACATGACTGATGTGATCGAATCAGAAACTAGGAGATCCATAGGAGAACCAAAGTAACCAACACATCTCTCAGAATTGCTTAACTTAAGTGGCAGGGGGCGGTGCATATAGCTTGTAGAGCAAATGGCCTTTGGGGTAGTAAAGTTCTCAAGTGGTCTATGAAATAATATTTTTTTTTATCCACTTTTCAGTTGGTTTTAAGTTCAAATTCTGAGTCCGATCATGAGCCAAACGACATGGTAGAAATAGAGGCATTGGAAGCAGAGAAGTTGCCTAAGAAGAAAAAAAAGAAGAAGAAACAACGTAAGGTTAAAGAATCTACAACAGAATTAAATTATGATCCTGAGGTAATTTGAGTAATTTCATTTTATTTGTACATCGTATAAGTTGAATAATGCATGAATTTTTTAAATCTTGGCTATTATTAGGGAATGCAATTTCGTTCTCGCGAGTCTCGTCCATATGTAAGTACCTAGATTAATTTCGGCCTAAAATAGAACGAGATCTCGCGAGATTAACGATATTGTACAGGAGCAAGAATACATGTGTTTTTCGAAGCGCGTTGACGCGTGAACTGACCCGCGATGCGTGCAAACGAGTTGAGCGGTGATTTCTGCTAATAGTCTGGAGTCCGTAATTAAAAAGGAAATGAATCTCTATGAAGCCGGGAGGTCTAAGGGAGAACTCTTATAGTTTGCATACTATTGTTTGGACTCTGTAGTCTAGTCCCTCCAGTGTAGAGCTGAAAGAGCGTTTTCTGCAGCTAGCTAATTAGCCTGTAAAATTAGAATCTGTCTGTCGGACGACACATTACATACCTTATGCTTTTTACAGAGCTACTTCCATAATTTTTAGAGATAATTTTCATTTCCTTAACTACTTAAATGTTTGATTTATATTCAATAAAGATTCATCATCAACATATCAGCCGAAGGACGTTTACTGCTGGACATAGGCCTTCCCCAAGGATTTCCACGACGACCGGTTCTGCGCTGCCCGCATCAAGCGGCTTCCCGCGACCTTCACATCGGTCCACCGAGTGGGAGGCCTGCCTACACTTTGTTCAAAAAAGAGTAACCGATTATTTGATCAATAGAAGTTATTAATTATCATTATCAGGGATCTCGCTGTTTAAAAGATCTGCGAGATTGGTGTTTTTTTTTGGTTTATTCATACAAATTGTCTCAATAATAGAATAGGCTCGAAAGGAAAATGAGATGAAATTAGATGTATTATTTAGTAATCTAAATGATTTCATCTTATTATCCTATCGAGCCTATTCTATTATTGAGACAATTTTGTATAAATAAAATAAAAAAAAACACCAATCTCGCGGATCTTGTAAACGGCGAGATCCTGCGAGATTGATCTTTCCGATCTCGCAAAATCTCAGCTTCACCAAAATCTCGCGAGATTGCATTGTCTAGTTATTATATGCAATTTTAAGGTTCCGGAGTCCAAATGGCAAAAAACAGAAGCCTTAAAATGTCGTTATGTCCGTGCGTCTGTCTGTCCGTATGTTACAGTCAATTTTCTCTACCATTAGACTTATAGGTTAGGTACAGTAATGAAATTTAGCACACAGGTGTAAAATAGTGACCTGAACTTTTGTAGGTACATTTATATTATACAAAATATTACAGGAGGAGTTATTTTGTCCAACAAACATTTTTGGGGGTAAATGAAATGCTTCCCATACAACTGAATTCAATAAAATTTATTCACTAAAAATACAATGTAGGTCCATAATATGTTAGTCTAGAATCTAGACTCTAGACTTATAACTGTGTTTACTTCTATACTATTGGACCTACGAAAACGAGATAGTGTATCCTGAATCAAACATTTTTCAAGTAATGGCTCCGGAACCCTGCACTATAAGTGGTCCGACACACTATCGGGCGATTTTTTTAAGAATTTACCTGCCTAATTGTAGTATGAAATAATAATTTGAGAAATTGATCTAATTAATCTTTCAATTTGCCAATTCGTTATTATGTTATTTGATACAGGCATTATTTATGTTGACTTTCTCGCTTGTACGTGACAGATGGATGAAATAGATCGGTCAGTGTTGGAAGTAAACGCCATGCTGGGGTCACCGCCACCGCCGCAGGCCTCCGCTGCGGCCGACTGCGCCGCTGAGGGTGGCGTCATGTCAGTTCAACTTAAAAACTTGAATTACTCAAATGAACTTCGGAGAAAGTTTGGACCCGAAGAGGATGAAAAGACAAATAGAAGGTCATAAGAAACATTTAATTACTATTTTAATGACCATTTTGCTACCTAGTTTCTAAACGTTGCATTTTTTGTAGGCGTGTACGAGTTCCTAGTCTACTACGGAAAAGATGGATCATTGTGCCGCCGCCGGGTGATAATAATATTACCAATTATCGTAGATATGGTAAATATTTAATATTAGCCTGTGGTTCCGGCCTCTAGTATAGCAGTACCTCATCTCTTCCCGAGGGTGTCTTTAATAGGCGATTAATGGTACAAACCGGTCTTTTCCGCGTACCGTGCAACCACTCTGCACACTGAGATCTCCAACCCGCCTGCCAACCGTAGCGATAATGGCAATCCCCACTTGGGAAAGTCCTAAGTCCAGAAAAAGGACGGCTTTTGGCTGATGTGATGATTATCATCGGATTATAATTACCTACCTTTTAGCCGTAGCGCCAGGGGGGTCATTGAAAAGTACACCTGTGGGTACCTACATACAAATACAACAAGGTTATATGTAGGTAGGTTTAATAGACTAACTCGTAATAAATAATAATGTAGGAAGGTAATTACATACTTTTAAGGGCAGTTCACACGGTAAGTGTAATGACCTTGGCATTCGGTTAAATTTGATGGGATCTGGTGAAATTCCATGGTATCCGATAGGGACTCTATGAGATCTAATTGGGGCCTAATGGGAATTGATGGAATCCGGTGGTATTCAATGAGATACGGCAGGATGCCATAAAGATCTTACCGAATTACATTACATCCTAAAGGATTCCCTTAAATCTATCAAATTCCATAGGATTCGTATTAAAATCCAACTGATTCCGCAGGATCCTCATCGAATCCCACAGGTATCCCATCAAATTGAGATTCCACTGATTCTACAAAATTTCCATTAAATACTTGATATACTGACTGAAGTATACTGAGATGGCGTGTAGGTGTCGTGTACGTGGGCTTATCAAAAAGTGCTCGGTATATTTGAATTTCTGATCTAAATACGTTATTATAAGAGCCCATTTTTTTACTATGGTGGTACAAAATACACATGTTTATAATTTATGTGTCAATTTTCGGCAACTTTGGACCCGTAGTTGGTATTTGACAGACAAACTTGTAAGACGTGATTTACTGTGATCGGCAATTTTCCAAGATATTTCTTTATGAGAACAATGTAGCAAAATTTTAAATGACCAAATTCGTGGCATTTTCGCGATTTTTTTGTCAAAAATCAAGACCGCATTGATGCCTTAATCACCTTATTCGCCGAACTTGGCCCCGTGTGGCTTATTGTCCCTCTGATGAAGAGAACTATGAAAGGACGACGTTTCGTGACCATAGATGAAGTAAAGACCAAATCGCTGAAGGAACTGTAGACCATAAAAAAACTGCATTCCGGAAATGCTTCGAAGATTAACAAAAGACTGGCAGAAGTGTATTATATTCGACGGTGATCTCTTTAAAGGGGACAATATCAAAATTTAGGAATAATAAATGAGAAAAAAATATTCACAAATTCCGGGTATTTTTGATTAGCCTGTGTATGTGTGCGTACGGCCCGTTTGAGCGGTTGTATAAAGCGGTCTCTCTATACTTTTTATGCTTTGTGGTCTTTCGCTGCCTGTGTGTCAACTTTTATAAATCCCTAGATCTTTTCACTGTTTCAACATTTTTAGTCGTACCCATTTATAATAGTAATGGCATTTTTAGGTTTGTCAATGTCGGTGAATCGGACCGAGAAGGGTTGCACGTACTTCACGTTCGACCACGGACTGGAGTACCAGAAGGTACACCGCGCGTACCTGCAGGATTTGGGCAGCGAGCGCGAAGTCCCCGTGCTTCATCTCGACGAAGAGGCGCGCCTCTCGATGCACGTGGAGGCGCTGCTGCAGGTGAGCACTGGTGACTAAGAACATTATAATCATCCATGAGATATAGTACTCAAAACCAACTCAAAAGAGTTTAAAAAACTTTGGTCTTTTAAAAAGAGTTTAAAACCTACTACACTGGGAATTTACCACCTCCCCTACAAACCCACGCTATTTGTTAATTTTTTTCATTGATGCTAAGCATAAGAACTGTGTGTGGTAGATAAGCAATGGCAATCTTGGATATTGTAGGCCACGTGAAAAAGTATACACATGCGTGTCTGTTCAATTTAAAAATAAAGGAGGTATCTATAAAGATCAATGCCTACTTTAAATCAAAAGTGATGCTCTACAAAAGTAGGACCGGATTATATCACGAGCTCCGCTCTACTTTTACGTAGTTATTTTGTAAGACCTAAAAGAAACACATAGGAAGAACCGAAAAAAAAAATCCTAACCACTCCAGGAGTGCCGACAGAATTGAAAACTTCTTACAGTTTTATAAGTTTTGAGCTTTAGTGTGTTCCTGGCGAACGACTAGGTTGACAAAGTTTTGACTTCTTGTTTCTTGTGTAACATCTTAATTTGATCAAAGCGTTACCCTTCCTATTTTCCTTCGTATTTATATAATTTAATCTTTTACTATAGTTGGCACGGTTTTATCAACCTGCTCACGGTATTTCAGCATGGGGGCACGATATTGTCGGACCTGTTTTTTAGTGTTTTTTATATACTTTAATTCCAGCAATTAAATGTCCCACCTGTAAAATGACGATCAGACTTTTCTAATTCTAACCAGAGCCTAGATATAGTCTTCAGTCCTTAGGGGCTCGGTAATTGCCGACTCTCCCTTAAACAGTAATTAGACGCAATAACAGATTTATTAAGGATCTATGTAAACTTAATATCATACATTTTGAAGAATTCATTTAAATTATGAATTTTATTGAAGTGTAATTTTTATGCTATACATTGTTTACATAACACAAAAGTTAGTATTAACGAATTATTATGTATAATTATGCTTTTTAGTTATATTTTTATGTTTGCGAATTTCCGACACAGTTGTAAAATATTGTATGGAATAAATAAAAAAATCGGAGAAATTATGACAAGACGTGTATTACACGCCAGCGTCCGGACATGAATATGTCAAAAGTATGACAAGTCGTGGATTAACCGCCAGCGTCCGCACATGAATGTGTCAAATGTATGACAAGTCGTGGATTACACGCCAGTGTCCGCACATGAATGTGTCAAATGTATGACAAGTCGTGGATTACACGCCGGCGTCTGCACATGAACATGTCAAAATCCCGTTGTTGGTTAAAAGGTTAAATTACACCAAGTCTATTATTACTTAGCAAAAACGGGCTAACGACGACGTTTAAAAATTTCACCGTACTGTTGAAAGATTTTTTTTTTCTTATATATTTTTTTCATATTCTTCATTAGCCTTTGACTTTGATGTGATCCCGAGTCCGATGCACTTAATAAATTTGTACGTTCGGTTAATGAGTAAAAATCGAACACAACGCGGATAAGAGCATGAACTCCTATTTTATACTACTGAGTCAGTCCCGGCAGACGTTGGATGTGTAGATAAATTGTCATCATTTGAGAACGGAGATTACTCATAAACTCATAATTAACCTATTGTAATTTTTTTAGACTGCAGATACGATATTCCGTACTGAGGACTACACAAGTGCTAACAGTCTGATAGAAAAAGCGATTGTCTGCATGCAGTCTACTTTCCATCCCTCGTTTAATCTTGCTGATGTAAGTACATTCATATTATTTGATGAAATAAAAAAATATTGTTTATTTCTTCATTCAATTTACAAAACGGTATACAGTTTCTGAATACTTCTTTTAAGCAATGTTAAACTGCTTGTGTCAGAAGTATTCGCTCTTCTTTGCCAAAAACAAGGGTTACATAATTAGTTACTCTAAGACAGATTCAAAAAATAATAATAATAATTAAAAAATAATAATAATTAAATTTAAAATTGGTAATATAAAGAAGGCACGAGCTCGCGGTTGTGTTTTGTGTATATGTAAGTGTGTGTGTGGATGTATGTGTGGGTGAGTGTGTGTGTGCGCGACAGTGTCATCAGGATTTGTGTGTAAGTATAAGTATGTATTGATATACATATGTTTTTGATGTTTAATACTGCATTATATTTATTGCAGATGCCAAGAAATACGCTATTACAGGTTCAATAATTAATGATTCCAAAAACATTTTTATGTAAAAAAATCGCCAAGTTTCATGAGTCTCCCCTAAAAATAAGTCTCATGAGTCTCCTCTAAAAATTGATGAGATTTAGTGGAGCCAAGTCTGGCAGTACTTTTTACAATCAGTATTAAGCAAATGGCCTTTGTCCAGCAGTGGACGATTTGTGGCTGATATGATGATGATGATTAAGCAAATTGCACCGTAGTTCTCTTTTAAGCATATTGAGTAAATAATCATACTTAAACTTATGATAAATATATTTTATGCATCTTTGCTGCCTAGAACTTTATTTCATCTCATTTATAAAGACGTTTTTCCGACTTGCTCTATAGTATCGTAGAATAGTTCTTTCAAAACTACTGAGGGGTTGCTAGAACCATTTTTCAACTCAGTGATCTCAAGCTTTAATGTACTAATTTTTGTTTCGGTATTTCAGGACATGTGAAAAAAATAGGGATGCATCGATACGCCTTTTTGCCGATACGATACCGATACCGATACTCTTATAAAAATATCGGCGATACCGATGCCGATACCGATACGCTTATTGAATTCCAAAAGGAAGGTAGAATAAATAAAACACAATTAATTTATAGTTTTATTTATTAAAATTAACATTTATAAGATTTTTATTTAAAAAACAAAGCATTCTTAAGTTTTGCGGGCAAAGGCGATTTCGCAAGTCTGTTTGAATAAGACCTGCGGTGGAAAATAGTCTCTCAGATACGACAGATGTCTCGTTTGCAACGAAATAGATGGGGACAATACGCGCGTTACATTACATTTTTAAAGCGCGAAATTTGAAAAGTATCGTTGAATCTGCCATAAAAATATCGCCGATACCGATATATCGGCAAACCCGAAGTATCGCCGATATATCGGTATCGGTATCGGTATCGGTATCGGATGCATCCCTAGAAAAAAATATCTAAAAGTAGGAAATATATTCATAGGCTTTCTTAGTTTGGAGTAATGGTCGACCAACTTTAGATGTGCAGTTGGTTTTGTAAAAGTTAATAGATTTTCCATTCAAAATGTTCTATTACTGCAAATATAATTTTGTTTTTCATGCCGAGTCTCGGACCTATTCGGTATAAAAGTTCGTTTTAGTTTTAATCTTTAGCTATAGTTTGTTCAAATTAGGTAATACTGTAATTGTTTTTTCTATTTTGCCCAATAAAGTTTATTTCATTTTTATTTCCTTTAATTTCATTTTTTGTAAAGATTACGGAACCCTACTTTGCGCGGGTCTGACTCGCACTTGCCGGTTTTTTATTACTGTTTGTTGATTTGAATTCAACCGTCGTTCCAAAAAAAACGTACCTGTTTTTTTATTATTAGGAATTGTTAAAGATAATATTTATAATTAAAAATTAAAAAGGTAATAACAATTAAGTCTTCAAAAAGTACCGTTTTTTTCTTAATTTTTACGACTGATTCTAGTTTCATTCCCTTTCGTTTGTGCACTTTATGACGGGCACCCTGTATAAAAAGTGTTAAAAATTCCTTCGCGCTTCTATGGTACAAAGCAAAATCTCTCCAGGAATGTTGTATGAAAATTAATTACGAGCGTATATTTTTAAAAATTAGTAATTAGTAAAAAATAGTAAAAATGCTTTATTTACAAAACTATGTTAAATGCGATGTTCTTTTATACAAAAGTAATGATAGCATTTCCGTGCATGTTTGTTAAAATAATTATTTTACTTTTTTTTTCTTGCAGAGTAAAGTACGCCTGGAATATAAGTTCCTAGAGAACCGGCCTTTCCATGTTGGTATATTGAAGTACCTGCATTTGTTGACAAATAGGGCTTGTCACCGCACAGCACTAGAGCTGGGCAAGCTGCTGCTGAACTTGGACCCGTCAGACCCGCTGGGCGTGCTGCTGCTAATTGACGTAGTGGCGCTGCGTGCGCGCGAGCACGCCTGGCTCATCGACGCCATCGACCACTGGACCAAAGAGCGAGACGCCGGGTTTTTATTCAACATGCAATATTCCTACGCTATGGCCCATTTTCATTTGACGAAGAAAGCCAAAGGTACGTTGAACAGAAAAAAATAGATATTAGCTAAGATAATATACATTCTTCGTCAGAATAGATTACAAACCTTTATATTGATTGTCTTAAAACCAGATAGCGCCAAGTAGTTTCAGAGATATAACTAAATAACAAGTATTTTCATAAATTTCGTTTGCAGAATTAGCTGCACCTTTGACGGCTTGCGTCAAACACTCCTTCAAAGGGGCCGCCCTGAGCTTAACCGCTACGCCCGCCGCGCTGCCGACTTTGTCGGCGATGCGATTGAACTCAGGGCGGCCCCTTTGACGGAATGTTTGACGCCAACCGCAGCAGCGAATTTATCAAAGGTGCAGCTAATTCAGCGAACGAACAATATATATATATATATAACTAAATAATTTCGCCTCGAAACCTCCTATCCAGACCGAGTTTCTTGTAAATGGTATGCTTTGCGTGGACTTCAAACGCCCTGAACGCATACTTACGGGTGCAAAACTATGAGTCAGTTAGACAACTTATATAGCCTATAGTCACAGGCTACATTCTAAAGAAAACATTCTGTACAGTCGACTACCGGAAACTCTAGACAAGACAATCGGGCAAGGGGTAAGGGGCGAGACGGGGAGACTCGAGCCCAAAATGTCATAGTCGCCGTTTGGGACACTTCATTCAAGGAGGCGGCAGAGTAGGTGAAGTTGGTCAGTTACACTAGTGATGTCGAATTTGACGCAAACATCAAAGGCGTTGGATTACTGTATCTATAGCTATTTCCCGTTCGTCAATATAGGCTTCCGAAACTCGTATTGGTTAGTGGGAGGCCGGCTTTAACATTCAACTTTATGAAATTTTATTCTTGTTACAGGGGACTTGACCCATGCCGATGAATTACTTGAAAAGGCAATCTTAAGATTCCCGCTGGTCGCCGTCAAGATATTTGAGCACGCTAATTTGAAAATGAGCGATAAAGCCAAGGCGAGCGCATTGTTTAACTCTGTAGCTGACTCGGGGTTAGTACCTTTTTTTTTGGTATCATGATCGAGTGTCAAAGCGATAAAGCTGACTTAGTTTTGTAGTTCACCCACTCAGTAAAGTACACAAAAAAACTGGTAGGTAGGAGTACCTACTGGTGTTTGGTATCTTTTATGAATAGTCCGATTGAGCGGGTACGACTGCTGCTCTATACCTGCCGAGCAGCTTGCTGCATCCCGGCGGGTGGGTCGAGATCACCGGCGGACGAGGCATTCGTTCTCGGTCGGGTAAGCGCTTAAGACTTTCACAAAAATTCATACGGTTAGTGCAACTTGCGTGGTAGGGTCGAACATGCAGGTTAACTGACCTGAAAGCACGGTCATTACCTGAATGGGTTTGATGTAAGTGTAATTTTTCTCGACCGTTTCCGTGTTTCGCAAGACACGTTAAGCCGTTGGTGCTGGTTGCTATTACTAGATGGCAGTCGTTAAGCCATATCAGATGCCTTATAGGCGGCATAAAAAACTTCCGACAGTGGGGTACACCACTAGCCCTATACAACTCCACCAACCCGGGCTTGCCCCTGAGTGTGAAGTATGGCCTAACCTTCCCCAGTTTGGAAGAGACCCATGCCCCAGCAATGGGGACGATTATGGGTTGTACAATAGTCATACATAATGCTCTACCCTTGACCCTGGGGTCATAGTTGTTGATAGGCAGCGGAGGCTACTTTCCATTAAGTCAGCTTTTACCACTTTTTACAATTAAAGAAAATGTTAGTGCTTTGGGAACCAACGAATGTGACGGATAGCTTGTGTTGTGGCAAACAAGAGTGACACCTAAGCTAGAAGTGAAATATCACAGGCTAGAATAATAATAATATTCGTGGACAAACCACACGGTCCTCTGGCCTCACACTAGGATTGTACTATATCACAGTATATATATATTAGTACTAACTATATACTATACTCGTAGTACTATAGGAAAAAGGGACTGATAATTTAATATACATACATAATGTTTAAAGAAATAAATATGTATAAATATATTATATAGTACACAGAACAGAAAAACTTTTTTGTCACACAAATTTTTGCCCTGGATGAGGATCGAACCCGGACCGGGTCAGTCATAATTAATTAATATGATAGTACTTGTAATTTCCACACCTTGGACCAACGACCTCGTGAAAGCGGTGGGAAACCGCTGCATGCGGACAGCGCAGAACCGGTCGTTTTGGAAATACTTGGAAGCGGTCTTTGTCCAAATGTGGACGTTTTTCGACTGATATAATGATGATTTGAAAGTTAATGCCTTTTTTCAGCACAATCAAATTGAAGGAGTTGATAAACCTGTACACGAAGTTCGTGTGGCAGAAGTGGCGCGAGCCGGGTGTGCTGCAGTGGCTCACGAGCGCCGTCAACCGGCTCGCGGAGCGCCACGAGCAAGACCGGGCGCTGCAGGTGCGTTGCACACACTGCTGTTACACTTTTACCAAAGATAACCCATAAAAGTTTTGCAGTACTGGGGAAGGTTAGGCAATATCCCACACACGACGCACGGAGGCCAAAGTCTCAAGTTGGTGGAGGTTGTAGGGTTAGTGGCGAACCCTACTTGACCGAAGTATATGAACCTGCCTTTAAGGCATCTGACACGGCAGGACCGGTAGTTGTGGAAATCCTTGGGGGATGCCTTGGTCGTCTTTGGGTTGATATGATGATACTCGAATATAGCTCAAATATTAGTCTTTTTTTAATTCACAGTTGGTAAGCCTTTGGTGTTATTTCACATGATGGTAAGTGACTGTGATACCGAAAATGGAAGCGGGCTTACCAATGTTCCCCCACGCAATGGGGACTAACTATCTTATCTTCCAGCTGCAACACATTAATGTTGTTGCGATTGTTGTTTGGCGGCAAGACTTAGATAAGATGGTGGTAGTATGACGTCGTCTACGTAACGCCTGGGGATCGTAGCAGGTAGAGCAGGTACCGAATAAAGGAAATACTTTTATACGAATTGAATAATGCTAAAGAGCAATCTTTATTCAGGTCGTAAAATATATATATGCTCTGTCAGCTGACTTATTATTGGTTTTTCGAAGAGAACTAGTTTAAATACACTCTTGCCATAAGAAAATGGGATCTCTGTCCTGGCGCGCGGTCCACAATAAATAAATATGTAATAATAAATACATTCTTTATTATGATCCAAACTTAGCCTAAGTAGTAGTTACAGTAATGAGGTTAGTAGGTGTCATTGGTATTGCAACTATTGTACGAGTATAATAGTTAGTTCAATAGTTTAAGAGCCCGCTGGAGTTCATAAATCCCATAGAAACGTAGTATTTGATTCATTTGTTAACCAAAGAACCGATTTTGAAATAATTATTTAAAATTATTTCAAAATCGGTTCTTTGGTTAACAAATGAATCAAATACTACGTTTGTATGGGATTTATGAACTCCAGCGGGCTCTTAAAGGTAGGTAAAAGAAACTTCCAATATACTCCTCGCAATTTAAAAATAATAATGAAATAGAGGTACATTACGATAGGCCGGTTGTTTACGTAAAGTGACGACGCTGCTACCTACACAAGGAAAACCTATAGATGAATCTCAACTGTTTCGGAAAACTTTCGAACGACTTACTCGTTTGAATTTGAACTTGGGTTTTTAAGATTCGCGCTGGCTCGGAGGCGCGAGTGCTTAAATGTAAAGACATACGATCTCTACAGTAGCTAGACAGGCGAGCTTAGAAAATGACCTCCACCGACCACCATCAGATACAAAAAGCTTTATTTTATGTTAAAAATGCCTTTGTAAATTAATGTGTACACGTACATACGAATGCTTCGGTCAGATTATCAGAACGGTCGGATTATTGATATATTCTATAATATTTTGCATGTGTCGCCAGGAGCAAGTGAGGGTGTGGACGAACGAGCGCATGAACCTGTTCCAGAGCTGGCCCGAGCAGATCTCGCGCCACCTGCTGGTCATCAGGCCCATGGGCAGTCTGCTCATCGACGGGGTAATCGTAATAGGAATAACGACTGCTAGTTATTTGAGTTACTTTTTCTTTTGATAACCTGTCAAAAACGAAATGTTGTTCTAATTATGGTTAATTAGCTAGGCGTGACGCGTGACGTCATAATTTTTTGTCACTATTTATGAACATGGTTTGTGATTTTGGTAAATTAAAATTTAAAGACTTAATGGAAAACAAAGCAAGTAGGGCCTTTTTTAAATTACATAACGACGGAAATTTTGTGATTAATAGTTCAAAATTTATTTTTGAAACAGTCATAATTCTAGTTACATAGAAACAGTTATTAAGGAGTGAATGAGAAATGTCTTTTCTCCGCATGATTGACTTTGATGCAGTCATAATATCAGTTACATAGCAAAACGTTTAGGAGTGGATAAAAAATGTCTTCTATGCATGATTAACTATATGTTATGTGTACCTATAGGTAGGTAAAGAAAACATAAACAAACGGTTATCACGGAAACAATACCGTTCTAAAATTCGAAAGTTCTAGTTATACTGTCTCCAAAAATATCTCCTTGCGCTACAGATTGTATTTGTCGATACTGACTGTAACACTAGTAAACCCAATCAAGTATCTAGTATCTTATCTATGATTCAATATATAAAAAAAAGACACTATTTTAAATTTAATGGAAATCTGCAACTCTCCAGATGTCATTTAATTTGTCATACGATAGCTGTTCCAAAAATAGTTAGAATATAAAAAAAGTTTAAAGAGCTTTTCAAAATTTTCTCCTATATGAAAAAAGTTCATTTTGAGCTTTTCAAAATATTCTCCTCCAACCTTTATGCTCTTATGCATTCGGGTGAACCAGCTTTCAAAACATTTAAAAAACGTATCTTGCGGGAGGTCGAAAATTCTTCGACGGCCTTGTCTGCAGTGTTGAATTATCGCCCACGAAGCATTTTTTTTACCGTGGGAAATAAAAAAAAAATTGCATGGAGCTAAATTTGGGCTGTATGGAGGATGGGGTAAAATTTGTACCCCCGAAGTTGTCAAATAGTCCATGTTTCTAACGGGCGCGTTATCTCGGTGAAAAAGAATGCAGCGGGCGCTGCGGGCGCCGCTCCTTGGGCGCTCGCTATTCATCTCCCCGAAAGCTTGAGGCAGGCAAACTTCGCAGTACCATTCACTAGTAACGGTTCTACGATCTTCTAGCGGAATTACTGCTACTGGTCCATTGCATTTAAAGAGAGTGGATCGATCAAAACTTCTTCTGTCGCAGGTAATAGGCACAGAAATATCATCTTTAATGATGAAAAAAAAATTCACAATTGAAGAGCACTACAACAAGCAAAATGACAAAGTGTACGCTCACAGTTCTAAAGAAGCTGCGCAAGTGGTCGGAAAGGTACAACGTGGTCATCATCCTGCATCAGTGATGGTTTGGTGGGGGGAGTCACAAAGCTTCATTTTTGTGAAAAAGGAGTGAAGACCTTAGCCAAAGTGTATCAATGGACCGTCTTAAATCGTGTTGTGAAACCTCTCAGCAATACACTTTTTTTAAAAGTACCGTGGACTTTCCAACAGGACTCTGAACCTGGTCACAAAGCACGAACTACACAAGCCTGACTCGAAACCAACGTTCCGGATTTTATAAGAGCTGAAGAATGGCCCTCGTCTAGCCCAGATCTGAACCCCTTAGACTACAAATTATGGTCAGTTTTAGAGGACATGGCCTACTTTAAACGACACGCGGACATTGAGTCTCTTAAGAAATCTCTGGAACAAGCAGTGGTTAAAATTCACATGGAAACAGTGCGTAAATCCATAGATTCGTGGCCAGACAGATTAAAGGCCTGTATCAAAGCCAAATGTGGCCATTTCGAATAGAATTACTTTTTTTTATTGCTGAGAGTTTAATAAATATGTAAATTTAAGTTTTATTAAGATTACATTACTTCATAAAAAAATAAACGCATTTTCATTTGTAACAGAACTGATGGCTGGACTAGGTGTATATAATAGTTATTTATGATACAATTAAGGGTGGTTATAAAGGTCAATAACAAACGAGTGACATTTGTGAGCCCGAGCCGCAGGCGAGTGTTCACCATCGTCACGAGTTCGTTATTTACTTTTACACCCATATATCATGCAAAGTTTTTCAATACAGTTGTGAGAAAACAGGTAAAATAAAAACGACCGTGACAAATAAACAAAATGCATGGGTACATACCTATCAAAGTTTCGGCAACCAAAGTTTATTTTACGCGACTTGTGGCTCATTTTAAATGGTCAGGGAGTAGTAGTAACCTCACTTTGTTTTTTTTATTTATATACCATATTATATTAACTATTCATAATTTTATTAGTTTTTACAACTAAAACATCTCAATCCAGTTTTACGAAAACTGCGCCATATTGCTTGTTAGCACACGTACGCATGCGTAAGTTTTTTTAATATTATCATAAATAGACTACATTAAGGCTTGGGATAATATTATTTTAATAAGCATTAAAACCTCCTTCGGAAAGATGACCTATTCCTTGGTATAACCTAATTCATCATATTTATTCTCTTTTCTTCACAAAGATATAACCCAAAGGAATCTAATCAGCATGCGTTATGTAAATTTATTCTCTTTTCTTCACAAAGATATAACCCAAAGAGAATCTAATCAGCTTGCGTTATATACTAACCTCACGGAGGAACAACCTATCTCTTTTAAAATTCTCCTATGATATTATATTTTTTATTGCTAAAACTGTCTTGTTCCTCCGAGCTAGAAATTAAAAAAAGTGGGAAAGTAAAAGCACGTGTGCGGTAAAATCAGTTTTGCGCAAACTTCACTGGCATATAAAGGACCACTTTTCGAGCAACTGTATTGAAAAAGTTTTTATTTTTTATTATCAAGGTGTCTTTACTATAGCAATTGAATATTCATAGGCTTTTTTTCAGGCTCCATCTGATACTCGTGACTTATTATCATGACCCAGGGAATTAGCTTAACTTCCCGTTAACTAAAATATATTTTTTTTTATTTAAAATTTGAGTGCGTATACATCTCACCAAATAGAAAGTGACGATGCAGTCGAGCATGCTGGACGCTAACTCAAATGATGCCTATTAACTCTCGCCTTATAGGTCCCCAAATTATAAGAGCCGTGAAACACAGACGCTGGCAAGGAGTTCCAATAAGGTAAAAAAGTATGTCAGATGGAGCCACAAAAACTAAAAATGTCAAAAAAAATAATTTCGCGCTGTGTAGCGGCTTTAAGCTTCGCGCTTATACTTACTATGTATGTAATGCAACAACAGCCGGTGCCGAGCGTGGGCAGGCAATTCGACTTGACGTGCGACCCTGCGCCACCGTCGCCGGCCGGCACGGTGGACCGGTACGGCTACCGGAACCGCGCCGCGTCGCGCGTCCCTGCCGCCAACAGCTACTCCGCCTTCATGCAGCTCTTCCAGTCGCTGATGCCGCACTACGACATCATTTTCACTGAGTATGTGCTCACTATGGTGTCCCCCCCACCCCACCCCACCACTCATACTTTGTATCATCCCTTACTAATATTATAAATGTGAAAATGTGTTTGGTTGTTTGTTACCTTTTCATGCTTCAGCATCTCGACCATTGTTGATAAAATTTGGCATGCAGGTAGCCTGAGTTATTGGGAAGGACAAAGGGTACTTTTTATTCCGTGAAAATAGCACAGTTCGATGCAGTTGCTTAGGGAAATGAAAAAACCATATTTTTTATATATACTGGTTAATTTCTTTTCGGAATAATGGATTATTGTGAATTTGCACAAAAATGTTTGAGGAGGTGAGAAATGACATAATATACGTATTAGCATATCCTGGCATAGTTACCGTGGGATCGAATCGAATAGCCCGATATAGTTCCTGAGGGATCTGGAGAAAACTCATGTCCACGCCATTCATAAAATCGATGTCCACGCGGGCGAAGCCGCGGGCAAAAGCGAGTGTTCTCATACTCCGAGGCCCACTTTACAATAATATCGATCCTGAATATTATTTGAAACATTTAAAAAAAATGTTTTTGATAGATTTTATAGTTTATATTTAAAAAAAAACAAAGGTTTAGGTGTTAATCTTTTTTTTCAGACAAAATGGCGAAGATGACGCGGATGAAATAAATGAACATAACATCGCTGCAATGCAAGAGGAAAACATACGCGAGATGTTAGCGGCTGGTTTACGAGTCGGTGGCGGTGGTGTAGGTCGAGGCGTTGGTGCCGGCGTTGATGGTGTTGATGGTGTCGTCGGCGCTGGCGTTAGGGTCGGTGCTGGCGTTGGTGGTGGCGTTGGTGCTGGTGTCGGCGATGGCGTCGGTGGTGGCAGAAGTGACTCTGAGGAGGAGTTCGAGCTACAGATTCCCGAGGACGAGCCGAACGGGCCGGACGGCGCCGCCAACTTTATCTCCATCGGGAACCTCACAAATGCCATCCGTCACTTTATGACCGTCTACGAAACTGGCGGCGCCCCGGGAGAGCGTCCAATCAGTCCCCCGCCGGAGGACCGGCAAAACGATAACCCGGGTGACGATAACTAATCGCAATTGTGTAGAACTGTTATTAGTTAGTTAAATTAGCAAAAGTGAATGAAACCATTATCTAAAAAAAACCGGCCAAGTGCGAGTCGGACTCTCGCACGAAGGGTTCCTGACCATTATCTATAACAATCACGTTTGTTGTATGGAAGACTCCCTTAAATATTAATTTTTATCTATTAATTATTTATTTTTAAAGTGAATAATACAACTCAATATTCTGCAATAAATAATTCTAGCGTCTACCTGTTGCCGTTATTAATATCGAGCAAAAAAATCACGTTTGTTGTATGGGTTTTTTTAAATATTTTTTACTTTTGACTGTAGGTTCTTGGTGGAACTTTATATCACACATATTGGTATATATTTACACTAATTCCACATGAAAGAAATAAAACTGCGTTTATAATTTTGACAGTTTAATTACAATTTTTTTTTAAATTCTATATTTGACCTTTACTTTTTTGATATTTTGATTACAATTCATTTTGTAATTCTATTGTATTATTATTTTTTATGTTTTTGTATTCTTATTTTTATATTTTAATTTGTTTTATTACATATAAAATTTGCCTGACATTGGTATTTTTTACGAAATCCGTAGTCATCGTAATTACCTGGTAACCCTAAAATTTATTTCAAATGTACCCACACCTTGTGTAAATAAATAGTCTGCCTGAAGATGGTGTTCGAAACCGGTCGCTGACAAATTATAAACGCAGTTTTATTTCTTTCATGTGGAATTAGTGTAAATATGTAGGTACCAATGTTTGTTTAAAATATTTGTTTTATTTTAATTGAATTATTTATTTTTAATGCCCTTAAATATTCGTTTTATTTTAATTTAATTATTTATTTTTAAAGTGAATATGTAACTAAATATTCTGTGAATATTTCAAGCGTCTGCCTGTTGCCGTTATCAATATCGAGCAAACACGATAACAAAATCACGTTTTTTGTATAGAGACACCTTTCATTTTTTTACTTTTTTCTAATTTTGTTGTTATAGCGGCAACAGAAATACTCGTACATCTTCTGTGAAAAATTCAACTTTCTAGCTATCACGGTTCTTGAAATACAGCCTGGTGACAGACGGACAGCAAAGTCTCAGTAATAGGGTCCCGTTTTTAAAAACGGGACGCTATTACTGAGACTGCTGTCCGTATATTTTTAGGGTTCCGTACCCAAAGGTTAACTTTAAAGACTAACCCTAAAAATATGTTTGTCTATCCATAAAAAGTTACAGTGAATGAAATACGTTTTTTGATGGGAGTAGTAATAATATGTTGTTTAAATTACATTGGTTGATTTAAATAACGAAAATATAATTGTTCATGGACTAAAAGCGATTGATAGGGATTTGCTATTTATTCATACACCTGTGTAATTTTCTCAAGAGAGTAAATTAAAATGATTTTAAGAAAATCCAATCAATCGATTTTGTAGAAAATCTACGCCAATCTCAGAATAATACTTATTTGTCAGTACCTAACTGTGTAATTTATACTTATTTGTCAGTACCTAACTGTGTAAATTATACTTATTTGTCAGTACCTAACTGTGTAAATTATACTTATTTGTCAGTACCTAACTGTGTAAATTATACTTATTTGTCAGTACCTACCTGTGTAAATTATACTTATTTGTCAGTACCTAACTGTGTAAATTATACTTATTTGTCAGTACCTAACTGTGTAAATTATACTTATTTGTCAGTACCTACCTGTGTAAATTATACTTATTTGTCAGTACCTACCTGTGTAAATTATACTTATTTGTCAGTACCTAACTGTGTAAATTATACTTATTTGTCAGTACCTAACTGTGTAAATTATACTTATTTGTCAGTACCTACCTGTGTAAATTATACTTATTTGTCAGTACCTAACTGTGTAAATTATACTTATTTGTCAGTACCTACCTGTGTAAATTATACTTATTTGTCAGTACCTAACTGTGTAAATTATACTTATTTGTCAGTACCTAACTGTGTAAATTATACTTATTTGTCAGTACCTAACTTTCATAAGAAATCTTATTTTCACCTCACACGTTTCGAAAGGTTTTGTTTGCCATTGCATTATAGTGCGCAAAATTGCGTTTTATCCGCTGGCATAGAGTTTTTAAAAATTAGAACCCAATAGCTCATTTAACCTGTTTGCACCTAAAAATTTTTCTCGTAGTGAGGTGAAAAATTTTATGTTTTGCTCGGCGGAAAAGTTATTTTGCGTCTTGTACCTTTGAAACCATCATGTTTCACTCGGGATTCTATCTTTGAACCTTCACTTCGCTCGTGGTTCACAGGGGCGGATCCAGGATTTCAATTTGGGGGAGGGGGTATTCTGACAAGGTCCGGACGGAGCTAGGTTTACAGTCACAAGTAAACAAAAAATATTTTTTCATTACGTACATTGAATGTTTACAAAATAAAGTTAAGGCGGCTTGTGCCGCTTTTGGCAAACCTGTCTATAATTCTATCCACATAAACTGGGACATCTCTATGGATGTGTAGGAAAGCAAGTCCGCAAAGCCGCTCCTGTCCGCGTACGCAGCCATGTTTTTAAGGGGCGCACAGTGGAGAACGACCTTTCAGCTGTAGCAACACTCACTGATAATGTGGCTCAAATATGTAGGTATTAGTGTTTTAATCGCAAGAAACATGTGCCTATCCGTTGCCTTGAGGACATCCAGAGCAGTGCTTGGTATATGCTCATCCTGTCTTTTTGATCGATGATACTTCTCCATCCATAAAAGATGCATGAGCGTGCGGGTAGTGAGGTGTTGCGGCATTTCCGGATCATTATTAACTAACTTCAAGTTAAATCCATGAAAGATTAGCCTTGTGTTGTAAAGGATATATTTCTGTTTGTTCTGAGTGTGCTGTGTTAAAGTGCACCTGAATTAAATCAAAAATTGAGAAAAAAAAGGGACTCCAGGGTCTTGGGGGGGGGGGGGGGGGAGAGGGAATGGCCCCCATGGACCTCCTCTGTATCCGCCAATGTGTGGTTCAAACAAAGAATCCTTCGCTTGATTAGTTTTCAATAGAGGTAAATATCGCCAAATAACAACAGTTTGCAGCCTTGCATAGCAAATAACTATTTGTATGACGAATAGTTGTTTAAATTATGTATTAATAAATTAAATTTAAATTATGATCTTACAATAATTTGTCAGATTGCCTTGTTTTCTAAATACATATGTATTGACGGTTCCATATTTACAAATAAATATTTGTACGTACTATATTATACAGTGATATATTTTTTTTAAATTAATATTCCTTTGCAGTAAGTTGCGAATCTCTAGATCTAAAAATCGTAATCTAAGCTCATGTAAGCTCTAGCTGTCGTTTCATCATATCAGCCGAAAAACGTCCACTGCTGGACAAAGGCCTCCCCCAAGGATTTCCACGACCACGCATTTCTGTGCTACCCGCATCCAGAGGCTTCCTGCGACTATCACCAGGCCATCGGTTTACTGAGTAGGAGGCCTTCCTATGCCACATTTTCCGGTGCGCAGTCGCCACTCGAGAACTTTACTCCCCAACGGCCATCTGTTCTATGAGCTATGTGCCCCACCCACTGTCACTTTAAGTTTACCAATTCGGAGAGCTATGTCGGTTACTTTAGTTCTCCTACGGATCTTGTTTCTAGAGTTCAAACACGCAGAGAAACTAATGTCGTTTAATTTTTTAAATGATTCATTTGGTACTAAAACTAAGGTACATTTTGAATGTGTACGATAATAACCATAAACTTTGATTAGTGCGAGTACAGGTGTTAAGTGAAAGTAGAATTATAGATATCGCAGTCATCTAGTTAAATCTGCCATTTGATTGAACGGCTAGCCAGTTGATTGAACAAGCATCACTCAACGTTCAACTAGTTGGCTGATTGTAAGCTAGCCCGAACGTTGAACATGAGTAGTGTGTAGCGTTTCTTCTTCTGCACGTTTTCTGCTTCGCTTTGCGAGGCTTTTTTGACTGTATAATCAATCGAACCTGACCGAACTTAATATCGCTCGCTCATAACAGTTTTTTAGAAAAAAATAAATTTTTGCCAACTTCCTTTTCGTTGAATGGGATTTGTAGCGTGTAGCGTGTAGTTATCATTTGAGCATTAAAAAAAATCTACTAAGTAAAAAACTGTGAATAAGCGAGCGATATTAGGTTCGGTCAGGTTTTATTGATTAAACAATCAAAGAGTTCCTCCCCCATGGGTAGCAGAATGCTTCGCAGAAGAAGAAATCATCTGTTTTATTCGGAGTTTCGTAGTTACGACTTGGCTAAATGACGCTTAGCCAAGTCGTTGAACGTTGCATTCAACGACTTGGCCAGTTGTCATCTATTCATTCAATTGAATGTCGCCATTTAATCAACACTGCGTACATATATATTGCCTGCTTCACTGCAGTGCTTAAATACACCAGCAATGTACTTCTACTTCAAATATCACCTGCACTCGCAGTTCGCACTAATTAAAGAGTATACCTGCCTGCCTTAAGTCGAAGACTGTGTCGCAGTTATAAACGCCCACTTCCGGTGGAAAGAATAATGTAACGTTCCATTAAGTACAAAAACTAAAACTGTTGCCTGTGTATTCTACTGAATTAAGTAAATATTTCAGGTAAGAAATAAAGTTAAAAGTAAGTGCAGAAATGTTAAGTTCGTATGTGTGTGCGCGTGTGGGGAGGTGTTGCATGTGCGGTGCGTGTGTATGTTTCTATGTATAGTACAAGTGTATGCAAAGCAATCATTTTAGCGAGCATTATTTTCTTACGGTACGGACTTGCTGAGCGGCGCGACTCGACCCTTGCCGGCGATCAGTGACACGTGTGTGCGGACCGCCGTGTCTTCTACTCTCTAGTAAACAGCGATGGCATAGGTCGAGGTGCTGGCATCCACGAAGACATGTAGCTCTGTCGTCTTTGCGCTAGTGATGTGCGGGTAGCAGCGTGGCACGATCAGCTGTGGCAGTAGTTGTATTTTGTTGACCCAGCTCTTCCAGCGCACATCCTCTTCTCGATGTAGCGGCTCGTCCCACTTGATTTCACTGTGCCAGACATCCTGTAGGATCCTCTTTACTTGCATTGTGACTGGAGTGCTAGTCCCAGCGGGTCAAAGATTGACATATCTCATCACTAGCAACACACACTGGTCGAAGACGTTGATCTTAAGACACTGCGGTATCTGGGAGGTAAAGATATTGCGAAGCTTCCCGAATTGATCTCCTTCTCGAAGTTGGACCTACCTAACTGGACTGTTTGTCACAGGTATACATATTGAGTGTAGAGCCTCCAACGTTCAGAGGAGTAGGTATGACACGAACGTTTGACATTATTTTCGTCTTGTCCAAGTTCATTCTAAGACCCACTTGTTGAGAGGCTCTACTGAGGCCATCGAGTATTGTGCTAAAGAACTACAGATCCATCTCACTTTTGAGCCATGTCTACAAGCTGTTTTCGAGACTAATTATGAATCGTCTCGTACGCAGGTTTGACGACTTCCAGCCTCCCGAACAAGCCTGTTTCCGAAAAGGATTTAGTACCATAGACCACATACATACGCTGCGGCAGATTACACAGAAGACCGAAGAGTACAATCAGCTACTATGCTTGGCGTTCGTGGACTATGAGAAAGCCTTCGATTCAGTCGAAACTTGGGCTGTGTTACAGTCTCTCCAGCGGTGCCAAATTGACTATCGATATATCGAACTGCTCGTAGTATGAAGTGTTTGTATGAAAACGCCACCATGTCGGTTCGCCTCCAGGATCAGAACTCGGAACCTGTCCAGCTGCAGCGAGGGGTGAGACAGGGAGACGTTATATCTCCGAAACTGTTCACCGCCGCCATGGAAGATGTTTTTCAGCTTTTGGACTGCGGTGGATTCGGCATCAATATCAACGGCGAGTACATCACCCACCTTCGATTTGCTGACGATATCGTGGTCATGGCTGAGACTATGGACAACTTAACAGTACGTACTAAAAGCCTATTCTAAGGCCCTATAGGTAAAATATCTACATATCTAAGTTTCTATAACCCGCCTACGACATTAAATCAACACGAAAATACCTAATTCAAAGATCCTAGCTAAATGGGAGATGAAAGAAAATAGCAACAAAAACTATAAATCACAAACTATTTACAAAAGTCGTAAACAAAACAACTATAAAGGGCAAAAAATTATTATTTTCAACTTTTTAGAGGTTTTTTAAATTTAATTGTTAGGTGTATGTACCAGTGTACCACGAGTTTCAAAATGTTTAAAACAGTGTTATAGAAAGGTGGATCAGGATAAAAATATTGCACGTGGTCTACCCAGGTGGACTTAGTAGGAGGACCACGACCAATAACTTCCTGCATCCGTAAAAGAATCAAAGTTCAAACTTGTAAAACAAGAAGATTTATATCTTAGATACGCACCAAAAAAAATATTTCAGGTCACTATCCGTACCTTATTACTACGTTTTGTTATCTCCTTGGTTTTTTTGTAGTTTTGTACTCTGTGGTTTATAAATTGAATAAATATTTTCTTCGACGACAGAAATATTTAGTTTGTTAACAATTATATATATAGGTACTTAGATTAAGTACTATACTAACGTGAAACATTTTACCAAGGGCCAAAAAATGATTCTCAGCCATCCAATGTCAATATATTGCATAATTGCCACAGAATTTTGTGAAAGATTTTCTTTCTGCGGTTTGCGGAGTACGTTCATGTTTAGGGAATAACTGAAATTATACCTGTTTGGGTTATTGTAATTAAAAAAAATATTTTAATGACTAACAACTTCCAGCTATATTGTCACTGTATCTAAGAAACGTACTTTGCCTTCATGAAAACGCAGCCACTGTGATATACCACATTTTTATTATGATGTGTTACACGATGCCTCTCATGGGAGCCATTCTAGCCGACAACTTTTTGGGAAGATACAAGTTAGTGGCTTCAATAATTATTTAACTACTTAACAGTTTGGCTATCACTACTGGTGCGATAAAAATCAACTAAGGTACTTACTTGTTACAGAGTCATATTGTACTTCTCAGTAGTTTATCTCATTGGTGCAACGATGGTTTGCTTTTCAGCGATACCGCCACTTATGTTGCCACCCACGTAAGTGTTGTCATTTAAATTACCTACTCAGAGCAAATTCAGTCAATATATTATATATATATAAAAAATATATGTACATCAATAAAAAAAATATCTGTCAAAAAATAATTGGTTTTAGGGTAGGGTAGGGTAGTGTAGTGTAGTGTAGGTGTAGTGTAGTTAGGGTAGGATAGTGTAGTGTAGGGTAGGGTAGTGTAAGGTAGTGTAGGGTAGGGTAGGGTAGGGTAGTGTAGTGTAGTGTAGTGAAAGGTGGAACGAAGTTCGCCGGGACAGCTTGTATGAAATAAATTAAAATTTGGAAGTCCTAACCAAACGCCAAATATTTATGATCAAAGTGGCCAGTTCGAAAAAACGCTAATTTCATATGAAAGGACCTAATATTTTCGCCCCGCATGACACTTACATTTTTTCATCACGACGACAACCTATGAGAAAACAGAAGCACGAACGCGGACCAATCAGAAAAGACATAGCTCAAACTCCAGCTCGGACGCGGACCAAACAGAAGAGAGAAACCAAAACTCCCCAGGGAACATAGCAGAATTTTGTTCGCACTTATTTAGGAACCAATTGTCACCTACCTGGTTACCTACTTGGTAATAATTGGCATTGCTCAAAAAAAATTAGTTATTTCTTTTATAAAAACAGACGTTTCATCTGAATATTTTTAACTCTTTATTAACTGTTTATTTTTTTATGGGTTTTCAAATATTATTATCGTTCCTGAATAATGCCAATTGCCTATAGTAGTATGTTATTAAAGAGTTTTTTTTTCTTCTTTCAAATAGATTATGTTTATTTTTTGTGCAGAACAACGTCAATGCTAGGGCTGGTACTAATCGCCATAGGCACAGGTGGAATCAAACCTTGTGTCGCCGCTTTTGGTGGTGATCAGGTAACTTTAAATTTACTATAGTAAGAGCTTCCTCATTAAAAGTGGTTTTCTAAAGATAAACATAATTTGTAGCATAAAAATTTAAAGCACATACTACTAGATAAGAAAAGGAAATAGAAAAAGGACGATATAGCATTTTTTTAATGTAATCATTATAGGTTCCCTAGAGAAAGTTTGGGTTTCATGTATTGATAAATAGATGATTGTCATGTTTCTAGAACGCGAAATGATATTCCTATAGGACGGCAACTTTGTGTGTAGCACTCCTTCCTATGTTGGTGTGCGGGCGGCGAGGTAGAGCGGCGCGCGCAACTGTTGGGCCTCGCCACCCCGCCAACGTCTATACGCCGCGGGCTTGCTACGCACGAAGTTGACGGCCTATATAGGTACCCTAGACATTAACGTCTATTAGAAATGTTCCAGTTTCGACTGCCAGAAGAGAACCACCTGCTGCAGCGGTTCTTCTCCAACTTCTACTGCACGGTGAATCTGGGCGGGTTCATGGGAATGGTAGCGACGCCCGCGCTGCGCCGTAGCGTTATGTGCTTCGGCGACGACACCTGCTACGCGCTGGGGTTCGGTTTCCCCGCGATGCTCGTGCTCGTATCGATCGGTATCTACCTTTTTTTAATTAAAGTACATTGAAGAAGATGATGATATGTCCTAAAACCAGGCTTCGAGATTTGACCAAAATACATTTTATATCATTAATAAAGACTGTGAAAGTCCATCAGATACCTGATAAAGACAGTGACAGGGACCAGCGATACTGAGTATTTCAGACAGAGAGAACAGGACAGGGAGGAATGACCACCTTATGCACAGCATCATCGCCGAGACAAAACCACTCAGTCAGAGTGTGAGGTTCACTTAAACTCACACAATCACTAAAATCAAGTGGCAATGGTCGTAGAACGGACGACCGATGGGGCGGTAAAGTTCTCAAACAGCGAACGCTCAGTGGAAAACTTAGCGTAGACAGGCCTTAGTGGCGTAGGTGGACCAACGACTTGTTGATTGTCGCGGGAAGCCACATGCGAACAGCGTAGCATCGGTCGGTATGGTAATTCTTTGGGCAGGTCTTTGCTCAGCAGTGGACGTCTTTCAGCTGATAAGATGATGATGATCACTCAAATACACAAAAAATGTTGTGTAATTGTGTCTATATCCCCGTTTCGCAAAAATACTATATACAGGATGTAACAAAATTGGTGTAGGTTCCGTTAACTGGGGCTTCTACTCATCATACTGGACAACTTTTGTTCTACGACTTTGCTGAAATCTCAAAAAAAAATTTTTACTCTTCATACAAATCGATCAGCTGATCGACCAATTTTGTGCATTTTAGTATGGAGGGCCCAAATTTTTTTTTGAGAATTGACTATAGATTCCTTGGGGAAAGTTGTTCAATATGATGAGTAGGAGCCCCAGTTAACGGGTCCTACACCAATTATTTTACCCCCTGTATTTGGGAGATAGTGCAGAAAACTGAAACGGGAGCCAGAGACGGTCATTTAGAATAGATTTGACGTAATTTCAATTCAATTCAATTTTTATTTTCAGACAACAGTGATCCATAGCTTGTTAGTAAGACTTAGCCTATGTTAGTAATTATTTTATTAATAATATAATTATAAGTATAATGCTATGGTATTTCATATTACTGTATCAATTCAAAAATCAATTAGCTATATAATAAATAGTCAACACAATTAATTAACTTATCAATAGTCAATAAACATAAAAATAAACAGTAAACAAAAATTTCATATCTAAATATTAAACAATGTCAACAATAATAATAGAATAAAATTATATCAAATTATACCGATTTCAATGTTAATTGAAAATGACAATCAATTATAATTAATTATAAATTCACAAACATATAAAAATAAACAGAATGAAAAAACGTCATATCTAAATATTAGATAATGTCATCAATAATAATAATGCAACTCTCATGAAAATGTCAATAAATATACATAATGTCAATACATAGTTAATTTATTTTCATTAGCAATTTGGTAAAACACAACAAACGACATGAGATGGCTACAGGGCAGTATGCAGGCGAACCCAGTGGATCAGTAGGGGCGAGTCCTAGCGTTTGGCGAGCGTGCTGAGGATGGTGTTGCGGTTGGCTCGCAGGCGCGGCAGCATGGAGGCGCAACGCTTGCGCACCACGGCGTGGAAGCCGTCCACGCGCGCCTCCGCGAACATAGCGGATGCGCTACAGTACCGCGGCCTCCGCAACAGCAGCCTCAGTGCGTCGTTATATTGAACACGGAGGGCGTCGTATGCCCGCTGCGTATAGTTCACCCGTGCAGACTGCACGTATAAAACGACTGACAATATGCTTTAAACAGCGTTATTTTCACCTGGCTTTCACACTGTGAAAATCTGCGGGCCAACATGTTACATCGGACAGCCAGCGCCTTCGCTCCCGCTCCATGTCGAGGTCGTCCTTGAGATCGGACGCGACCCAATGACCCAAGTACTTAAATGCTGATACTTGTTTGAGAGCAATTCCGCACAGCAGTACCGGCGGCACTTTCGCGTAGGTTTTGGTGCCAGCCTTAAAAACCATTAGCTCGCTCTTCTTAGCATTGTACCTGAGTCCATGGGCCTCTACGTACCCCTCACAGATTGCAAGTAAGCGCCTCAGTGCCGCAATCGAGGGGCTCAGCAACACCATGTCACAGATTACTAAGTAGTTACCAGATTACTAAGTAGTTACTTTACCATGTCATCTGCGTAGCTTATATTATTTATGCACACACCGTCTATATGACAACCGATGCCAGTGTTGCTGAGCTCCACGATCAGCTGATCCATGAATAAATTAAACAGCTTGGGAGATGTTATTCCACCCTGTCTTACGCCACAATCAAGCTTGTACTCATCCGAGAGCATCCCTCCCCACTTCACATAGTTTACTTGGTGCCGATACCAATATTTAAAAAGATAGACCATATCACCAGACGCACCACTTGATTGTAATTTACTCCATATTTATATTAATACACTTGTAGCCTAAGTCTCACAGTTTTCGAGATATCCGCTTTTTAATTTTCAGATTTTGTATGAAAAACGCATTTGTTTAAATATTTCGTGATTTTCCAAAAAAAGTTAAACCACAGTTAAAGTGCAAAATACGGTAAGAACTTCCTCAGTTTATCAACTTTCCAACAAAGTAAAAAAGTTAAAAAAATACAAATGAGTTGCTACAAAAAACTATGATTGTTGTCATAAGGGTGCCTCGAATCCCATACTAATTTTACAACAATTTTCTATGGAAAAAATTAAATTCGAAATTTTTGCATGAACTTGTGAATTCAAAGTTATTCAATGATTCTAGAGGGTCACAGATGTCTGATAATGCGAAAAACATTATAAATTTTGGAATTAAAAAAAACAAGAAAATAATGTTTCTTGATAATTTGTATGGGACTTAGGGCACCCTTTTGAAAGCAATCATTATTTTTTGTTGCAATGAATTTGTATTTTTTAAAACTTTTTAACTTTGTTGGAAGCTAATAAAATGAGGAAGTTTTTACCGTAATTTAATTCAACTGTAGTTTATCTTTTTTTTGGAAAATCTAGAAATATTTAAACAAATGCGTTTTTCATACAAAATCTGAAAATTGAAAAGCGAATATCTCGAAAACTGTGAGACTTAGGCTACAAGTGTATTAAGTCAAATCTATTCTAAATGACCGCCTCTGGCTTCCCTTTCAGTTTTCTGCACTATCTCCCAAACATCCTGTATATGTAACTTAAAAACTTGGATTGATAAGCCCTATTGTAGCAGTTTTGATGAGCGGCCTATTAATAACTTGAGAATGCGTTACTACCAAGTACCAACTTCGGCTTTGTACTTTGATCAGCGGAATAGTAAAGGCGGCACACAAATCTGCTCGGGCAATCGACCTACTGAAAAATACTGCTATCAGGACAGTCAAATGCCGATATATTTATATAATGACAGCTTTGAAGTATTTCGTGAATTTGGTGTTTTGTTCAATAATGGATTTTTAGAGACCAAATGCAGTATTGTATTATAGTTAGGTACTTTACGAGTATTTATATTTAGTTATTTGACGAGTGTTAAATTAGCATATCACACCATATGAGTGTCTTGACTATTGCTTTTATTGTATTGTATCTAACCAATTCTTTTTTTACAAATTTCAGTGATATTCATAGTAGGAAAGCCTTGGTACAGAATAAAGGAACCACGCGACAATGTAACGTTGAAATTTGTTTCCTGTGCTTGGGTAAGTACTTGGTTATCTTTAGTCAACAAGAAACCCATACAGTTTCGCCATGTCTGTGTCTGTCCGTGCATCTATCCGTGGCTTAGCTCAGAAATTATTAGTACTAGAAAGCTGTAATACATATTAATCAAGCCGACAAAGTGGTAGAATGAAATCTTGAAAAAACATGTTTTAGGGTACCTCACCTACATGTAAAAAGGGGGTGATTTTTTTAGATAATAGGGCTGGAAGTTGGAAGGTATCGTTGAATAGGTCTTTCAAAACTACTGAGGTGTTGCTAAAACTATTTTTTGATTCAGGGATTCGATTGCGCGTAATATAAGCTTTTACTTATATTTGTTCAGTCAAGTGTCTCCCCCCCTACCATCTAAACCGCTATTAGAAGACAACTGAAAAAAATTCTAAATAGTAGGACAAATAATTAATTTAAAAGGAAAACTATTACGGCTAAGTTTCTTAGTCGAGAGTAATAATCGACCAACTTAAGATGTGCAGTTGTATTTGTAAAAAGTTCATAGGTTTTCCATTCAAAATGTTCTAATGAGTACAAAGTACTATTTCAATTTAAAATATACAGGTTTACAGGGAAAGTATTACAGAATATTAAAGGACGTTATTATTCAGGTCATTTCTGATGGATTTCATTATGTAATATGGTGTCCGGAACTAAACCGTTTTGGAGTTATTTAATTTTAAAGATTTTTCTTAAAATCATCTATTTTTTGGCTTTTCATCGATTTTTTTGAGATTAGAGCTCCTAGAATCCGTTTTTTTATGTATCTGGTTAGAAGGCATGCAAATCATTGAAAATGGTTAACAAAAACTGAACCTACTACTAACAGCTTAAAATACTGCTCAAAAAGGTTATATAATAAAAGAATTTTTACTAAGTGTTTTTAACTTTGAAGCGCTTTCATAAAAAAAATGTATGGAACTTATTCTGCAAATAACTTTAAAAACTTCTACGTTTCTTTATTTATTAAAAAGGTATAACACTTGCTATTAATCAGGAAAAATATTGACCAAATAACAGTTAAGGTAGCAGAGGGTGCATTTTTAGTTTCAGGTAAATATTGCTAAAACCATCATCATATCACCTAAAAATCATCCACTGCTGGACAAAGGCCTCCCCCAAGGATTTCCACGACGACCGGTTCTGCGCTGCCCGCATCCATCGGCTTCCCGCGATCTTCACCAGGTCGTCGGTCCACCGCGTGGTAGGCCTACCTACGGTACGTTTTCCGGTGCGCGGTCGCCACTCGAGAACCTTACTGCCCCATCGGCCATCTGTTCTACGAGCTATGTGCCCTGGCCACTGCCACTTCAGTTTAGCGATTCTGTGAGCTATGCCGGTTACATTAGTTCTCCTGCGGATCTCCTTGTTTCTGATTCGATCGCGCATAGAAACTCCGAGCATATCACGCTCCATTGCCCTTTGGGTGACCTTGAGCCTTCTTATGAGGCCCATAGCAAGCGACCATGTCTCACTTCCGTAAGTCTCCACTGGCAACACACACTGGTCAAAGACCTTAGTCTTGAGACACTGCGGTATTTGGGACGTGAAGATATTGCGAAACTTCCCGAACGCTGCCCAGCCGAGTTGGATTCGTCGATTGATCTCTTTCTTGAAGTTGGACCTGCCTAGCTGGAATGTTTGTCCCACGTATACATATTCGTCAACAACTTCCAGTGTAGAGTCTCCAACCTTTAGAGGGGTGGGTGCGACACGGACATTTAACATTACTTTTGTCTTGTCCATGTTCATGTTAAGGCCCACTTGTTGAGAGACTTTACTGAGGCCATCGAGCATTGTGCTTAGGTCTTCCTTAGCCTCTGACCACGATATCGTCAGCGAATCGGAGGTGGGATATGTACTCGCCGTTGATATGGATGCCGAGTCCACCCCAGTCCAGAAGCTTAAAAACATCTTCCAGGGCGGCGGTGAACAGTTTCGGAGATATAACGTCTCCCTGTCTCACCCCTCGCTGCAACTGGATAGGTTTCAAGTTCTGATCCTGGAGGCGAACTGACATGCTGGCGTTTTCATACAGACACTTCAACACCTCGATGTATCGATGGTCAATTTGGCACCACTGGAGAGACTGTAGCACAGCCCAGGTTTCGACTGAATCAAAGGCCTTCTAATAGTCCACAAACGCCAAGCATAGTGGCTGATTGTACTCTTCGGTCTTCTGTATAATCTGCCGCAGCGTATGCATGTGGTCTATGGTACTAAAGCCTTTTCGGAAACCGGCTTGTTCAGGAGGCTGGAAGTCGTCAAACCTGCGTGCGAGACGATTCGTAATGACTCTCGAAAACAGCTTGTAGACATGGCTCAGAAGTGAGATGGGTCTGTAGTTCTTCAGCAGGGTGTTGTCACCTTTTTTGAAGAATAGCACGACCACACTTCTGTGCCATGCCTTAGGCGTTTGCTCTCGAGTATAACTGAATTAAATAACTTCTGAAGAGCTTTTAGTACCGGTGATCCACCTGCTTATTACCACGGCGAGTTTTAAAAATCTTAGACCCGACCGTTTGGACAATTTCCACGAACCTGTCATTATAATCGTCCACATTCTCGCAGTCTCCTAGGCATTCGAAACGATTGTGCAACTCGAGCTGAAAGCTCTCGGAGTTTTGGAGCTGGATGGGCGCCGGTCGGAGCGTAGACTTCATCAGTCGACATTGCTAAAATAGTGAATAAAACAAAAAAAGAACAATTATTTTTATAATTCATGTTTAAAATGGCCGCCGCGATTTCTCACACAAGTTCTCATTCTCTTTCTTAAATTACTTTTCACGACAGAAGTTCGCAGGTTCCGTCTCATTTCCTCAGCCGCATCAATAATCTTTTGTCTCAAAATATCGACATTTGCGATCGGCGTCTATTGGTCGTATACTAGGCTTTTCATATGACTCCACATACAAAAATCCATCGACGACGTTAAGTCGGGGCTCCTCGCCGGCCATGCTATGGGACCGCCTCTTCCATCCGGCTGAGGAACTTGCGAACTTCTGTCGTGAATAGTAATTTAAGAAAGAGAATGAGAACTTGTGTGAGAAATCGCGGCGGCCATGTCGAACATGAATTATAAAAATAATTGTTCTTTTTTTGTTTTATTCACGTATTTTAGCAATATTTACCTGAAACTAAAAATGTACCCTCTGCTACCGTAACTGTTATTTGGTCAATGTTTTTTCCTGTTTAATAGCAAGTGTTATACCTTTTTGAATAGCTAAAGAAACGTAGAAGTTTATAAAATTTATTCAATACATTTTTTTTAATGAAAGCGCAGTATTTTAAGCTGTTAGTAGTAGGTTCAGTTTTTGTTAACCATTTTCAATGATTTGCATGCCTTCTAACCGGATACATAAAAAAACGGATTCTAGGAGCTCTAATCTCAAAAAACTCGATGAAAGGCTAAAACTTATTTAAAAAAAAAACCTTTAAAATTAAATATCCAAAACGGTTAAATTTCGGACACCATATTATAAAATGAAATCCATCAGAAATGACCTGAATAATAACATCCTTTAATATTCTGTACTACTTTCCCTGTAAACCTGTATATTTATTTTTTGAAAAGACTACGGAACCCTACTTAGCGCGAGTCCGACTCGCACTTGGCCTGTATAGGAAGCTTGACCACTACCTTCCTTTGCCCTTTTCTCATTCATTATTATCTTTTTAACCTTATTAGTATGTGTTATATTTTTCGTCTACATTCGGGCTTCGTGTTTCTCGAGTCCTCACTCCATACTCTTTTCATTCATACCCCTCTTCATCAATATATATATATATATATATATATATATATATATATATATATATATATATATATATATATATATATATATAAATCCCAGTATCATTTCTGCGTCTTTCCAGAAATCCGCTAAATCTGCGTCCACCTGTTTTATTGTCAATCCCGCTTGTAGTTTTTGTGAATACTTTCCTAATAATTACATAGATGGCGAAAGTAGCACTTACTTAATCGTAACATGCGAAATGTACTATACATTTTTCATTTCACTCTCCATACTAATTCCTCCTATTCTGCGGCGAATGTCGATTCCGTTCGAGGTCAAATCTTTTATTTTAATTACAAAATGAATACCAAACAATTTAGGAGTATATTATTATTATTGCGTTAGATGGTTTCGTTGCATGTTGTGTGCGCTCAAAGCAGTCGACATTTCTTTATTAGGATTGTCTACCTATAGTTTCTTGCTACAATTTAAACTTAGAGTGGAACGTAAATATTTGAACGATGAGTAAAAAGTCCGAGGGATCCAGGAATCGCAGTTCTTCCGTCGAGAGTGTGTGGAGTGTGCAATCAAAAGAAACATGTTTAGCACGGGACACCACCGATAGTGAATCATCATTTAGTGATATCAGTCACAGCGATGTCACATCGACATTTGACCAGATGATTTCTACAGCAATCAACGACTCATTTAATTTGGCGGATTCTGAGCGGACGTATTTGGACAGTAGTGACTCCGAAATAGATTATCACTATTTTCTAAAGTGCGCTCTTTGTGGAAAAGACAACAGTAACCCTTTATACTACAGCTACTGCGAAAATATAGTTATACGTAATACTGACGTTTAAAGTTTCATTGTAGGTTCAGACAAGAACAGCTTAATGAAGCAAAATAATACACACACTCGCAGTGCTCCATACCTACTTATACATGGTGCGCCCTGTGAGTGTGTGTTTTAATAAAAAATCAATGCAATTTCGATAACTACTTACTCTAGTAACATCAATATTGAGAAGAAAAAAATCTACTTACCATACTATATTCGTGAAAATAATAATACTAATCACATCTTTATTATTGATAAATATGGAATTGATAAAAATAGGTACTATTATTATTATTAGTGTGCTATTTTTATTTTAAGAAATACAGTAGGTAAGTAGTAAGAAATGACAGCACCGAGCTGTTATCATGAGAAATCTTAATGGAAATTCAAATTTTCAAATCCTTCAATGTTTGCAGGCAGACCATTAGGGTCCTTTAAATAAATCTAGCCCAACTGGACAAATTAAACATCCACAATATGTTCAGTATAATTATGAAACGCCCAGTAACAGAGTACTGCACAACATCCAAATCTTGTTTAGCATATTTTTGCGGTGGTAGCTCCAAAGCAGAATCTCCAGCGCAGCGTTTGCGTGATCGCAAGTAACACCTATATAATCTCGTGTTTTCATTAGTCATGTCTTCTCTCCTCCTAAGATCCTGCTCACTGAATTTTTTATTTGTACTGTCTTTGCTGTTTCGGTTAGATTTCGATTTGAAACATTTTCTGATCTTGAAACATTTTTCGCAGTAGCTGTAGTATAAAGGGTTACTGTTGTCTTTTCCACAAAGACCGCACTTTAGAAAATAGTGATAATCTATTTCGGAGTCACTACTGTCCAAATACGTCCGCTCAGAATCCGCCAAATTAAATGAGTCGTTGATTGCTGTAGAAATCATCTGGTCAAATGTCGATGTGACATCGCTGTGACTGATATCACTAAATTATGATTCACTATCGGTGGTGTTCCGTGCTAAACATGTTTCTTTTGATTGCACACTCCACACACTCTCGACGGAAGAACTGCGATTCCTGGATCCCCCGGACTTTTTACTCATCGTTCAAATATTTATGTTCCACTCTAAGTTTAAATTGTAGCAAGAAACTATAGGTAGACAATCCTAATAAAGGAAGTTCCGTAACTGAAGGGGTAAAATGGGATAGGTACCTATTATACAGGGTGGCCAGACAATTTAATTACAAAGAAAAAAATTGGCCCTTGTGTCGTCCATTTATGTTCCGCGATTTTTGATAGTTTTCAAGTTTTGATTTTTTCTTGATTTTTGGAAAATTTCTGCCGGGCCAACAAAAAAAAACTAGGAAACTTTTCCAAGACTTTTTGCTTGAAATTAAATTCTCATAACTTTTACTATTATGCATAAAACAACCAACTTCGTAACTTTAGTGGAAGCTATGAAAATTTGGTTTAAATTGAAAAAAAAACGGTGTGGTTAATTACGACTAAAATCATCATCATCATTTCCTTGCCCTTTCCCAATTACTCGGGGTCGTCTCAGCATATTTTCCTCTTACGACTAATGAGTAATCTTTAAATTAAAAATATAAACAGGTGACATGCCCACTTTTAAGAATTTTCTACCTCGTTGCCTTTACAGGCCAATTCTAACCAAAGTAGCTCTTTGAGAGCTACTTTTTGACTTTAATATTGAAGCTGAAGAGATGACATATTCTTCAGGGCTACTTAGAAACCATAAAGTCACTTGTTTAGATTTTTAATTTAAAGATGAAAATTTTAGTCCTAAAAAGTTGACCTTATGAGAATTCAATTACAAGCAAAAAATCTTGAAAAAGTTTCCTAGTTTTTAGGGTTCCGTAGTACAACAAGGAACCCTTATAGTTTCGTCATGTCTGTCTGTCCGTCTGTCTGTCTGTGTGTCCGCGGCCCAGCTCCTAGACTATTAGTAGTTGCTATGGTTGCACAAAAGATCTGAGGAGCCTCTGATTATGTCCGTCTCATGTTATTGGAAATAAGTCAAAAAGTCAAAATCATCTACATGTGTTTCTGGAAAATCTTATAAAAGCAAAAGAAATGCGTTGTATTTCAGTCACTAAAAGTTTCTCTCAAGTAAGTATATTTTTGTTTATTTTTTATATAGAGAAATTATAAATGTGTGTTACAATAATAGCTGTATATTTTCAGGTGGATATTTTATATGCACCGTATGGTTCCCGGCTAAGAATAGGACCATCCCATCTCTTCCAATGGGTGTCGTAAGAGGCGACTAAGGGACTTAAAACCGGAGGATGGGCAGCAGCGTCTTTCCGTGCATTGCAACACACCTGCAATCAAACTGCGATCGCCAACCCGCCTGCCAAGCGTGGCGATTACGGAAAAACCCCCCTAATGAATTTCACACCCAGAAAACGGCCCCTAGTCCCCGGCAGCCCCGCTATTCCTGGCTCCGGTAGCAGTCATGGTAACGGCGGGGTAGGGGGTGCGAAGAATCCCCGGCAGATGCCAGGCTACCAAACCCAACGACCTTTGGCCCTGGTAACTTACAACACGCGCACACTGCGGACTGACGAGAAACTTGCAGAACTCGAAGAAGTATTGAGCAGGTTACGGTGGGATATCGTAGGTTTATGTGAAGTCCGAAGAGAGGGAGAGGACACCATGATCCTTAAATCCGGAAACCTGCTCTATTTCCGGGAGGGCGACCAACAGTCCCAGGGTGGTGTCGGGTTTCTCGTCCACAAGTCCCTCATTAACAATGTGGTCCAAATCGTGAGCGTTTCGACAAGGGTAGCATACCTTATACTCAGAATCACCAAACGGTATTCGATGAAGGTCATACAGGTATACGCGCCGACTACGGAACACTCCGACGACGAGGTAGAGACTATGTATGAGGACATCTCTACAGCCTTACATAGCACCAGGACCCATTATATCGTTGTTATGGGGGACTTTAACGCGAAACTGGGCAAACGAAGCGATGGTGAGCTGAGAGTGGGGCAATTTGGATATGGAGTAAGAAATGCACGTGGCCAGATGCTGGCCGACTTTATGGAGAAGGAGAGCCTCTTTATGATGAACTCCTTCTTTAAAAAGTCAAAACAGCGGAAGTGGACATGGTTGCATCCCAATGGCGTAACAAAAAACGAGATAGACTTCATCTTGTCGACAAGGAGGCAAATATTCAATGATGTCTCCGTGATCAATTCAGTCAAAACAGGAAGCGATCACCGGATGGTCAGAGGCACATTGAATCTAAAGACAAAGCTAGAAAGATGTCGACTGATGAAGTCTACGCTCCGACCAGCGCCCATCCAGCTCCAAAACCCCGAGAGCTTTCAGCTCGAGTTGCACAATCGTTTCGAATGCCTAGGAGACTGCGAGAATGTGGACGATTATAATGAAAGGTTCGTGGAAATTGTTCAAACGGTCGGGTGTAAGTTTTTTAAAACTCGCCGTTCAAACAGAACCAAAAAAATCTCCGACATCACCAGCAACCTCATGGAACAAAGACGCAGATTGGTTTTGCAGTCCTCTGAAGACGCTACTCAGTATCGGCAACTAAACAGGCAGATCTCTAAGTCCCTAACTCGCGATTTACGCCAATATAATACAAATTGTATTAAAGAGGCGATTGAGCACAACAAAGGCTCAAAAGTGTTCGCGAGAGATCTGTCTGTTGGACAAAGCCAACTGACCAAGCTGAAGACTGAGGACGGCAGGACCATATCGTCTAAGACTGATTTGCTGGAAGAAGTTGAGAAGTTCTATGGACAATTGTACAAGACCACACGTTTGCCTGTCAGGGATCTGGCTGAAGACCCAAGAGCCAGACTAACCCGACACTATACCGAAGATATCCCGGACGTCAGCCTGTATGAGATTAGAATGGCTCTCAAACAGCTCAAGAACAACAAGGCACCGGGTGATGATGGAATTACGGCTGAACTTCTGAAAGCAGGTGGATCACCGGTACTAAAAGCTCTTTAGAAGTTATTTAATTCCGTTATACTCGAGGGACAAACGCCTAAGGCATGGCACAGAAGTGTGGTCGTGCTCTTCTTCAAAAAGGGCGACAACACCCTGCTGAAGAACTACAGACCCATCTCACTTCTGAGCCATGTCTACAAGCTGTTTTAGAGAGTCATTACGAATCGTCTCGCACGCAGGTTTGACGACTTCGAGCCTCCCGAACAAGCCGGTTTCCGAAAAGGCTTTAGTACCATAGACCACATACATATGCTGCGGCAGAATATACAGAAGACCGAAGAGTACAATCAGCCACTATGCTTGGCGTTTGTGGACTATGAGAAGGCCTTTGATTCAGTCGAAACCTGGGCTGTGCTACAGTCTCTCCAGCGGTGCCAAATTGACCATCGATACATCGAGTTGTTGAAGTGTCTGTATGAAAACGCCACCATGTCGGTTCGCCTCCAGGACCGGAACTCGAAACCTATCCAGTTGCAGCGAGGGGTGAGACAGGGAGACGTTATATCTCCGAAACTGTTCACCGCCGCCCTGGAAGATGTTTTTAAGCTTCTGGACTGGGGTGGACTCGGCATCAATCAATATCAACGGCGAGTACATATCCCACCTCCGATTCGCTGACGATATCGTGGTCATGGCTGAGACTATGGAAGACCTAAGCACAATGCTCGATGGCCTCAGTAAGGTCTCTCAACAAGTGGGTCTTAAAATGAACATGGACAAGACGAAAATAATGTTAAATGTCCGTGTCGCACCCACTCCTCTAAAGGTTGGAGACTCTACACTGGAAGTTGTTGACGAATATGTATACCTGGGACAAACAATCCAGCTAGGTAGTTCCAACTTCAAGAAAGAGATCAATCGACGAATACAACTCGGCTGGGCAGCGTTCGGGAAGCTTCGCAATATCTTCACGTCCCAAATACTGCAGTGTCTCAAGACTAAGGTCTTTGACCAGTATGTGTTGCCAGTGATGACTTGCGGAACTGAGACATGGTCGCTTACTATGGGCCTCATAAGAAGGCTCAAGGTCACCCAAAGGGCAATGGAGCGTGCTATGCTCGGAGTTTCTCTGCGTGATCGAATCAGAAACGTGGAGATCCGCAGGAGAACTAAAGTAACCGACATAGCTCACAGAATCGCTAAACTGAAGTGGCAGTGGGCAGGGCACATAGCTCGTAGAACAGATGGCCGATGGGGCAGTAAAGTTCTCGAGTGGCGACCGCGCACCGGAAAACGTAGCGTAGGCAGGCCTCCCACGCGGTGGACCGATGACCTGGTGAAGGTCGCGGGAAGCCGATGGATGCGGGCAGCGCAGGACCGGTCGTCGTGGAAATCCTTGGGGGAGGCCTTTGTCCAGCAGTGGACGATTTGTGGCTGATATGATGATGATGATGATTTTATATGAATTTGTAGATGAAGAAGACCAACAAACCACAAGCATTCACAAACTATGTATTTTCAAGCTTGATTGGAAAGTTAGACTCTCCGCAATCATTTCATGAAATATTTATCAAAGCAAATGACGACTGATAATATTTATATGACTTTTTCAACCACCAAAATGATCATCAAAATGATTTCCCATTGTGGTTTGAGTTGAGGTGAGTAGTGAAGCTTCAAGTTTAATACACATCACAAAAAAAGCATAAATAAGAAATGTGTAAAAAAAAAATTGGACAAGCAAACTCATTATCATACCCATATAGCGTAAACTTGATTGGAAAATTTATTGTAAGCAACAGATTTTTATTTTTTCTATTTTTCAGATACGGAAGAATTACAGGCTCAACTATTTATGAAGCAGCTCACTGTAGAACTATCTCATCTGAACAAAATTATGGGAGAACATTCAAAATTTACTTCCATTGCGATGGATAGAGGAAAAAAAACTAGAAAAAGTAGTTCTCAACATAGTGAATAAAAAAGAAAAAGTTAACTAATAGTTTTTCTGTTGTTTCAATATTTTGAATAAAACTATTTATAATGTTTAATTCAAGGCTTCTGTAATAATTAATATCATTGTTTCTGCATTTCAGATAAAAATTGAAGAAACTGGACTTTTTCTTAATGCCGAGTATCCTATTTTTGTTGCAACACGTAACGGGCTTACTGAAAATTACACAATAGAGATTAAATGACCTTCAACAGAAGCTCTTATATAATTTTATATCTAAAAGATAATAAAATGGCACCAAAATGTTGGACACAAGTACTACTTCAAATGTTTTTCAGCAAAAGGAAAATAGCACTTTTCTGTGTAGCACACCAAAATTTAAAAAAATCAAAAGAAGTAGATATTTATAATCATGTGCCATATGATAACAGCAGTGTATCTGTTAAGTATACTTACTGCAAAAAAAATTTTGGATAGATGCCAAAATTACAAGATCTATAAGCATATTTTTAATAAAACTATCTTGTAAATTTATAAATTAAACTCGTATGCTTTTTAAATACTATTTTTTATTTTTTCTTATCGTGTTTGTGTAGTCATACCTGACTAACCCTGGTGTCAGAGTTTTCAAATCGCCTAAAGGCCTCTGGGCTCTGACGTGGTTTGTATAACGACCGCCACCAATGATAACGACCGGGACCGACGGCTTAACGTGCTCTCTGAAGTACGGAATCATCTTACTTTCGGACAATCAGAGTCGTGTTTTATAAAACTACAAGTTACAAGTTTACAAGTGTAATTCGATGTTCATTGCATAGCCGGTTTGCTCCCTGAAGTCTTGACCTGACTCTGTAATGCAACGTACACTGAATTACACTTGAAATCTTGTGACTTGTAGTTTTATAAAACGGAGCCCTGGTCATTCAGCCTGCATTGTCCTAACCAAACTGGGAAAAACTTACAAAGTGATTTCTGAGAATGTCCCCACCGGGAATCAAAACTAGGACCTCCGGTTCGTGAGCCTGACGCATTAACCACTAGACGATGGAGGCAGTTTTTTTTTGTATAATTTTAAATAAAGGTTAAGCCCACACAAAAAATGGATAGGTAGTCCATTAAAAATTTTTACAAAAAAAATCTTAAGTCGAGAAACTAGGCAAAAGTATAAATGCCAGGGACGAACAAGTACAACCAGTCAGACAGGAATGACGTCATCAGAACTATAGGTCCGTTTTGGCGCGAAAATTTAAACTGTTAATTTAAAACCGCATTTTTTCTAATAAATTACGGTGTTTTAATTTTTAATACATTTGTGGCCTATTCTACATTGAATTCTTTAAAATGAAAATAAAAATATAAATATTGCATGTTCCCTATTCTCTTTTAGTTATGTTTGTACTAGCAAGGTAATAATGATGTAGTTAGGTATAAGTAGGAAAATAGTACCTAGCTAATCTTAAAGAAGTTATTATTACATGGAATGTACCTACTATTTCCTATACCAAATCTATTTTGATACCCACTGAAACTACTTAACTAATTAGGTACTATTATTTTTTAGAAACAAACAGAAGAACAGTTGTACCTACAAGCCTCACCTCAAAACTTGCTAAAATTATGATGTACCTACTATAGAAAACAATAAAACGTTACCTACTATTAACAGTTTAGTTTAGTAAATAAATATCGGAAACATTTACAGAGTTACAGTTACCAGTAACAGAGCACTCAACAAGCAACTTCCTTTTTTTTAATTCTTCAATCTTTTTTCTATTCCTAGTTAAATACATTTTCAATCAATTTACCACCCAAATAACACAGGTATATACACAAGTACAGCACTACCTATTTACTGCGTACTCACTATTGTGCGTCCGGCGGCAAAATGAGTCCGCACCGCACCGCAATAGGCAGTACAGAAGAGGGTAATGGGTAAGAACCAGTTTGTGCCGAAGGGCGCAAAACAGTTGTTAGGATGGTTTAAAATATACATTTAAGGGGTAAAGCGCGCGGGGGGAAAGGTATACTTCGCCGCGTGCAGCGCCCCAGTGACGTGCGGCGGAGTTGCGAATTAAAATTTCACATTCGGAACAAAATTACGTCCGAACAAAAACTTCTTAAATAATAGCCTAGATGGCAGAACTGTCGCTGAAGTAAAAATAACGGCGATTGCAATCTGGCGTCCGTATACGGACGCAATAGCGCGGTGGACGCAGGATTAAATGAGAATTTGGCAATAGGAGGACGCAAGAGTGTTTGTGGTATATATATATATATATATATATATATATATATACTCGTATATATATTGTTTCTTATGTCTTCCCCGCCTCTATATCTCTCCACCCTATTCCTGTTTCCAGTATGCGTTCAGAAAGCATTTAGCTCACAACGCGGGCCGCCACGGGCCGCCGTGCGAGCATTGGCTAGACCACTCAGTGGAGAAGTACGGCGCCAAGCTGGTGGCCGACATGAAGGTTGTCTTTTCCATTCTCTACATGTACCTGCCGATACCCATCTTCTGGTCGCTGTTTGATCAACAGGTGTGTAAACGTAAATTTTAGGTACCTACCAATGCAAAATACCTACTGTTATACAATCATTATGGTCCATGAAACTAAGTTATTATATAAATACTAATAGCTTTTACCCGCGGCTTCGCCCGCATAGATATATTTTTATGACTGGGTGCACGGTGGAATTAAGTTCTTCCCAGATCCCTCGCAAACTAATGCATTACTCCGAGATAAATTGTATTTTGGTGTACTTTAAGTGTAAATAAATAACTGTATCCTATGTGGTTCTTTGCTTTTTTCTTAAGCTCTGTGCCAATTTTCTGTGAAATCGGTTTTAGCGTGGAAGAGTAACATCCAGACTAGTGATTTAACAGATCCCTCGGGGAACTGAGCAGTTTTAAGGGGGTAAAAAGCAGCTTTTGTCATTTTCCACACCTCTACTGTCGTAGTGTAAAAAACCACGACGATCCGTTGCTCCGTAGTACCTTAAAAGAAGGACAAAAGTATGTATATTAATTTCGTAAGATAAGTAGTGTTTCCCACCTGCTATTGCTTTGATATCATCTGCCCAACGTCTAAACAGTCTACCTCGTTTTCTCTTCTTGTCTCTTGTATACCAATTCATGACTGGATTTGACCATTTTCCACTTCCTCTAATGTGTGGCCTGAAGATTTCCATTTAAGCTTTTAGGACATCTTTTGTTCTTGTATGTTTCATAATAGCTGCTATTTTAATTCTATTTAACTGTCTTTTTTCTATCATGCTTCTTTCCATGGAGTTCTGGCATACTTCAGGCTTCTTTTCATGCTTATTTGTTAATGCCCAGGTTTGGAAACCATTAGTAAGTGTAGGAAGTATGCCTGTAACAAAAAGCTTTCTTTTGATAGTTATTTTCATTTTACTGTGTTTCATTATTTCTTTCAATATATCCTCTTACTATGACCGTTTGGCATCTTGGCATCTCTGTATCCGCGCCTGGGTACCTACAAGTAGCGCACCTGTAGGAATAAACATTGATCAAATATGGGCTGATGACGATCAGGGTTCAAGATGGACGTTTCAAGCTTCACGGCTGCGCAGCGAGGTGTTCGGCATTTCGCTGATGCCGGACCAGCTGCAGGTGATGAACCCGGCAATGGTGCTGGTCATGATTCCCGTCTGCCCCGGCGGCGCTTGGCCAATTCTGCCAGAGCTGCCGCCGCTCTACAAAATGTTTACCGGCGGGGTTCTAGCTGCGTTGGCGTTTGCCTCCGCTGGCATTTTGCAAATAGGTATTGAGGTAAGATTCCACACATAATAAACCCTTGTAGGTATTTTTTAACTTTATCGAGCTTGTATCTCCGTGCGACTTGCGTGCGTGGCTGGGTCGATTTCGCAAGTTGATGGACATATAGCAGATTAATTATCTGGATGGGTTATTTTTAGGGTTCCGTACCCAAAGGGTAAAAACGGGATCCTATTACTAAGACTTCGATGTCCGTCCGTCTTCTGTCACCAGGCTGTATTCATGAACCGTGATAGCTAGAAAGTAAAAATTTTCACAGATGTATTTCTGTTGCCGCTATAACAAAAGATACAAAAAATTAGAAAAAGTAAAAGTCTCCATACAAAAATTTGTTTTTTTTGAAACGTAAAGAATCCAGGGGCATCTAGCATGATAGTACGGACGGAACTGAAGAAACTAGCGCCATCTAGTATGATGGTACGGAACCCTATGTGTGCGGTTCTGACTCGCACTTGGCAGTTTTTATCGACCGTTTTCGTGCTTCGCAAGACACGTTAAGTTGTTGGTGCCAGTTGCTATTACTAAATGGCAGTCGTTAAGCCGTGTCTGATTCCTTAAGACTTTAAAAAATTCTAAAAGTGGGGTTCGCCACTAGAGTCACTAGACCTACAACCTCCAAACCCAACTTGGACCCCGTGTGTGGAATATGGCATTTACCTTCACGTGGTTGGGAAGAAACACGTAACCTAGGAGTGCGGGCTATCTTTTTAGTATTAACTAACCTAACCATTTGGTAACTAACCTAACCTTTGGCCTAATAACCTCACCTAACCTTCCCGAGTTGAAAGAGAGCCGCGCCCCGTTGTTGATAACGATTAACATAAATAATAATTACGTACATACGTGTAAAGGTACTGCATGTGCATTCTGTTCACTTTCCCGAGGTATCTATTTAGCTCCTAAAAGAAACGCTGAAATGAAAGACTTTAAAAAAATTGTATATTTCACTATTTTGCGAAGAATTTACGTTATCTATACAGTTTAAAGGAAGCACGGCAACGAACATGAAATATTAAAAAAATATATAACCTTAGGGACATGTCTATACACCAAATTGTTTCAATTTATTGTACTTTTGTCTTTTCATGCATCACTTTAAAACGGCTGAACCGATTTGACTGGAACTTTGCACGATCATTCCTCATATTCTGAAGTAACATTTAAGATAGGTACTTTTATCCCGGATAGATAAGTTAAGAGTTACCGGAGGAATAAGCAAAAAAACTGAATTTATAAAATTTATCATGCGTATACGATTTTCATATACGAATTTAAATATATTTAGCACTAGCTGTTTCCCGCGGCTTCACCCGCGTGCACAACGTTTCTATGACTTTTCGAGGGTGCGCCGTGCGCGAGACGCAAGCGGCTCGCGAGCGTGGAAAAATGTAGCCTATGTCCTTTCTCAGGGTCTAAAAATTGTCTGTGCCAAATTTCATCAAAATCGGTTGAGAGGTTTAAGCGGGAAAGCGTAACAGACAGACAGAGTTACTTTCGCATTTATAATGAGTTAACAATTTTTTCCCACAGGCAAGCAAGTAAACTGCGTATATTTGGCATGGCTCTTATTTTCATTAAAAATTTGAGTGCGTTTGACTAGTAGTCACCTGATGGTAGTGACGATGTAGTCGAGGATGGTACACGAAAACTGAAATAACGCCTATTCACTCTCGCCTTGAAGATCCCCAAATTGTAATGAGATTATGGATTATCTGAGCATTACAAGCAGTAGCAGTGGTGTGAATAATAATTTCCTCTCATCCTCCGGCTCCGCCGCCTAGGCTTTAAGCGTACCATCGTCGTTGCCACCATCATCATTCAAACTTTACATCGGCGCATCATTATTCTATCGCCAAATAGGTAGCCACCGACAAGTACACACATATCCGAAGATAAGGAGAAGCAATAGGCACAACTGCAGCTATAATGGGTTAAACTTCGAAGCAAGTCCAAATACACATACACAGTACTTCAAGTCTACAGGCTGACATGAACACAAACATACAACGTTATCAGTATTCTGCAATGCATCAGTGACGTCTGCATCAACAATCAAATGAAGATAAGGCGAAAGCTAACGAATGTACCACAAGATTAGTCAGCTGACAACGCGGTAATCTTTGGCTAAGCAGTGAGCCAGTGGCCCATTAAGTAACGCGCTACAGGCAAATGGCTAACATATTGCAGCCTACTCTGGAAATCTCGGGTTTACTCACGCATCATCACGCACTCATCGGCACTTGGCAGACAACTAGACTAGTGAATATATCGCTACTCCGACCACACAAGACGGTAAACCCGTGTAGAGCAAAAATTAATACAAATAAAAAAAAAACCTGGCGCTCCGTGACAACCGTAGAGCTTATTTGGGTTCTTTTGGTGGCCAAACTGTAGTCTCTGCGTTGATGGTATAGGTGAGTGAAAAAAAACTACAAGTCCTGAGTGGCGTTGCTTATTCGTGAAGTGCAAGGTATTTGAAAAATTCCGGACTTTAGAGAAATTTACTTTGAGTATACATTCTTTGAGTATATCAAAGGTAATTTAAGATTTTCTTGCTTCCTGTAAAGAGAATTGAAAGCGTGGCGTCATCTCTTTGTTACCTTCGACAAAGTTAGTCTGCCTGACGAATTTTGAGTAACAGAGTACCTACAAATATCTTAAGTCTTACGACTGAACCAGGTTTGAGTTACCCGATTTCACTGCATTAGCTAGTTTAAATTTTGAAACATTTTATTGTTAAATATTACGTGGCTATAGTGATAATACAGACTTTTCACCCCATTCACGAGCAGCGCTCCACTCTGCAAGTGCCGCGGCCCCACCAAACGGGGCTGGTGTTAATGAACACGCTGGGCTGCGCCGTGGAGGTGACCGTGTGGGGCCAGGGCACGGCGTCGGTGGACGCGCACGCCACGGCGCTCATGACACCGCTGCCTCTCGAAGCGCTAGCGGTGAGCGCGCGCTGCTCCCCTGACTGCTCGGGCCGCATCATGCCCGTGCACGAGGCGCGCCGCGAACACTTGCAGACCATTGGTGGAATGGTTAGCAACTACAACCTACCTATTTAAAACCTTATTAGCAAGTAGCATAACCAATTTAATTAAACATTAAACGACTGCTTAAAATGTACCCTATGTCACTCGAACTCAAATACGAATCTAACGATCGACACATCGATTTCCAAAATCTACAAGCCATTTAGGCTACAGGCTCAGCCAAATAAAAATACATACACACCTACAATACAACCCGAAAACCATTACTTGAGGAGTCGGGTAAAAAGTTGCTTGAGGCAAAGCAAAAAGCCGTCTATGTGGCAACTTAACACGTTAGGGCCTAAGTTGTTTGAAACCGTCGAAACATAAATAAGAAGCTAAATAGTTAACATTAATGTTTTTGTGTCCACAGTTCATACCGATAATTATTGGCCAGAATTCAGACGATCATTTAATGTTTTATTTTATGGATCCTAATCCTTTCATAAAATCTTTGACTGGAAAACCAAAACTGAAGTAAGTATAAATATGAAAAGATTATCCCAACGAAACATAAATGTGAAATGGGGCCAAGTTCGATATTTAAAAAAAATACAGCGATCTAAATGGGTAGGTACGAAGTTCTATAGTGGTTCCTAAATCATAGCTACGGAACTTCAAATAGAAATATTTATTTTAGACTTCTCCAAATAATAGAAAAAGTAAACCAGTTTTCAGTTGCTTAAAAAAATTGTCATGTTCTGTACTTCTACATGGTGTAAACTTGGCAAGTTTTCACTATCCAAATTTTATTCTATAGTGATATTTACTTTTAAAAAGTAAGCTTTGCTTGCTTGGCGCCTTAATCATTTAAACTTGCCAAGTTACACCATTTAGTAGCACAGAACATAAAATTTTTTTAAGCAACTGAAAATCGTTGTATTTTTTCTATTATTTTTCAGAAGTCTAAAATAAATATTTCTATTTGAAGTTCCGAAGCTATGATTAAGGTATCACTATAGAACTAGGTACCTACCCAATTAGATCGCTGTAATTTTTTTATATCGTATTTGGCCCCATTTTACATTTTGTTTTCTTGGGATATCATTAGTTTTTGTAAAGTACTAAAACTAATTTTCTATCCATATACAAGTAATAGATATACATATAAGATATTTTTGGTAGTACCGAACCCTCGGCGTGCAAGCCAGAGTCGCACTTAGCCAGTTTTTTAATTTTGACTTAATAAACCCATTGCGATTCCAAATCTCAAATTGAAAGTCAACGAGAAGTGGTGGTACGGAACCCAAATTTTGTAATCCGACTCGCACTTGGCCGGTTTTTTTTCCTTTGTTAATGCTAAACCAGATTCTAAGTCCCCTGGAAATAGTCTATAATTTTGATAAACAGCAGTAGTAAGGAACCCTAATTTCACAAGTCCGACTCACACTTGGCCTTTTTTCAAATTTTTCTTCTGTATACGTCCAATTACCTACCTCGATGTCAAAATTCTAGCCTATAAGTTACTGGAAGTGATACGGGTCTACATATTTTGTTGAGTACCGGTGATAAGGAATCCTTCGTACGCGAGTACGACTAACACTTGGCCGTTTTTCTATTTTTTCCTTTGTATTCGTCCAATAACTTACCTCGATGCCAAATTTCAAGTTTATAAGTTACTTGGAAGTGATCTATATATTTTGCTGAGTAGTGGTGATACCGAACCCTTGGTGCGCGAGTACGACTGACACTTGGCCGTTTTTTTAATTTTACCTTTGTATACGTCCAATAACTTACCTCGATGCCAAATTTCAAGTTTATAAGTTACCTGGAAGTGATCTACATATTTTGCTGAGTAGTGGTGATACGGAACCCTTGGTGCGCTAGTACGACTGACACTTGGCCGTTTTTTTTTTATTTTACCTTTGTATACGTCCAATAATCGACCTCGGTGTCAAATTTCAAGTTTCTAAGTCACCTGGAAGTGTTCAATAATTTTGATGAGTCAGTGAGTCGTACGTAAAAATAGTGTTTTTCGGACGTTAATATCTCAGAAATGGTAAAAGATATATTTATGAAAATTGGGATTCTAGGTGATCGAGGGGGTTACTACACACACAAAATCGCAAGTGTGTAGGTCAAACAGATTTTAAGTTACAGGGAGGTCGAAACTGGCCCGAAATGGTTCGTGTAATATAATATAACTTACGGCCGGTGTCGCCTTTTCCTTTTCGAGCTAGGCGGACACACTGCCGTGTTTCTCGAATCTTTGCCATACCTACTTAAAGTATGCATGTCGAAGTGCCAATGGGCAGGCCATATAGCTCGTAGAACCGATAACAGATGAGGAATAACGTTTTTCTAGTGGCGAGCACGGGCCGAAAGACGTAGTGTTGGACGGCTCCCCGCCAGATGGACTGCCGCTGGATGCATGCGACCTAATGTCATACATGGCATATTCGAGAGTGGACGTCATCCGGCTGAGATAATGATTCATAATTAGGGTCTCGGATTGTTGCCCTAGAAATTAGCTAGTTTGTGATGCCAACAGAGTGGTGTACATTGGAGACACGGGACCCAATAAGAACGTGTCGATCACCATCGAGACGGCCAAGACGCTCAGCGACATTTACTACGTGTCCAATGCTCCCGTTGACCACATCGGCGAGTCAGCGTACATGTGCCTGCAACCTGGAAGGTGACATTTCCCCATTTGTAGTAAAATAAAATAAAAACCGGCGGTCCGCGGAAAGTAGGGATCCGTAGTCTTTTCAAAAAATAAAAATATTTGCAGTTGGTAACAGAGCATTTTGTATTGAAAATCTATGAACTTTTTACAAACCCAACTGTTAAACTAAGAACTATACTCCTAAACTAAGAACGCCTCCTTAGTCGTGATAGTTTTCCTTTTAAATTTATTATACAAAGTGTATCGGGTAGGGTAACTGATATTTTAAGGGCATGGAATACACCACATTTTATCGACGAAAAACCCCCCATTAGGGGGTCGCATCTTCCTACCCACTAAATGGCAGCCATATTTATTTTGAATCAATTTTTTTGTAGCTGTTTATGAAAGATATGTTTTCTCTTAAATTAGCAGTAGTATAGACTTCAAAATAGTCTCATTTGAAAGTTTACTTAATTTTTCTAGTGATTATATACATAAAATTAAACAAAACATTTGAGAAAAAAAAAGTTAAAGGAAAAAAAATGCATTAAATAAATTTCTTTTTTATTTTATTTAACCTACTGCAAAAAAGAGGTTATTACGAGGTCGTTTTTTCTCTTCTTAATCGATTGATTTTGAGCTAAACTACAAAACTACACCAAATTATCTACCATTAGTTACTTACACAATGATTCAAAGTGACGGTTAAGGTTGTGCGGGGTTGTGACAATCTTTTAATTGTAATTTCACAACTATTTAACATTTTCACATGTTATGACCTATAACACTACATAAAACCATTATTCAAAGTGACTGCATCCATTCTGTAGACACGCTCTTACTACAGCCTGCTGTGTGGCCCATCCATCTGACCATTTCCAAGTAACGAACCGCGAAAGTCTCGTGTTTACCATAAATTGGCACACTAAGTAGGAATGTATATACTACATAGTACATGGTACATAATTTGGTGTTATTTAATAGCTTAGCTCAAAATCAATCGATTAAGAAGCAAGAAAACAAGACTTTAATGACCTACCTCGTTTTTGCAGTAGGTTAAAAAAAAAAGATTTTTAAAATTTATTTTTGAATACTTTGTGTATTTTTCCTTGAACGTTTTATAAAATACGGTAAATTTTATGAACAGATCAGCAGAGAAATTAAATAACCTTTCAAGAGAGGCTATTTTGAAATCTACACTGCTGTTAATTCAAGATAAAATATATTTTTCATGAACAGCTATAAAAAATAAATTGTAAATAAAAATGGCTGCCATTTAGAGGGGAGAAGGATGCGACCCCCTAATGGGGGGTTTTTCGTCGATAAAATCTGGTGTACTATATGCCTTTAAAATATCGTCCTATCCGATACACACTGTATCCTGTCCTACCATTTACAATTTTTTCAGATTTCCTGAAGTCGGGGTTCGAAGTGATAATTATAATGTTGATAATTATAAAAGAAGTGCAAAAACGAAAAATAATATTATAGTTTGTATTGTTTTTTCATTTTTAGTAAAAAATAAAGATCAAAAAATAAGAATCAACGCCTATAATAATTATCAAAGAAAGTTATTATCTTGATAATTTCGAACCCTGCCTGAAATAGCGGTTAATCTGGTGGGGAGACACTTGATTTTAACAAAAAAATGTACTTTAAAGCTTAGTATTTTGTAAACCAATCACTGAATCGAAAAATGGATTTTGCAAACCCTTATTAGTATCATCATCATCATGATCATATCAGCCGAAGGACGTCCACTGCTGGACGTAGGCCTCCCCCAAGGATTTCCACGACGACCGGTTCTGAGCTACCCGCATCCAGCAGCTTCCCGCGACCTTCACCATGTCATCGGTCCACTGCACCGAGTGGGAGGCCTGCCTACGCTACGTTTTCCGGTGCGCGGTCGCCACGTTACTATCAACGAAAAACAATTCCCCCCTTTAAATGTAGGAAAAGTACCCTAAAAAAAGTTTGATTTCAAGATTTTGTTTGTCGGCGTGATTAAAATGTATATCCATGCCAAATTACAGCTTTCTAGTGCTAATAGTCTCTGAGCAAAGCCGCGGACAGACGGATAATTTAATTAATATATTCCTAGTTGACTACGGAACCCTAAAAATAAATAAAAATCTCGTCTCCTTTACTAGTTACACACAAGCCTTTAAATTTATTTTGACATTGTACCTCAGATTTTCTATTAGACCCCTAATCTCAGATCATTATGTGTAATCTCGTAAGTATCACTGTTCAGTACCGTTTGTGTTTTTTTTATAAAATAATACTAGCTGTCCCGGCGAACTTCGTACCGCCTTACATTACATTACACTGCCCTGCCCTACCCTACACTACACTACACTACCCTACCCTACACTACCCTACCCTACCCTACATACACTACACTACACTACCCTACCCTACACTACTCTACACTACCCTACACTACACTACCCTACCCTACCCTACACTACCCTACCCTACACTACCCTACCCTACCCTATCCTATCTCTCAAGTTGGATCGAACTGCACATGGTGTGCGAATTTTATTGTAATCGGTTAAGTGGTTTAGGAGTCCATTGAGGACAAACATTGTGACACGAGATTTATATATATTAAGATTATTAAAAAGTCCACTAGAGCCATATCGTCAGCAAAAAGTCAAACCATTCTATCACAAATATAATGTCTTTAACCCTTGCCTTGAAAATTCTTAAATTAAACTGCTTAATGCGCTTTTCACAGTCACGCTGTACAATTGTACAGAGGCCAGCACATCAAGCTATACACTCGTAGTGCGATTCTGCTCCATACGCATTGACCATAAGAACGGTACAAAATCCAAAGTGTGGCTTGATATGCTGGCCTGTGTACATCTCGCTGCCAGAAGCCTCGGCCACTCAGGTCAACCGCGAAATAATCACACACAAGAACCAGCCTTTTGGTCAAAATTTCAGCTCCGTGTATCAGCAAATTAATACCAGATCCACGCATAATCGGTCTGTCATTATATTGTGCGCAAAACGAATGACGGTTTAGTCCTCAGCTGAGGAACTTTTTGTTAGACAATTATTTAATTTATTTTTGTTAACTTGATATTGATGAAATGAAAATTAATCTAATCTAATGTGTGGCGTAAAGAGCGTCGTTGGCGTAACGGTTACGGCCGCTACCTCCTGTCCGGGAGGCCGTGGTTCGAATCCCACCACGGAGATACCAATGTGTAATCGAATTTAGATTTTATATGTACGTTTATCCGACGCTCTTACGGTGAAGGAAAACATCGTGAGGAAACCTGCACACGCCTGCGAAGCAACTCGAAAGTTTTATGTGGAGTCAACCAACCCGAACTGGGCCCGCATGGTCGACTAAGGCCCTATCACCCTAATTTAGGGTAGGCTCGAGCCCCACGGTGGGGACGTATATGAGCTGATAAGAAGAATGTGTGGCAGGTTCGAGTGGCACGCAGAGAGCTCTGACGGCGAGGTAGCGGGGTCGGGCGCGGGCGCGGTGCTCACGGGCGGTGTGTACGTGCTGTGCCTGCGTGAGCGCCTGGGACGGCTCGACGCAGCCGTGCTGCACGCGCCCAACCCGCCCAACGAACTCAATCTGGCCTGGATCGTGCCCCAGTACCTGCTTATCTCCGTCGCCGAGATCATGTTCGCTGTCTCTGGTCTAGAGTTCTCCTTCACGCAGGTATTTTTGATTTTAGTTAGGGTTCCGGAGCGTAAATGGCAAAAAACGGAACCCTCATAAATTCAACATGTCCGTCCGTCTGTCTGTTAAAGTAAATTTTATTTGCCACTATTAGAGCTACAGTAATGAAACTTAGTGCACAGCTGTTAAATTATGACCCAATGGAAAATGAAGTCAATAGGTAAGTTAACATATATTTTTTTAGGATTGACAGGTGCACTCATGAGAGGGGGGATGAAAAAGTCTTTTTGGGTGTACCCCCGCGAGTGGGGTATTGTTGAATTATTCTCATAAAATTTTTAAAGTTCATTGGACACTTTTTTAATTAAAAAACCTTTTACAAAATATTGAGCTCCAAAGTGATTCTTTTTGTCGTCATCCAAATTTTTAACTCATCATCATCATATCAGCCGAAGGACGTCCATTGCTGGACATAGGCCTCCCCCAAGGATCTCCACGACGACCGGTTCTGCGCTGCCCGCATTCAGCAGCTTCCCGCGACCTTCACCAGGTCATCGGTCCACCGAGTGCGAGGCCTGCCTACAAATTTTTAACTATGGGACTTAAAATTCTGAATATAATACACATACTAAATATTAAAAAGCGTCGGTGGCTCAACCGGTAACGACTCGATCGTCCTAACCAGAGGTGCCGGGTTCAAATCCGGACGGCCAATGTACCAATGAGTTTTTCGTAACTTTCGTACATATACTCTCTGATTGCTTTAACGGTGAAGGAAAACATCGTGAGGAAACCTGCACAACACACCTGCGAAGAAACTCGAAGCTTGTGTGTGAAGTCGACCAACCCGCACTGGGCCCGCGTGGTCGACTAATGCCCGATCGCCCTAATTCAGGGTAGGCTCGAGCCCCTCGGTGGGGACGTATATGAGCTGACATGATGACTGAATATTAATAAAATGGGCAACTTAAAATGTTTTGGTAATGAAAAAGTTTTTCTTACAAGTGAAAGTTGTTTTTGACTGCACCTCCTCATCTAGAGGTTATAAATCTACAGTTATAAAGGTTGATCTACAGTTATAAAATTTTGTAGGTACATTTTAAATTATAACGCAAAATGAAAAATGGACTCCCTTGTAATAAAAATTTACTTTTGTCAAACAATTTTTTGCAGCTGTGCCTCCCATACATAGAAAACCGGCACGACCAAAAATATTTTTGTGAACACCCTCACGTACGCTTCATTGAATTTGTCTTTTATAATGAAGTAGAGTGTTTTATAACATTTATTTTGCTGTGATTTTTTATTACCACATCTTCATAGCCGAAAGCTTTTTGTCTATTATTTGCGTAAAATTATGAACTGTCTGCTTGTGTTTAAAGTTTATAATTCAAGGTAGGTAAGAAGTCTATTCATCTAGTGCGAGTGATTTTTTTGTTTTAAACGAAGTCTTCGAAATCCAATCTGCCTCCTTCGAGATTTGCCTCTACTCCTCGAAGAACGAAGGGGTTTAACTATTGTAGACAAGAATGAACTCTGAGGGGCTCGTTCAAATTTCATTGAGGAGTTGGGTCATCAAACCCGGGTAAAATCGACTGTCTACGATCAAACCCCTTCTCGATCTTGACCCGACTCTCTCTAGGGGGAAGGGGGCAGCCCTGGAGGACATATTAGTATACTAACGAACAGTATGACTACTCTCTGCTGCTCTCTAGATTCCAATCTCATCACCTCATCAGTTCATTGGATAAAGATTATACCTATTGTTAGTTTGTTTCTCGAAAGTAAAGAATTTCGCCGTGAGCGTGATTTAGTTTTTTCCGCTATTTGTTTTTAGAAATGTAGTTTTTCGCCCGTTGTTGAATGGTCCGGGATATGGCTTAACCAAGTTTACCACACACATTATGCTGCACTGTGCGAGAAAGTTATGGTGGCGTTACGTGAGAAATTGGTCTGGTTTCCGCTCTTTAATGGTATTCTGCGCTCAAATCGGAACAACTAATTGCATTTGAGAATTTGATTGCAGGCTCCAAAAAGCATGAAGACAATAACAATAGCAGCGTGGTACGTGTCAGTCGCCTTCGGTAACCTCATAGTGATCCTCGTTGCGCAAGCTAAGATATTCGAATCGAGGGTATGTGGAGCGCTAATCAGAAACTAATATGTTTAGGAGGTTTAGTAAATAATGATCTTCATTAAAGGCTTTCAACCTCGACTCACCTCTCCTCGTGTGGGGTTGAATAGGAGTTTCAAAATCAGAGACAAAAGCAGTCTGGTTTGTTTTTAGACTTAAAGTTGGATTTAGCGAAGAATTTACAAATTTTGTTAGAACAAGTTCGTGCTTAGGTAGTTGTATGCCTGGACATATTTTTAAACTTGATCCATATTCCATTTAAGATAAGATAAAGATAAGATAAATCTTTATTCAGAAAAAAGTTACGCTACAAATGTTTACAGTGACCAACACTAGGCAACGCCTGTATAGTGGTGGCCATAAATACGATTAACAAGATTACTATTACGCAGCTGTGTCATTCTGGATTGTGATGAAAATTAACAAAATTATACAATTAAAAATTAAATAAAAATTAGTACTAAAACTTTTTAAAATTTGGCACATTACTTTTTCTTGGACCTAAGGCGATGGAGTTCTTCGGTTACGCTAGCATGCTAGCGCTGGCCATGATGCTGTTCCTGCGCATGGTGCGCGGATTCCGGTCGAGGAACTTAGACACGGACCTGTCGTCGTCCGAGAGCCACCCTCTCCTACGGTCGAAGGTAAGTAACTAATCGATAGTTGGTTAAAAATTAAGTTTGTTTGCGTAACAGACGCGACGTCAAACCCTACCAAATAGGGTGCATCACCCAACCTCTTTCATATTTCCGTCCGGTGCACGGTGCCGGTGGCTTTGAGCGCTTCTCCACACACGCATGTCTAGTCTGAGCGAGAACAAAACTGTTGTTTCACAATAATACTAATATTTTTCGTTTATTATTGTTTTCAGCTTATATTAAGAATTATTTTTCACTTTTTAGTTTGGTGTGCTTTAAAAGCGTGTTTTTTTAGTTTTTTACATCATAATTATTTTTTAGTTTTTATTAGGAAGTAGAAGGATTTATTCACAAGATGATGCAAAAATGATATATTTCGATTGCGGCATCTTGGTATTAAAAGTTTTTTCCCCTTGCGAATAATATCAGAACGCTAAATGCAAAATGTCTAAGTAGGTATTCAGAGTGTTAGATACATAGAACACATTTTTGAGGGGGTTTCTAATCATAAAACTGAATAACTTTTGTGCTAGAACTTTTCTGAAACTGAAAACAAAACAGACTTCGCATACAATTCGATCTGCAATCAAATTTCTTCTTTTGCAAATTTAGCAAACTAGAATTTACAATAAAAGTTGTTTAGTTTTATGAAAAGGAGTCCTTCTCAAAATTTGATCCAAATGCCGGGTGCAAATAGCTATACAGCTTCTACCAATGATAGTGATTATTTACTTCAAAGAACATATTATATTAGCAAGGTAAAAAGAATATTAGTTCATTTTCATATCGAAGTAAATAGCTAACTCGATAGATACTGTGAATCATATTTTATTCTCGTCGCGGGTGTGATGATGAGCCGGTCGGTATGTTAGTCTTAAACACCGATCAATTATCAGCACAGATAAATAGAATTTCTGTCATGTACCCTTAATTAAACGTGGTGATTTATATTCTCTGCCCCCAAATGCGTTTCCTACCGTTACCGAGCCTATGAAAATAAATCATAATTTTGTCCGGAAGGTTATATCCATACATTCGCTGTTCACGTCGAGCGCGGGCAACCAGTCGCCGGTGAGCGAAGCATCTTCGTGCCTGGGGCTGGCGGAGGGCGTGCGGCCGGCGGCGGCGCGGGCGGCGTGGCCGGCTCGCGCTCTCGTCACCCTGGCCACGCCTTCCTCGGACGCGCTGAACGTCACCACGCTGGCTAAAGACTAAATCGAGCTGCTGGCCGATCAGAATATCGGTCAAACTTTTATTATTTATGACACTAGCTGTTGCCCGCGACACTGTCCGCGTGGAAATCTGAACATGGCATATTATGAAAAAACAACAAGAAAATTAATCATTTGAGATCATAAATCTAATATAAACAGTAGTTGATTGTCATTGCGAAACAATCGCTCACAGGAAACGCTTACGTGATTTATATGAAACGGGACTTTTTCGGGATGAGCAGGATCAAACCAAACGGAATCGAACAACTAACCTATACCAAATTTCAGCCTAAAGTCCCAAAAGAGCATAAATGTTAAATGGAGCCAAGGTTGATGTACAAAAAAATACAGCGATTTCAATGAGTAGGTACCTAAATCATAATGGTTCATATAGAAATATTTATTTTAGACTTCTCCAAATAATACAGACCTGCAACGGTTTACAGTTTGTTATGTTCTATGCTACTACGTGGAAAGTTTTCACTATCCAATTTTATTCTGTATTGATAGTGAGGTTTTAAAAAGTAAGCTTTGATTGCATGGCGCCTTGACTATTCCGTAGCTAATGATTAATAGAACCACCATAGAACTTGGTACCTACCCATTTAGATCGCTGTATTTTTTTTAATATCGAACCTGACTCCATTTCATATTTCAGTTTTGTTGGGATATAATTAATTTTTGTAAAATATTAATACTATCTTTATTCAATAAAGTCCGTGTCGCACCTACTCCTCTGGAGGTTGGAGGCTCTACACTCAAATTTGTTGCCGAATATGTGTACCTGAGACAAACAGTCCAGTTAGGTAGGTCCGACTTCAAGAAAGAGATCAATCGTCGAATCCAACCCGGCTGGGCAGCGTTAGGGAAGCTTAGCAATATCTTCACGTCCCAAATGCCGCAGTGTCCTAAGACCAAGGTCTTCGACCAGTGTGTGTTGCCACTGATTATATACGGAACTGAGACATGGTCACTTACTATGGGCCTCATACGAAGACTCAAGTGCACCCAAAGGGCAATAGAGCGTGCTATGCCTGGAGTTTCTCTGCGTGATCGAATCAGAAACGAGAAGATCCGTAGGAAAACAAAAGTAACCGACGTAGCTCTCAGAATTGCTAAACTTAAATGGCAGTATGCGGGGCAAATAGCTCGAAGAACAGATGGTCGTTGAGACAGTAAAGTTCTCGAGTAGCGACCGCGCATCGGAAAACGTAGCGTATGCAGGCCTCCCACTCGGCGGACCGATGACCTGGTGCAGGTCGCGGGAAACCGCTAGAAGCGGACAGCGCAGAACCAGTCGTCGTTGAAATCCTTGGGGAGAAGCCTTTGTCCAGCAGTGGACGTCCTTCTGCTGATATGATGATGATGATCTTTATAGGCATACATATATCTGATATGTTTTTGGTGGCACCGAACCCTAGTCGCACTTGGCCAGTTTTTTGAATTTTTAGTCAATACGCCCAATAAACTTATTTTAACTCCAAATCTAAAATTAAAAAGTCACCTTGAAGTGGTCTATATAATTATTCCAATGAGTAGTGGTGGTACGGAATCCAAATTTTGGAGTCCGACTCGCACTTGGCTGGTTTTTCTTTTTCTTTTGTATACGCCCAATAACATATCTAAATGCCAAACCAGTGTCTAAATCACCTGGAAATGGTCTATAATTTTTAAAAATAGTAGTGGCACGTTCGTTCTTAGACTGTGGTAGTGGTATGGAACCCTAATTTCACAATTCCAACTCGCACTTAGCCAGTTTTAGATTTTTTTATTCGTATACGCCTAATAACTATCTCGATGGCAAATTTCAAGTTTATAAGTTACCTGGAAGTGGTCTACATTTTTTGCTAAGTAGTGGTGATACGGTGACTCTTAGCACTCGAGTATGACTCACACTTGGCCGTTTTTCAAATTTTTCCTATATTTATGTCCAAAAACCTACCTTGATGCCAAATTTCAAGTTTATAAGTTACCTGGAAGTGGTCTATAATACGGAACCCTTGCTGCGCGTGTACGACTCACACTTGGCCATTTTCGATTTTTTCCTTTGTAGACCTACCTCGATGCTAAATTTCAAGTTTATAAGTTAACTGGAAGTGGTCTATATATTTTGCTGAGTAGTGGTGATTCGGAGCCCTCAGTGCGCGAGTAATACACACATTTGGCCTTTTTTCGAATTTTTCCTTTTTATATTTCAAGTTTCTAAGTTACTGGATATGTCTATAATTTTAATAATCAGTCAGTCAGTCAGTCAGTCATAAAAATAGTGATTTTCGGACGTCAATATCTCAGAAATAGTAAAAGATATTGAAAATAGGGATTCTAGGTGATCGAGGGATCTTACTAGACACACAAAATTGCAAGTGTGTAAGTCAAACAGATTTTAAGTTACAGGTAGATCGAAAGTGGCCCGAAATAGTTCGTGTCGACGGCCGGTGTCGCCTTTTTCTTTTCAAACTTGGCGGACACACTGCCGTGTGTCTAGATTGAGTAAAATATCTGTGACGTAACGAACGTACAGACAGACGGACATGGCGAAACTATTCGGTTCCTAGTTTTAGTTAATTACTGTATTACAAACCCGTGCCCCTCGATCTGGCTAAGGATACGATCATAGTCGCCATTAGCTCGTTTTTAGGGGTGACTAAAGCGCGCTCACACACAGTCACATAAGATATCTCTTGGTGCGTTATTTGACCATGGTTTTTTTTAATTATTCACAAAAGTGACGATGATGCCGAAGATGGAAGCGGGCTTACCTAGATTCCCCAACGCGATGGAGAACTGGCTATCTTATTTTTAGGCCGGAACACATCAATGCTGTTAACATTGATGGTTGGTGGTAAGACTTAGATAAGATGGTGGTAGCTAGTTAGGCGGACTTGGAAAATGCCCTGCCACTAACCAATCAAAGTCTTACAAAGAACCCGCGACCTCCTGATGTGAAGATAATTGTTATTACCATTACACCACGGAGGCAGTTAAAATCACCCCTACACCACACCCTGGACACTTCATACAAGGGGCCAGAAATGACATGACATTTAAAAAAAGGAATTACGTAACAAACAAAATAGCGGCGAAATCCTATACGTTCGACAACCAAACTGTAACCAATCTGAATCAATCTGGGTGACAGGGGGTGAGGTCACAATCTAGAGAACGGCAGGGAGTGTTCATACTGTATGTTAGTACTAATATTATATACTTTGCCTACACGCTGCTAATCAGTGCCTCAACTGACGGTACAATTTTACACAGAGACTGGCAGTTATATCAATCCATTGGTTTCCAATAACTACCCGTTTTCGACCTTGTGAGGCAGGCGTTCACATGCCTACATGCTGCTAATCAGTGCCTCAACTGACGGTACAATTTTACACAGAGACTGGCAGTTGTATCAATACATTGGTTTCCATTATCTACCCCTTTTCGACCTTGTGAGGCAGGCGTTCACATTACCGGTAATGTCTGGCGTAAATAATCGCTAAAGAGAACCGTGACAATATCACCCATTGTACGATTCTCCCTCTGGATGTCCTGGAGCAGTGATGGGCAAACTTTTTTCATGTAGGGCCAGAAAGTTAAAATGAAAATCTGTGGAGGGCCATAATTAAAGCAAAAATGTTTTTTGTTTTTAATTTTTTTAAACATATTTAATAAACATTACACCATATATGCCAATTACAATTTAACTTTTATTCGAAGGTCCTGCCATGGTGGGTGTGTGAGACATATGAAATTGCTCCTGATTTGGCATAATATCTTCGAATGCTGGCTCGAGCTGCGACGATGTCACTTTCAGCAGCGAAAAAAGATGTTCATCAGAAAGTCGGTTTCTGATTGATTTTTTCCGCAATTTCATTGTCGAAAAAGTCTGTTCGCACACATATGATGACCCAAACCTTGACATTATTTTCTGAGCGTGAGCAATCATCTTTGGGTAAATTAGCTTTCGGCAGTGCTTTATAAAATGTTTTAAGTGGGTCCTGCATTGCATTTCAATAATTTCTAACTGCAATTCTGCAGACATTCTCTAAAAAAATCTAAAAGAAATCTGGCGATGACTGAATGTTCTTAAAATCTTGAAACCTAGTTTCGAATTCTGTGTGAAGTTTTTTCAATACCTGACTGAATTCTTTCAGTTTGTTAACACTCACTGATGCCATGGACTTCAAACGCGGAAAGTGAGTTAAATCGTTTTCCTCCATGCAGTTAAAAAACAGAAAAACAAGAGTTTTAAATGATTTCAGACAACCCCAAGTCTCATCTTGGTCATCAAAGCTGGTTCTTTCCTTGCAATTTTTTATTTATTTTATTATAGTGTTCAAGCAAATCGGTGAAAAATGCTAAATCGGTACGCCAGTCTTTGTCTTCGAAGATTTGGAAATCAGACCATTTATCTGTTTTGTTTTAAATCTTGTATTTCTTCTTTCGCCATTATCGAAGTGCGTTACAAGAACAAGCAAGCATACGGGGAAAATTCAAAACAAAAATACCTACGCGAACAAGCAAATCAGTACGTGCGGCTCGCTTGGTGCGAGCTGCGACTGTCGACCTGTTCAACCGCACCCGCGCCTCTCACCTCAACGCGCTCTCACCGCGCTATCCTCTTATTTTATTAACAATTGGCATTCTCTCACCTGATGGTAAGTGACGATGATGCCGAAGATGGAAAGGGGTTACCAAGATTCCCCAACGCAATGGAGGACTGGCTATCTTATCTTCAAGCCGGAACACATCAATGTTGTTAACACTGATGTTTGGCGGCAAGACTTAGATAAGATGGTGGTAGCTAGCCAGGCGGGCTTAGAAAATGCCCTACCACCAACCAAACCGAGTCTTACAAGTTGACCCTACTGGGAATCGAACCGCGACTTCCTGGTGTGAAGCGAATGGACTAACGCTTAAACTACGCTTTTTAAAAAAAATTCGCACCCCTCGCACCGCAAGACATTAACTACGCACCGTGTCTAGGCTCCTTTAACTACGCATCTATTATTCGACTTCATACTGCTAGCTCGACCGTCAAAATATAAAACGCGGGCCATATACTGTTCATTTTGAAGGACCTTTGGCGGGCCGTACTTTGCCCATCACTCCAGGACAGTCTGTTCACAACTTTCCTGTGGACCATAGTGCACTTACCCCAAACTATTAGACAACAGTCCTAAAACCACTCGGAGTTGTTACGTGACCAACAACCCAAAAAACAGGAGTTTTCGTGTTGTCTAAATTGATGGGAATCTTAAAAGTAGTTTTTATTCACAATACTTAAGTCCTTGGCATCATCTCACTTGATGGCAAGTGCCGATCATGCCAAAGATGGAAGCGGACTTACCAAGATTCCACAACGCAACGGGAAATTGGCTTTCTTATCTTCATTTTGGTACAAGTCACTATTGTTAAAATTTATGTTTTGCCGGAAAGACTTGGATAAGATGGTGGTAGCTAGCCAAACAGTCTTATAAAATGCCCTTCCACCAACCAAACTGCGTATTACAAAGTTAGACCCCGCTGGGAATCGAATCCGCGACCTGCTGGTGCGAAGCGAATGGATTGAATGTTATTCCACAGATGCGGTTAAAATAAACTAAAAAAAAAAAATACCAATAAACTTCGGTATCAGTAGTCCACACGTCAGATACGTCCACGTCCAGTTGTATTGGAACTCTGAATTATAAACTTTGTACTATAGCAAAGGTTTTTGTTGCTGGTTTTTATTTCTTGGTTGATTTTCGGGATTTTTTTAATGTATTATGTTATTCTGGATATACGCTGTCACTATACTCGTCACAAGTGGTTTTTGCGTGATGCTCTGTCAAACACACAGACAAACAAACAAACAAAATTAAAATTATTTTACCATGTTCAGTTACCATTTGAAGTCGCCCTACTTAGTTTTTTTTTCTAATACGTATCTTAAATCTTCGGCGATGATGCTATGAATGAGATTATGAGCTGATATGAATGATGCCGAAGATGGAAGCGGGCTTACCAAGATTCCCCAACGCAATGGAGAACTGGCTATCTTATCTTTAGACCGGAACACATCATTTGTAGTTTACGTCCAGATGTAATGGAGCTCTGAGTACACTAACTTTGTACTATATCAGAGGTTTTTGTTTGTAGATGTAGATGAAACAACTATATACATGTCGCAGGGTAATCGCAAAATTCGTCGTTTCGCAAAAATTCTAGGAATATTGCACACTATGGTGTAGGTAGAAAACTCCGAATAAAACCAAGTAGGACGGAGCCCCGCTTCGTTAGGTAGGTTAGGTTTGGTTAGCATGCCTTTTTCTACCGTAAACAAAGCTTCGTCCGACTTGGTTTTATTCGGAGTTTTCTAATTCATAGTGTGCAATGTTCCTAGGATTTTCGCGAAACGACGTATTTTGCTATTATCCTGCGACATACGTAAGTGTGACCAATTATTCCAAAGAAAATATTCAGTTATAATAGACCCCAACTTCTTGCGTCAATTACTCAATATTTACCACTTAGTTCTACCTGAATTAACCCTTTCATGGACTGATCACAAATGGTGTAAGGAAATAATGAGCAAATTACTGTGTCCTACAGTGCACAATAAAGAGTTGATGATAAAGTAGCTTTACACCTTTATAGTGTTTATAATTACGTTTTAATATTTTTACTTGATAAAACCTTATTCTATATCTGTAAAATATACGTATTGTGATATCAAAGATTTAGTTTACCTTGTATTTCTATAAATGTTGTTTATTTAAAAAATATAACAATGTTCTGAAAAATTAGATGATTTATTTTTGTCAAATTAGTAAAGTTACTCGTCACCATAGCTACGAGCAGGTTCGCTCTAAGGGCAGCGTTGTAAGAGGAGGAGCTTTATAGATTTTCAAAACGATATGCATAACAACTTACTGTCTTAATAAATGTAACTTGCAACGAAATGTTAAAACTCTTAACAATTATTATTTGTAAGTGCCTACACCAAGGATATCACTACTATTATTAATCGGAACATAGTGAGTATTTGTGTATCATTCAGTTTCAGTGTGCTTGCTGTCACTGTGTGCAAGCGAAGACGATACTGACGACGAAACTACTTCAACGGTGCAGAGAAGTTTGGTGAATGATGAACAAGTATATTTCCAGGAAAGCCCTTTGAAGGCTGGAGATTTTCCAGTACTCAATAGAAAGGTATAACAAAATGTACTCCCACCACATAGATACATTTAAAAAAAAATCTACAATTGGTAAACCCTTGGCATCATCTCACCTGATGGTAAGTGACGATGATGCCGAAATATCCCTGGAGCGTCTTATCTTTTTCTAAATTTTTTTATACATTTATTTGGAATTTTCCGCAGCTTGTCTGTAAATACGGATACATTCATACAAATATTTAAAAAAAAATCTGGCAGGAGTGCATTTTTATTTATTTATTTATTTATTTATTTTATAAACTCAAAGTCGATTTTAGGAAGATCATCTCACCTGATGGTAAGTGACGATGATGCCGAAATATCCCTGGAGCGTCTTATCTTTTTCTAATTTTTTTTATACATTTATTTGGAATTTTCCGCAGCTTGTCTGTAAATACGGATACATTCATACAAATATTTAAAAAAAAATCTGGCAGGAGTGCATTTTTATAAACTCAAAGTCGATTTTAGGAAGATCACTTTAGTCCTTCGTAAAGATGATAAAATAAAATAATATACTGTTTGACAGAAACACTCATTCCAGAAACAACTCTGGGACCAGTCGTATTGACTAATAGTCAAGAACGCTGCGTTTCGGGCGCCCATATAATTTATATGCAACGAATTACCACGAACGGCGGGCGCTTGATGTAATTTATTGCATAGAAATTCATACAATTCTATAGAGCGCAAGAAATACGGCGTTTATCCCCTATGAATGACTTATTCCATTCATACAGGAGAGTGTTTTATTCGCTGAAAAGCGGCAAATGGTAGAATCAATTCATGAAACTGAACAACTGTCCCGATTTTCCTTAAAAAGTTTGCAAATCAACCGATCATAATTTTTGGTTCCAATTGTAAAAGTTCCTAATGGAAAGTGGGTCAGTTTCGCTGTTTCCTCGTGGTCATACTAGTTTGTCATACCAGTATGACCAACAGGACATGTATGTCCTCGTGGTCATACTATACTTAGACATAAGCATTTTAAAGAACTAGGAAATAACTAGACCTGAATTAATTAAAATAGATACAACAACGGGTGACATTAAATTTATAATTTAAACAGTCAGCCAATAGTCAACCTGTGTTTTTACAAAATTAATATTAGTTTGCCCTGTTAGTTAGTTACTCTGTTTGGGACAAATCTTGGAAGCTAAAGTGGAACCACTTCCCGGTTTCCGATTGAGCTGAAATTTTGCATACACGTTAAGTATGGAGAACAATGCCTAGTTAGCTAAGTGACATCATTCTAAATAAAATATGGCGGACTCCCAAAGGTGATGGACCAGTTATTTTTCATGCACCTCATGATACGGGTATCAAATGAAAGGATGTGCAAAGAATAATACGAAATAATTAAAATTTTTATCAAAGAAATATTTGTACCTAAAAGTTTATAGGTTTTTCGAATACTATTTCATTAATAAGCGTTAATATGAATTCATATACCTACCTACCTTGTTCGTCTATGGTTAGAAAACGGTGTGATGCTGGCAAATATACAGAAAGCATATTATGTATATAAGTAATTGAATTTTGTTTCTTTCACACTACCTTTTGATACAAAGAGTGGTCAACAGATTAATGGCAAACGAGTGACAACCGTCACGAGTTTTCCAAATATCTTTTACGCCCATGTGTCATAGGACGTTTTATAGTGTTTGTTACACCCAAAGGGTGACCAACGGGACCATTTCTAAGCCTCCGCTGGCTGTCTAGCAGCGGGCTGTATTTCATGAACCGTAATAAATAGGCAAATCGAAATTTTCAGTGAGCATTGCATCTATAACAACCAGTATCTAATAAAAAAATAAAGGTTGATCCCATACATTTTTTGTTTTATCGTAAAAGGTTAATTACCTATACACCAGGTATAAACATGGTGTTTTTCAGGGTTCCGTACCTCAAAGGAAAAACGGGAACCCTTATAGAATCACTTTGTTGCCCGTGTGTCTGTCCGTCCGTCCATCTGTCTGTCAAGTCCCTTTATCTCAGGAACGCGTGGAAGTACTTTTTGGAGGTACGTGGAGGTATCGAGTTGAAATTAAAACCATATACTCCGGTCTACATTCCCGTCACACTTTTTGAAGAAAAACACGACCACACTTCTGTGCCATGTCTTAGGCGTTTGTCCCTCGAGCATAACGGATTTATAACTAACTTCTGAAGAGCTTTTAGTACCGGTTATCCACATGCTTTCAGAAGTACAGCCGTAATTCCATCATCACCCTGTGCCTTGTTGTTCTGGAGCTGTTTGAGAGCCATTCTAATCTCGTACAGGCTGACGTCCGGGATATCTTCGGTATAGTGTCGGGTTAGTCTGGCTCTTGTATCTTTAGCCAGATTGCTTACCTACAAACTTACGCTGCGGCCGATTATACAGACGACTGGATTGTACAATCAGTTACTATGCTTGGCGTTTGTGAACTATGAGAAAGCCTTTGATTCAGTCGAAACCTGGGCTGTGCTACAATCTCTACAGCGGTGCCAAATTGATCATCGATACATCGAGGTGTTGAAGTGTCTGTATGACAACGCCACCATGTCGGTTCGCCTTCAGGACCAATACTCGAAACCTATCCAGTTGCAGCGTGGGGTGAGACAGGGAGACATTTTATCTCCGAAACTGTTCACCGCAGCCTTAAATGATGTTTTCAAGCTTCTGGACTGGGGTGGACTGGCATCTATATCAACGGCGAGTACATAACCCACCTCCGATTCGCTGACGATATCATGGTCATGGCTGAGACTATGGGAGACCTAAGCACAATGCTCGGTGACCTCAGTAAAGTCTCTTCACAAGTGAGTCTTAAAATGACTACCTAATTAATTTAGTGTTCAGGTTTTCAATATGTGTCTTCCATTTTAAATGGCAGTCTAGGGTAACACCTAAAAATCTAATGTTATCTACTTGTCATTTCAAGGTCAAGGTCTAAGTCAATTTGATCCCAAAGATTCATAATATGGGGTCCGCGTGCTTTCCCCGCCCTGATACTCCCACATCCCCCTCGGATCCCGAAGGTTTGTCGGGGGTTTTAAATGGGTGGCGGGGGCTATGCCCCCGTTAGGGGTCCGGGCCCCGCGTGCATTCCCCGCCCTGATACTCCCACATGCCCCTCGGATCCCGAAGGTTTGTTGGGGGTTTTAAATGGGTGGCGGAAGCCATATTAGGAATCTTTGGGATCAAATTGACTAACACCTTTTTTAGAATAAGCGGTAGCGATTTTCGCCGTCAGAGAAGTGGTTGATAAAATCAAACCTTACGACACCAATACTACCAGGTAAACCAGAGATATGCTATATAAATAAATCTCTGAGGTAAACTTTATTTTTTAACTAACAATTGTCGGCCACCAGCTGTAGCTAAATTTCACTAGAGACGCTCAAAGATAAGCATTTGAGATTGGCTAAAAACAAAAAATTGTAATTTGAAATTCCCGCCACAGTTGTTAATAGTCACCTTAAGACAATGTTTACAACCTCTGCTTCTGCGTGACCTCTATTTCACCTTTTGTCTAATGTTATCTGGAACAAAGAATACTAAATCCTTAGGTCGCGATTGTGTTACATAAAATTGCATGTATTTTGTTTTATCTAAGTTTGCTACCAAATAATTGGCTTTTAGCCATTGGACAACATTACTCAATGCATCATTTACACTTGCTGCGTATTCATTGGGGTTTTCGCATTTAATTAATACTGATAATACTGACGTATACCTGGAACAAACAGTCCAGCGAGCAAGGTAGGTCCAACTTCAAGAAAGAGATCAATCGATGAATCCAACTCGGCTGGGCAGCGTTCGGGAAAATTCGCAATATCTTCACGTACCAAATACCGCAGTGTCACAAGACTAAGGTCTTTGTCCTGTGTGTGTTGCCAGTGATGACTTACGGAACTGCTGTGACATGGTCGCTTACTATGGGCCCCATAAGAAGGCTCAAGGTCACCAAAGTTCTCAAGTGGCGACCGCGCACCAGAAAACGTAGCACGCCTCTCACACGGTGGACCGACGACCTGGTGAAGATCGCGGGAAGCCGCTGGATGCGGGCAGCGCAAGACCGGTCGTTGTAGAAATCCTTGGGGGAAGCCTTTGTCCAGCAGTGGACGTTTCGGATGATATGATGAAAGAGACGGCCCTATAAGCTGCAAAAAACGTATATTTCGACACTCTCAAGGGAATCAAAATTTATAAGGTATTTGGCGTTGACCTAGAACTATGAAATTTGGCAAGTAATACCGTCTTATACTACAAGTATAGAGAAAAATCTGAAAACTATACCTACATTTGTAACAAAATCATAAAAAATGTAGTCTTTTTTTAAAGTACTTAATCAATTGTCCAAGAAACGGCGGTCCAAATTTTGAATGGAGTTAACCGTGTCATGTGGGGTATCGTATGAAAGTGCTTAATTGGCACAAGTTTTACCAGATTTTTAATTATTTTTATGATGCATAGTTTTAGATTTATTATTTTTAATATTCCTTATCCAGAGATGTGGTGGTGAGCGAGTCCGACTCGCACTTGGCCGATTTTATTTTTATTAAAAATTTTACTGTGTTTGGCTGCATCTCACCTGATGGTAAGTGCCGATGCAACTGAGCATGTAACACGTTATACTTAGTACTTATCCTAAATTTTAAAAGAAAATTATTAAAAATGGCCAAGTGTGTGTCGTACTCGCGCTAAGGAGTCTGAACTGAATTTGTCGCTCGCATTTATGTCTTTTGTTTGTAATGTGAATACTTAGGTATTATTGTAATAGTTGTGTCATAGTGTAAGAATGTTGTGTGGAGGTACGGAACCCTCAGAGCGCGAGTCCGACTCGCTCTTGGCCGGTTTTTTTTCCAATTCAGTTGTTAGAAAACAGGTAAAATTAAAAAGGATTACCTAATCTGTGAGGACAGTAACAGAAAAAAAAAACAAAATATGTGGGTACCCATCGAGTTTTTTAGTAGGTAGGTAAGTAGTAAAAGTTTCACTTAGAATGTGGTTGTGTGGAAAGGTGTTGACTGTAGAGTAATACGGAACTCGGAGCGCGAGTCCGATTGGCACTTGACCAGTTGTGTGTGTGTATATGTATGACCGTCCAGTCCACCTGTTTTGAGGGATAATGTTCGGCTAATTTTGATAAAATTTTGTACAAGTAGTCTTTAATTAATTTGCCAGTTTTTTTTTACAATAATGACTTCCAAATATTTCTTATCGATAACATTTATACTAACACCTAAAATGTACCATGATGATGATCTATCCGACCTATTTCGATCATGGTGACCACTTCGACTCCTAGATGGTTTGCCGCGCGTGCGCTCGAAGATGGTAAATGTAGATACCATACATGGTATATCAAGGAAAACTAAAAATGGTACCAGTCAATACAAAAAAGATTTTAAATTATTTTTCCTCAAAATGGCGCTCGAAAATTTTTACTAGCGTCTACTTAAATTATGAGGGAAACTGAAAAAGTACCTCCCGTACAAATTGAAAATGAGAGACGCTCCTGGCCTCTTGCGAGAAGGTATGATCTCCGTGGGGAATTTAATTTATATATCCTGATTTAACATGTAACTAAATCAATGTAGATTTTGTATGAATTATCTATGGTGACTCTGTGCAGGTGTTTAGATGCGAGCGTAGCTCCGTACAAGAGCACCCGTATGTCGTAAGCATCAGAAGGAATATGGTACACTATGTGACTGGAACCATTTTGTCCAAAAATGTCATCCTCACTGTTGCTCATCCTATAAAAGGGCAAGTATAAGATTCAAAATATTATTTAAAAGTTTATATCCACAATTGTTAAAGCCCTGGGCACCATCTTACCCGATAGTAAGTGACAATAATGCCAAGATAAAAAAGGCCTTACCAAGATTCCCTAACGCCTGGCTATCTTACCTACATGACGGAACACATCATATTATTAAGATTTATGTTCAGCGGCAAGACTTCTATAGACAAGATGGTGGTGACCATCTTGTCTATCAAAGTCTCCACCAACCAAACCGAGTCTTACATGACACCGCCGGTAATCAAACCTGCGACCTCCTGATGTACAGTGCCATGGGGCGGTTAATATATTTAAATAAGAATTACAGAAATGAAGTGGATTATTTCGAAGGGAATAGGGCACATGTTAGAAGAGCAACGCCATATTGAGGCGGCGGGCATTCTCACACAACCTTTTCGAATCGGACGCGCGATGACAACTTTACAACAAACATGTTTTTGCTGATGGACAATAATAGAAATATGGACTAATAAATTAACAACAATTTACCACACCATAAGACTACTTTTGATTCAAAGCAGGCAGTATAATCTATCGGGGAAAAAATAGCCTGTAGCCCTGTATGTATATATCGACTCGGCGGCGGTCAGAGCTCAATGCAACTTGAGAAGTAGGGTTCACTGATTATAAGAACAGTCATTACCTTAATAGAGTTGACTGTTATAGTGGCATTTATCTCCACAGTTTCCGAGCTTCGGAAGGCACATAAAGCCGTTGGTGCCGGTTGCTACCATTAGATGGCAGTCGTTAACGACTTAAACTTTTGCTTAAGCCGGGCGGCTTGAAAACTTAAATTATGACAGTGGGGTCCACCACAAGCCCAACAACTTCCATCAATCCGGACTTTGCCCCCATGTGTGGAGAATGACCTAGCTTCCCGAGTTTGGAATGAGACCCGAGCCTCAAGCAGTGGGGACGGACGTTATGGGTTGTTAACTATAACTAACTATAAGTATTAATGCAATGTTTCAGGGTGCCTACGCATACGCTTAGCGTGGTGGTGGGGGAGAACTACTCCGACCGTGGCGCTGGCATCTTAAATGTCATCTTAGTTCTCATACATGAAGATTTTAACGCATACACATTTCAGAATGATGTTGCTTTAATCAAGATCTATGAAAGATTAACTTTCCGGTTTGTGCTTAATAAATTGTATATGTGTGTACCAGGAAAGATTTATATAAGCCGCTGCCACTCCAATGCGACCGGCTGACCTCCATTTTGGTCTGGCGAAATTCCACGGTTTTCGAGATCTTCTTCTTAGCGAGTCTATCCTTCGGCCCAAATTTTTTTCAAGAATATTTTTCACTTATTTTCGAGATAATATTAGCATTTTAACTACATTAGTAAAGAGTATTAGTAGTACCAATGAGTTTTTCAAAAACTTACGTACATTCTTACCGATTGCTTTAACGGTGAAGGAAAACATCGTGAGGAAACCTGCACACGCCTGCGAAGAAACTCGAAGGTTGTGTGTGAAGTCCACCAACCCGCACTGGGCCCGCGTGGTTGACTAAGGCCTAGTCGCCCTGATTCAGGGTAGGCTCGAGCCCCTCGGTGGGGACGTATATGAGCTGTAATGATGAGTAAAGACGCAAACTCTGGTTGTACTAACCGGCCATGTGTGAATCGTACTTGCGCTAAGGTATTGTTGAAATTGTTTATTTTTCCGTCGCTGGCCTTTGATGTCTTGCTTGAAATGAATAGGTGCTATTGTTGTACTTTTGGACCTCTCTACTGTGGAAGAATTCATCATATCAGCCGAAAAAACGTCCATTGCCTGTAGTCTGCCCGTAGCCTGAACTCGAGTAAACCAGTCCCGACTGCATCAAAATACAACTTATGTAGTAGACCAATGTACAATGCAAAACATAGACTTTGTGGAAATAATATTATTTAAAGAATATGATCGGTGTCCGTCTTTCGCGAAACCAAATAAAATAAAAGTAGGTATCTAAATACATTGCAAGTATGACGGGTAGATATTGCACTTAATTAAACAGAAATATAAATAAAAGCAATAATAAAACACCTAATTGAATTAATTATAATGCATATTATTATGATGATAGTAATATAACGTAGTAGGTAAGTTAATTCTGAAGTAAGATTATTTATCAGTTTAAGATTATTAGAATAACTATAGCATAATATCAGTGTAGCTTTCGTTAGTTGGATCGCGGTAGCACCCTACTCGCATTTTTGTTGGTTTAGTAAGTAGATACGGAGATTCTTTTTAAAAGTGTGTTTATTGGTAATTTCACGAATGGGAGTCGGAATGTCGTTCCAACATTTTGTTGCGAGGAATCGGAAACTACCGTGGAAGGCCGATGTTCTATGTTACACATAGTACTTTAGAGCTTCTTCTCACTGAATACCTTTGCTGTTCGTTACGCCAAACTAGTTTCGTAAACAGATATTCAGGGCGTTTATACTTGATGATGTCAAACAAAAGGGATGCTAAGAGAAGATTTTGCCGTCCTTGCATTTTTAAAATATTAAAGTTATTTAGATAAGGTGTTACGTGTGTTCGAGGGGGAATTTGGAAACAGAAACGTGCGCAGTCATTCTGGACACGTTGTATAAGATGGAAATACTTCTTCAGAAGGCACGGCCCATAGACACTTATGCAGTAATTTAATTTTGATAGCACCAGACTTTCGCAAAGCTTCACTTGCATATCAACAGAGATGAAAGGACGAATGTTGTACAGAACTTTTATTCTATAGAAGCAGTTTCGCACCAGTTCAGTTACATGTTTTTCAAACTTGAGATGCTAGTCAAAGATTATACCGAGGTTACGTGCATCTGTTACATGCTGCAACGGTCTACAATCGATGTGTATCAAGGGATCTTTTAAAGTTAACTGTTGTATCTGATTTTTTGTACCCACAAAAAAAAAACTTTGAGTTTTTCTAGACGATAAATGTAACCGATGAAGATCTTCATTCATATCATTTACAGAATCATCAATATGATCTAGGTCAACAGGTAAGTAAACCTGAAGATCATCAGCATAAAGGTGAAAGCTTGAGTTATGAATACAAGTGACTATGTCAGCGCTATAAATTATGAAAAGAAGAGGGCCTAAGATAGAACCCTGAGGTACTCCTCTAGTGATGTGCAAAGACTGTGAAATTACTCTATGTCCATTTTTCTGAAGCAGTACAACCTTTTGACTTCGATTCCTAGGATAACTTTCAAACCATCTAAATGTTAAATTATCAAACCCGTAAAACTAGTTTTGAAAGAAGCATGTCAAAATTAATGGAATCAAAAGCTCTGGAGAAGTCCAGTAAAGTTAAGATAGATCCTTTCCCCTTTGTCAATGAAAGACAGTAAATTGTCGACCACGTCAAGGAGAGCAGTGGTAGTTCTTCGGTTTTTCCTAAAACCAGACTGGAGTTCAGGTAATATGTGGTTAGACTCACAGTAATAAGCAACCTGATTATATACAACTTTTTCTAGGACCTTAGAAAGATACGGTAAGATACTGATGGGACGGAGATCCTTAACATCTGTTGGATTTGATTTTTTGGGAATTGGTCTAACTACCGCAGATTTCTATACTGAGGGAAATACAGATATAGACCCTCTGTTATAGATCTGTTTACTATAGCTGTGACTATTTTGAGAGTCCGTGGAAGAGTCAACAAAATCATATCTCTGCTAATCATATCATTACCAGTGGCATTTGATGTTAAGCTAAAAATATTTTAGCAACAGAATTGTTATGCACAGGTTGTAGCTTGAATGTCGTGTTGCAATATCTATGAAGTTCAAAGAATGTCAGATCTGATATGTTTATGGTGTTATCCCCAGGAATATCCAAAAAAGATTGATTAATTAAATTTGGGTCGTTAAGCAGTCTGGCAGATCACCAAGGCTGTTGAAATTGGGTAAAACTGCAGTTTTAAGATTTTTCCATAATTTTTTACTAATATCTAACTAAATTCTTGTTAATATGTTCATTAAAATAAGCTATCTTATCTGAGTAAATACTTCAATTCGCTAAACATTTTAATTTCTTATATTCTTTTTTGTCCGTTTCAGAGTGCAAATGACGGAATTTTGAGTGAGCTTTATTTCTTAGCTGCATGATGTAACGTACGTTACTAGTCAACCAAGGCAGTTGCTGCCCACGCAATGTAACTTTCTTTTCGGGAGCAAATGCATTAAATAAATAAATTATCTGATAGTTAAGCGAGGAAACCATATCATCCACAATGTATAATTTAGAAATTCCATCCCAATCAATTTGGTCAACAATATCATTAAAATTTGATGTATTAATATCTTTTAAAGGTCTATACACTACTGTTTTGGGAACAATTGCATGCATTGCAAACCATTGCATGACCGCCAAGTTCAGGGGTATGAATCACTTCAACATTCGAGATAGGTGTATCAGTGATAACCAAGTCTATAAGTGTTGCACTGTGACTTGTAAAATGAGTAGGCTGGGTAACATAATTTTGTAAATTAAAGTAATCTGCCCGCATCCATCGGCTTCCCGCGACCTTCACCAGGTCATCGGTCCACCGCGTGGGAGGCCTGCCTACGCTACGTTTTACGTTTTTTTTTTTTTGGGCAGCGCAGGACCGGTCGTCGTGGAAATCCTTGGGGGAGGCCTTTGTCCAGCAGTGGACGATTTGTGGCTGATATATGATGAAAGTAATCTAAGAACGGTTCTGATTTGGAAGCTTTAGTGGTCCAGCATGTTCAAGTTAAAATCTCCTAAAAGAATAAGATAATTAAATGAACCAAAAGATGTAATTGAACCAGTGATAGAATCTACAAATTTGTCTACATCGACCCATTGTGCCCTGTAAGCAGTGCCAATTATCCCTACTAATATTATAAATGTGAAAGTAACTCTGTCTGTCTGTTACGCTTTCCCGCAAAAACTACTGAACGGATTTGGCTGAAATTTGGTAGATAGACAGATTAGGACCTGGGTTAAGACATAGGCTACTTTTTACCACGCTCGCGAGCCGCTTGCGGCTCGCGCACTGCGCACCCTCGAAAAGTCATAGAAATGTGGTCCACGCGGGTGAAGCCGCGGGAATCAGCTAGTAATAAATACGAAAGCTATTGATATTCAGACAGATCCACATCTGTTCTACCTCAGCGTGTGTTAAAGGATGCTGTACAGAACCAGCACTAATGCCACTTTTCACATAGAACCCTACTCCTCCTCCCCCTTTTTTTTCAACGTACTCTACTACGTAACTAGGGCTTCAAGTACAATTTTAATACTTTACAATTTTTCCCAAGAGTTTTGGTCAATTTTCAAAATAATTATGGGACTACATACAAATCCAATGATGAATTTTTTATGGAGTAATTTTTTTAAGAATCGAGTAAGTTTGGGTTCCTTAGGGAAAGTTGTTCAGTATGATGAGCAAAATCCCCAGTAAGCGGTTTTACACAAGTATTGTTAAAACCAATTAAGATTGTTGTTTGTGCCTCGGCAGAAATGGCAATAGCATGTCTCACATTAATAAAGTTCAATTCAAACTCATACTCGACTTGCAATTACCTAGTTCCCGTGCTCTGTAATGTAACATACTATTTTTTAAGGGTCAATGTGAAACCTGTCATAGGATTACTACGGGAAGAATTTATGTATAAAAATGAAAAACTATTCATTACTGGATGGGGAAGGTGTGATCTAACGGTAATAAAAATGATTTATTTTATTCAACCTTTGTCGCAGCCAAATGATCATATTAGTCATTTAAATAACGAGTTAGCTCGCTGATTAACTACTGTGTCAAAACACCAGATACAATTCGCGCCGCATAAGTTGAACCCAAATGGCGGTTGTTCGAGTAGGAAGGGGTCTCTTGGTGAACGCGACCCCTGCGTCCCGCACTTTGATTGAGACCTGAAAATAAGGCACTGCGCCCTGTCAACTTAGATGGCGCAATCTATGGACATTCTGAGCTAACCTAAGTTAACCTCCCGTCCATCGGACTCGGTTTTTAGGATTCCGTAGTCAAACTAGGAACCCTTATAGTTTCGCCATATCCGTCCGTCTGTCTGTCCGACAGTATGTCACAGCCGTTTTGTTTGGTAAGGTTATAAAACCTGTGATGCCTATAAAATTATGGAATAAAATTTGTAAAAATTATTTTAGGATACCTTCCCTACATGTAAAGTGGGGTTGAATTTTATTTTATCCACCTACCCCAACGTGTCGAGTATCGTTTAATAGATTTTTTTAAACTATTGAGAGCTTGCGGAGAACAAACAGATTTTTGTTAGTTAAAAGTCCCATCCTTTGCCAGCTAAATAGCCATTTCAGGAAATAATACAGCATGCTACGCTAGTAATAGTTTTTGAAGACGTGCTTGCAAGCTGTATAATAAACAAGTGAGTAATGTTGACATTTTCATTGCACTTCAACTAATCTTAGAGGGTTGGTCATGTCTGCGTTGTCTGGTGGTGGTGATTGTAGTGGCTGATGGCCGTGGAACCTTAACTACCTACTTAGTTGAGGTTTTGTTGCTATCTGCGTTTGGTTGTTGTCGCCACTTCCATGTGACCATCTCCTTTATTATGTTAATTTTAATATATACGGTGAGTTTTTAATGGCGGATACGAACACCACCATGTTATTATTTGGATTCTTCGTACAAATTTCATCGACGTAAAAACTAAAAGAAAAGAAAATCATATTTTTCGGAAACGGCTCTAACGATTTAGTTGAATTTTGGTATATGGGCATTTTGGAGGGGTTAATTGGTATTAAGATGTAAAAATGCCGCGTAATATGTATCATATTTTAACTAAACATTTCAGAAAAAAAAACATTTCAACCGCAGCTCAGAGGCGAAGTTCACTAGCTTTACACAGGAGGTCGCGGGTTCGATTCCCGGCGGGGTCAATCTAAGTCTTGCCGCCAAATATCTATGTTGATATCATTGGTGTTCCGGCATGAAGATAAGATAGCCAGTTCCCCATTGCGTTAGGGAATCTTGGTAAGCCCGCTTCCATCTTAGGCAACATCGTCACTTTACCACCAGGTGAGATGCTGTCAAGGGTTTACCAATTGTGAATAAAAAAAAAAGCGAGCTTAGCCGAGCGGGTAACGAGTCAACTAGAGACGTGTTTTTTTGTTTATTTCAACTTACTCGTATTTATTCAGAAAGTGCGTTTTCACACAATTAAATGGTTTACATGCCTAGGAGACTCTGAGCATCGCTCGGTCGCCTATTTAGTAATGAATTTAAAAGGAAAATTATCGTATTAGTTAACCAAATCAAGATGTGCAGTTGGATTTGTAAAAAGTTAATAGATTATCCGTACAAAATCTTCTAAACCAACTACAAAAATAAATTCGCTTTTTAAAGTAAACATTTATTTTTTGAAAAGACTACGGAACCCTACTTTACGCGTGGTCCAAAACTCACTTATCAACTTTTTAAGAGATTTTTTGCACAACAATAGTTTAATTTGACCATTTGGCTGCCACATACTTACATACTTAATGCTTGTTTGCGGTTTTAGGGTAAGGAATTGTGCTTCCCCCGGCATTCTGTGTTCCAACCCAACGAAAGCTTAGACCCAATGCTGAGAACTATGCAATTAAATACTAACGCAAAATTAATGGGAGAGGCGTGCGGCATGTACAAGAAATTGGTACCCCCTTTTTAATATTACAGCTTCCTTCTGAAATAGGTACCTGAAAAAAATTCAAGTGGGCTTTAGTTCTTGAAACTGAAACTTTTCACAAAAAACAATTTTTGACTTGGCATAGATACTAAATTGATCAACTGATGGCAAACTTTGTATGGATAATTTTTTTTGCGAATTGACTAGGTAAGTCTCCTGAAGAGAGTTGTTGTTTCATAAGCAGACATTTTTTTCAGATTTTCAGAAGGACCCTATACCAGATGATTTTAATAAACCACTTTTCTCAAAGGGGCCTATGCCATCCAAACATAAAATAAATTGTACAGCCACGCCGTGAATACTTTCTCACAAAACCTTCGTCGTTTGTCGTAGTCGGGCATAAACAAATCTACTATAAACATAACACTTGCTTAGTAGCAAAGAATAAAGCTGGTATTCTATATCAGACTTAGTAAAAAAATTGCAAATAATATGGGTTTGTATGACAGGTACCTTACTCAGATTTTTCCTGCAATAATGAAGTACCCAGTACAGAAGGCCTTATTTAGTCCTAGTAACAAAGTTTTATTAAAATTGTTAGAGCCATGTACCAGAGCACCGGACGGACATACAGACACATACACACATTTTATGTTTTTCCCATCAAGACAATCGATCACCATCAAAATCTCAACTTCGATTTTTTTGCCGTCACAATACCTTCTTTGCTCCTTCGTCGCTCGAAACCAAAAGCATGCTTCCTTGGAGAAAATTGTTTAGTTTTTTATTGCAGAATCCACTTTTTAGGGTTCCGTACACCCAACAACGGGTTACCAACGGGACCCTATTACTAAGCCTTCGCTGTCTGTCTGTCCTTCCGTCAGCGGGCTGTATTTTAGGAAACGTTATAGGTAGACAGTTGATTAAGCATATTTTTGTCTCTCGCGTTGATGTCCTATGTTTGTAATGTGAATAGCTATCATTGTCCTTATGCTATGTAGTTGTGTAGAGAGGTGTGGTGGTACGGAGCTAGTCCGACTCGCATTAGGCCGGTTTTTTAGACAATACATCTTTACAAATAAACTTCCAGCTTACTTACAATACGTCTAATACAGTAGAACCTCGTTAAGTCGAATATCGATAAGTTGAAAACCTCCAAATCTTGAAAAAATGTTTGTTCCCTTCCCTTCAAACACCAAAACCTCCATTACTCGAAATCTCAACCCTCTTTTAGTCGAAATAATCAGTGAGTCCCTGCAAGCCACTTTGGTACATATTTTCCCTCCATAACTCGAAAAATTAAATTGAACCTCTGTATCTCGAACATAGCAAAGTTTTATTTTACAACCTTTACAACTCGATTATTTGAAACTTATCACCTGTATAGTTCGAAGAAAAATAAGTTACCGACTTGTAAATAGTATTTTTTCTGACAATGTAAGTACTCCGTTGTTTCTTAGAAAATAAAGGAGAATAAAATAAATAGGATTAAATACCACGAATTTATGACTCACGTTAACACGTGTTTACTTGCTTGGTGTCAAGTATTTAATTTTATTATTTTTGATTTCATTTGAACTTTAGCGAAGCAAGTCATTTGTTGTCGACTAAAATATTGTCAGAAATATTTTGATTCTACTGCAATACACATCAATTTGTACAACAGTTTACAAAAAAAACAGTTTACAAACAAATAAAGTTTAAAAAAAAATCACTTCTGCAACTAGATTTTTTATTTATTTTACCTCTCTAACTCAAAATTTACAATTTTTTTAAATCTCTTTTTGTCGAATCAAAATCCGCCTAAGTCGAAATCCTCCATAAGTCAAAAACTCTATAACTCGAATTTTTTGGCGTCTATATATATACAGTAGGACGTCTATAAGTCGAACATCAAGGGAGATGCCAAAAAATTCGAGTAATGGAGGGAAAATATGTACCATAATGGCTTACAGGTTACTCACATATTATTTCGACTAATAGAGGGTTGAGATTTCGCGTAATGGAGGTTTTGGTGTTTGAAGGGAAGGGAACAAAAGATTTTTTCGAGATCTGGAGGTTTTCAACTTATCGAGGTTCTACTGTATAATCTGAATCTCCGAAACGGCTACAACGATTTGCTTGATAATTGGTATACGGGGGTTTTTGGGGGCGAAAAATCGATCTAGATAGGTCTCATCCCTGGAAAAACGCTATTTTCCGCTACCAATAGCATGGGAGGGTGACACAAAATATGCCACGCAATATGTATCATAATTTTCACAATTTATTTCAGAAGCTATCCTAGCCGAGTGGTTAACGAGTCTAGCTCACAAGCCGAATGGCCTGGGTTCTAAACCTCACTAGAATCTCAAATCAAGCGGAGGTCAATGATGGTGGACACCAATGCCAAGCAGTGGACGAGTTTCGGCTATAATAGTGATAATTTTACATGTGATGGTAGACATGCACCACCGGCAGTTTTGCGTGTTTCAGTACGACATCACCCTCGCGCCGGGCATGGTGTGCCTAGGTATGGCGCGCCGCATGGATCCCATGATGCAGTGCATGGCCGTGCCGGGCGCGCCCGCAGTCATCGATGGCCGCCTCTTCGGCATATCCTCCTGGGGCTTAAGCTGTGGCTACAAGCAGGACCTACCTGTCATCTTCACAGACGTCCGATATTATTATAAGTGAGCTAATTTCGTATGCAGACTTACAAATGCTCTGACTAGATCGCACGTTGGACGAACTAAATACTTCATACTACACCAGCTAGAAAGGGCCATCTTACTCTTTTGAAAACAAGCGCCATTTCTATTATACAAACATTCGCTGTTTAAAAGTCAATTACTTCACGGGCTGAGCTTGCGCTACAAGTGAATGAAAATCCGTGGACCACGTCAAATAGTCCCCTGGTTACTCCTCTACTCTCCTCGCAGGTGTAGTATAACCACTGTGTTCACCTCAGGAGAAAGTGCCATTCCAAACTCGTGTGTATTGAGGCTCTTCAAATCACACTCTCGTTGGTAAATTATTCACTTTCTGCCCTCGGCATTTAATCTACTATTGTTTACACTATTATAGGTGAAATCTTTATTTCAGTTGGATATATGACAACCTTGAAGTGTTTCAAGCGATACCAAAATCAGAGTTGCGTCCTTTATATAAAGCTACAATATGCTACAAATTCAAAAAATGGCTTTTGAAGTCAAGAATATACGCTCACTCTTCTGAACACTTTCACGATGAGAGTGATGAAATTATACCCTCGACTATGGACAGGAGTCTCGCACGGCTACAAGGAGATGTTTACGACTTTAGAAATTATTTCAATGATGGACAATTTGATAAATCTAAAAAAGAAATGTACGCTGTTTTAAGACATTTAATAAATAAAACTGACGGATTCAATAACATAATAGAAGAACAAGGCCAACTAGAAACAAAACCTTTCCTCAGCGATTACTATTTTGATTCAGATTCAGATTGAGGAAGCGTAGTGTCACACTACTTTTTGAATGGTTTCCTTATGTCCTTTCAACCAGTCGAATACAAAAATACTTTGAATAGACAGTTTCCCTTTCAGATAGTTACCGAACTGCGAACATTATTGGCAGAGTAAGCATTGCTTGCCAAGCTTTTCACACTGACATGATTCATACCTGATGATGGAGCGTTACCGGCGCCAGTGAACTCGATCGACCAACAACAAAAGTAGCATGCACACTGTAGATTCTGTGTAAAAAGAACCGGGAAATATTCAATAAAACCAAAAAAGTAAATTTATTCGTCAAAATGTATTTTAAAGTAGGCCCCCTTCGCTTACAACAGCTACGCCAGCGCTTGATCCAGTCCTCCATTATTTTTTTGTAAGATGATTTATGGTCTTTGGTTATTTATTCAGCAACCTGCTTTTGATGCCCTTGTTGGACATAATTGATCCTTTTTGCGCGGCGACGCGTTTCATGCCCAAAATCTGAGCCAGAATATAACGGACTTAAAACATACGTTCTCTCTAGAAGCCATCTCTGTAAAACTCATACGACGATTTTGAAGTATCCGCTTCTTGATTAGATTGATGTTTTCATCATTTGCAGCGGTTGGTGGCCAACCAGAACGAGGCAAATCAGACACCACTTGTCGGTCTTCTTTAAATACTTAAACCATTCATATGGCTGTGTTTGAGATACATGAATCACCGTAAGTAGTCCTCTGCAACATTTTCAGTGATTCGGCACAGGAAATTTCGTTTGATGCGCAAGGCAAACTCTTTGTTTAACAAATGTTTCCATAATAAAATCGCAGAGCATTTAAAACAATGAAATAAAAAACAGCAGCTATAATTACACCAAGGAATATCGATCAGGGTGTAACAAAATTGGTGTAGATCCCGTTAACTGGGGTGTCTACTCATCATACTGAACAACTTTAGTTCTACGACTTTGCAGAAAACGCAAAAAAAATATTTTTACTCTTCATACATATCGATCAGCTAATCGACCAATTTTGTGCATTTTAGTTTTTTTTTGCGAATTGACTATGGGTTCTTTGTGAAATGTTGTTCAGTATGATGAGTAGAACCCCCAGTTAACGGCTCCTACACCAATTTTTTTACAGCCTGTATATCTTATATAATTAATAAATAATATAATTAAAAATAAATTTAATATAATTTGATATATAGAAATTTCTTGAATAACACTGAATCAGAGATCGCGTTATTTTATTTATTTAATCTGCATTTCTTTTGGATTTGCAACGCTGGTGCTGGTGCTTTACAAATCTTCACTGGAGTTCTTGACAGCATATGCAGCAGCCTCATTCTGAGGTGGAACACCCGGTCGCAGTACCGCGTCATCTATAAAACTGCACCCAGTGCAAGTTGGGTCTTCACGTCTTCTTAACTGTACTTTCTCGATCTTCACATTTCTCACGTGCACCGTATGTTTTTCCAAACACCACTTCAAGTAAAATTCTAGCAGAAAACAATGCAAAAACTACGGATGTGTTCATCACAAATCCCGCCAAAAAACTCTTCGCGCGGTAACTCAGTACAGTGCTACCAGCTTATAGAAAAAAAAAATAGGTCGATATGTTTGCCGCGCGTTCTGTAATTTATGAATTCCCGAACTTTTTACATGAGTAGTATAACTGTAGCACTGAGCAGTCGAAGTAATCTTTGGTGGATAGGTTACTATTATTGATATTGGGTGGGACGCCTGCAGGTATACAGACGGTTGTTCAAGTCTCCAGGTGGACTAATTACACCCGATGGTACGATGGTTGATGTGACCCCGGTGCCGTACCCTTGAAACCCTTGAGCTCCTTCTGCAGTACTTCGTTATGCGGCTGATTTTTCGGTCGCATAGTTCTTTGATTCTGTCAGTACCAAACGTCTCTCACCTGAGCCTGCTGTAGAATGCACTCAGCTATGTAGTGTTGGCTGGTTTTCAGTTTACCACAGTTGGGGCAGGAGAGGTCTGTGGTCCTATCTGTAAGGTACGATGTCGATTTCGCCTACAGTGTCCTGTGACTATGCCCATGACCATTGCCAAGCTTTTCCGGCTTAGTGATAGTAATTTTTTTTTTTATTATATCAGCTCATATACGTCCCCACTGAGGGGCTCGAGCCTACCCTGAATCAGGGCGATTAGGCCTTAGTGATAGTAATGTCCGGGTCTTTCTGCGATTACTTTCCTTCAGGAACATTTTCGCTTGTCTGCAGCTATTAATGCTTCCTACCCATACTTCCTGGGTTTCTTGATTCATTAGCTCGGCGATCACTCTTTTTGTGACGGTTGCAAATATTGGAAGTCGAGGCATCGGTCCTATGAACAGCATGTCTACCCTAATTCAATTTTCATTTCCTAATGTTCCTAGATGTCCTGGAACTCATGCTATCGTGACCATCATCCTCCCGGCTAGTTTATTAAGTGCCTCCTCGCACTCCATGACTACCCCCTGATGATAACAATCTTTCTACTAAAATATATCTACTGCATACTACGTACTGCGCAGGCACATCGAGTCGAGTTATATTACTTATTTATGGTCAAACTGTAGTATCTAGTTTAATAGTAATTAAACGAGCTATAATTAACTCCCAGATTTTTTATTGGACCACTATACGAAAGACCAAACATGTTATATTATATTACAGAATTTAATGGTGAACTAAGTTTCTCTTAGTGCATGAATTAGGGATTTCAAAAACTTTGGAGACATCAGTCATAACTTTTTATCATAAACTTACGACGCCATTGTGTTTTTGTATGGAGAGATACAGAGATTTGTTACCATAGATGGGTTATGCACTAACAAACCACATTTGAAAATCGAACCCATTTACACACACATTATAATAAGTACCTACCGAATGCTACTATGAAAAGAGATGCCAATTGGCATCTTTTTTTTGCTTCACTTTTAGGACGCATGTAACCTATCTACCTTCCCTTATATATAGCATATCTCTGGAGAGATATTTTTTTTTAATCAATGTGGGGCATGTGTTCCCAAGTTTTGTTCATTCCGCGGCGCACTTATAGGTTTTGTATCTTCACGGCGACTGCAGGGTGGTGACTTCTTAGTTGATGAAAAGCGACAAATGGTGGATGCTCCAAATTATACTGAACAACTCCCCGAAGGGATCAAATTAATTGAAATGGAAAGATTTTCCTTTTGAAATACATAACTTTATGTCGATAAATCATCCAGCGCTTGGAGTGGCGGCTCTGTTCACCCTTTAAACGGAACACACCTGGAACCTCGCGGCGCGGGCGCCCCATTGGTGTGTCATCACGGCGCACGGCACCCAACGCACTGCTGTGCACCACTTGAAAAACCTAATATTGTGGTCAAATTTGAGATAAAAGGTATATTTTAGTGTGTGTTATATATTTCAATACAGTTGTGAGAAAACAGATAAAATAAAAACGACCATGACAGAAAAACATAATACATGCGTACCATACCTATCAAGGTCCGGCAACCAAAGTTCATTTAACGCGACTTGTGGCTCATTTGAAATGTCCGGGGAGTCATCTCACTTTGTTTTTTCTTATACTTACACATAAGTATAATTTTTATTACACATTTAATAACTATTCATATTTCATTAGTTTCCACAACTAAAACATCTCAATTCAGATTTACGAAAATTGCGACTTATTTTAGGTAGCACACGTACGTATGCGTAAGTTTTTTTTAAATATTATCAGAAATAGACTACAATAAGGCTTGGGATTATATTATTATAAGCATTAAAACCTCCTTGGAAAAGATGACCTATTCCTTGGTGTAACCGGTTCCGCTTCATTCATATTTTTTCTCTTTTCTTTACAAAGACATAACCCAAAGAGAATCTAATCAGCTAGCGTTATTATACTAACCTCACGGAGAAAACTTTTAAATTCTCCTAACAATAGTCATAAAGAAGATTATATTATTGTATTTTTGGTTATTATATTTATTATTTGCTAGAAATGTCTTGTCCTTCTAAGCTAGAAAATTAAAAAAGTGGTAAAGTAAAAGCACGTGTGACTGGCATATTTTCTTGGCATGCTTTTCGAGCAACTGTATTGAAATTATTCTTTTTATAATAAACTGAATAAAAAACTGAACAATGCCAAATCCAACGGAACAATTATACTGCATCCTGTGTTACCACCTGCTAGTGAAGGAATAAAACACATCATCATATCAGCTCATATACGTCCCCACCGAGGGTCTCGAGCCTACCCTGAATTAGGGCGAAGGAATAAAACACATAAATGTGAAAATAAAGTATATAAAATAATTTACTAATAAATTATCACTATTACAAAGTAAGCATGCATGATTTATGTACAATAAACGGCAATACGTTATATTTGATAATCTTTAGGGTCATAAAGTTCGGATAATAGTCTGTAGATGTAGGACGGAGAGCTGCCACCACTGAGGAACAAAAAAACGATCGATTTTAACAATATTGCAATATTCCGCAAAAACTCGCTTATAACTTGCCGCCATGCTTGTTGCGTGCGTGGTTTGTTCCGGCGCCGGTGGGTGGAGCGAGAATCGAGAGAGCCAGTGCGATTAATGGCTTCATAGATACCTTCATAATGGCTTCTTAGATACCTACCATTCTCTTACATACATATGTTGTTAAAGCTGTATATTTTCCGAATTGAATAAAATAAATAATTAATTTGCATATAATGCATTCCATCTGAGCCCTCAAGAATAGGTTGAGGCATTAATAACTCCTCTATTGTTACATGTCTGGTGTTACAATGGTTTTTAACCGCCATCTTAGCGAAATGATATGTCCACTCGCTTCACAGCAGGAAATTGATCGGGAGGTCGCGGGTTTGATTCCCGGCGGGGTCTAACTTTGTAGGACTCTGTGGTCTGATTGGTAGTAGGTAAGACATTTTCTAAACCCACCTACCCAGCTATCTCCACATTATCTACGTCTTGCCTCAAAACATCAATGTTTACAGCATTTATGTGTTCCGGCATGAAGATAAGATAGCCAGTTCCCCATTGTGTATGGAATATTGGTAAGACCGCTTCCATCTTCTGTATCATCGTCATTTACCATCAGGGATGATGCCTGGGGCTTACCAATAGTGAATTTTTAAAAACGCGGCTTTAGGCGGCGATAGCTACTATTGATCAAGTAGAAAATACATCTGTACTATTTTATTTATATAAATAAATACTATCTATTTTATGAGTACTTACAGATTGGTGATGAACAGCGTGACGTGATCGGGTGGAATGAAGTCATACATAGGGGCGAACACATGACCCACGCCGCTGTCCGTGTTTCTGAAATTATAACACTTCATATACAGTGGTGGTCATATAATTAAGAACGATAAAAGATACGAGGCCAATTTAATTTTGTCACCAGAATAATTTGTACAATAAGTTTATAAAAATGATTTAATAATGTTGTAGAATATTGCTATTTATTTTATTTTATTTATTAATCATTTATTTCAGACATAGGTAGTCCATATTTAGGTTAGTATATTACAAAAATCTTAAAATTAATATTAGTATACAAATTGATAATGAATTAAAATTACAGATTTACAACACAAAATTAAATTAAATATATGAAAATTTAATAAACTTATCTATTTAAATTAAAAATAACTACTCTAGAACCCGTATGGGTACAGTCCCAGTGTTTAAGAAAGGGACATAATAGGGACTATTTATGACAGTCCTGTTTTGTTTAGTATCACAATATTGTCAAAACAGTGTGCATGTTTATTTATTTATTTATTAAATTACAAGATACCATTTATTTGCAGGAACACTAGCTGGACAAATAATTAAACTTTTTTTTTTCATCACATTAAAAATAGAATGCGAAGCTTTTCTTTACTATTTTTACTTTTATAGATTCCATTCTCGTTTTTTGCAATTATTCGTCAAAAACCACTGGAAAAAACAAATTTTGCGACTCTGCTACTACAGAATTAATAATAAAGTTGCGTCTATAAAATAATCCCTACTAATATTATAAATGTGAAAGTAACTCTGTCTGTCTTTTACGCTTTCCCGCAAAAACTAATTAACGGATTTGGCTGAAATTTGGTAGGTAGAAAGATTAGGACCTGGGTTAAGACATAGGCTACTTTTTACCACGCTCGCGAGCCGCTTGCGGCTCGCGCACTGCGCACCCTCGAAAAGTCATAGAAATGTGGTCCACGCGGGTGAAGCCGCGGGAATCAGCTAGTAGGTTTATAAAAAAATTGCGGATCATTTGGGTTGCTCTAAAACGATAGTGTTCTAGGCTGTGATACATTTTAATACAAATAAAGCTACTTCTAATAATCCCCGCAAGCGAAAAAAAAGAAAAACGTCTCTTCGACACGATTGAAGAACAGTTCACTATGTTAAGCAGGACCCATTTAAAGGCTCTAATCGGATAAAAATGAAGTTTTTGTGGGAATAACCCTCAAGCAGTCTCGGCTCGCAGCCCGCATCGTTCGAAGACGTTTGGTGGAGGCATAGTTATTTGGGAGATAAACCAGATTTGCGTTTGCAAGGAATTATATAAACTGGACAGAACAGCAATGGAAGAATGTACTTTTTTCTGACGGAACGAAAATAAATAGAATATGCTCTCATGGCAAGCAGTACGTACGCCGATCTGCAAATAAGGAATTCGACCCAAAATACACAAAAAATATGCTAAAGCATGGCGGTGGAAACGTCAAAATGTGGGGTTGCTTTGCCGGTTATGGCATGGGACCTTATACCAGTCTGATACAAGGTAACATGGATCAATAACAATATAAACAGATTACTCGGAAGAATGTATGCTGCCATACGCTGACGATAATCTCCCGGTAATTTGGATATTCCAGCACGATTATGGCTCAAACACACTGCCATGCCAACTCTGTAAAAACATTCCTCAATAGGCGAATGGTAACTGTATTAGACTGGCTACCAACAAATAGCCTAATGTAAATCCCATAGAAATTTTGTGGTATAAAATAAATAAATAAATAAATATTCTGGGACAAATCACACATGGTCATCTGGCCCCAAAGTAGGATTCCCTGTGTTATGGGAACCAGAGACTGATATACATACTTATATACGTTTAAATACATACATATATATATATTTAACACCCAGACACAGAGCAAACAAATCTGCTCATCACACAAATGCTTGCCCTGGGTGGGGATCGAACCCACAACCCTCGGATCAGTAGTCAAGGGCACTAACCACTGAGCCACCGAGTCAGTCAAGTTAAAGTCAAGTTAAAGTATCAAGTTAAAAAGAAGTTGTCGAACAGAGTGTGTGGTAACATGAATGAACTTTACAATGCATTTGTTTTTTAGTTGAAACCTGCCAAAGGTTCATATCATAGCATCAATTCCGCGCCGCTGTCATGCAGTTACCACGGTAGCAGACATCCAACTAAGTACTAACGTTACAAAACAAGTTGATCTCATCAAGAAAAGCGCTGTTACATTCACTTTAAATTAATAAATAACTTAAATATAAAGTTATTGTTACTTTTATTATAAAGTTTTAACTCGTTCTTAATTATTTGTCCAGCGTCTCTTCTACTGCTATGTGAACAATACCTAAACAACAGCTAATTATATTAAATATTATTTCCTAGTTTTCTTTTTTTATTATGTTGGCCTCATAAATATACTAACCAGCAGTATAGTCAAGAAATATATATTTTTTAAAGGCATAATAAACATTCGGTCCGCAAAATAACTACTTGAGCGGCAAGATTTCATGATTGAGCGGCAGAAAAACATGTCTATAAGCAGCAACTCAACACTGTAGGAAGAGTGTGGTACGGGGAGTTCTAAATGGAAGCGGGAGCGAGCGAAGCGAGCTCGGACTTGCGGAGCACCCCGACTCGGATCCGTTAGGTTCGGAGACTGTGCGGGGAGGCGAGCTTTAGCTCGCCTCCCCGCACAGTCGTAGTGTTAGGTTTAACATGAGAACACAGAAGTAGGAGCCCCGAAGGGGCTCCGTCGACCACTCAACACTGTAGGAAGAGTGTAGTACGGGGATGTTTAAAATAATTACAGCCATCCAGAATGACATAAATTGCTGATTGATTTTGAAATGTTTGCTGACCATGAGTTGCTGACCAATTAGCTATTTCTGCTGACCGATTAGCTATTTCTGCTGACCGATTATATTTTTCTGCTCACAGAAATAACAATATTATGCTAACCATTTAATTGATACCCTATAGTCAATATTGTTCAATATGGTTTGAATATCTTTATTATGACCATATACATTTGAAAGCTATGTCTGATTATGAAGCGTTCTTAATTATGTGGCCACCAGTGTATAAGAAACAAAACTTATTTTTTTATAGTCATAACAATAGAACCGATTTCATACCCACGTAAATGGCGCTTAATTGTGGTCTTTATTCAGCCAGCGATGACGTGACTTGAAACTTGGTCACTTATTATGCACCATATAATAAGGTCACCCAAAGGGCGATGGAGCATACTATGCTCGGAGTATCCCTACGTGATCGAATCAGAAATGAAGAGATCCGTAGAAGAATCAGAGTAACATATATATCTCTCAGAATAGCTAAACCTTGGTGGCAGTGGGTAGGGCACATAGTTCGTAAAAAAGATGGCCATTGGGGTAGTAGCCTTCAAATGGCGAGCGCGCACTGGAAAACGTAGCGTAGGAAGACTTCGTACTCGTTAGATCGACGACCTGGTGAAGGTCGATAGAAGAGACTGAATGCCGGCAGCGCAGGATCGGTCTTTGTGGAAATCTTTAGGGAGGTCGAGCAGTGAACGTCTTTCGGCAGGCACGATGATAACAATGTTTTTGGCGCTCGAAAAAGCAGAAAACACTCACTCATAGGGCAACGCCTGGCTCGGAGAGGCGAGCTTGTTGAACTCGTCACACGCGTACAGCGGCGATAACTTATACAAAGGCGCCAGCGCGATCACCTGCGGACAAGCTCCAACAATCAACCACAATATTTATTGCGTTTCTCACATTACTACCAGACCTTTCTACCATTAGTAAATGGGACAACTTTTAATTAACCGCCTCTGTGGCGTAATGGTTAGTCCATTCGCTTTACACCAGGAGGTTGCGGGTTCGATACCCGGCGGGGTCAACTTTGTAAGACTCGGTTTGGTTGGTGGTAGGTCACTTTCATAGCCCGCCTGGCTAGCTACCACGATCTTATCTAAGTCTTGCCGCCAAACATCAGTTGTTAACATTGATGTGTTCCGGCTTGAAGATAATATAGCTAGATCCCCATTGCGTTGGGGAATCTTGGTAATCAGATGGAAGCAGTCCATCTGAGGCATCATCGTCCCTTACCATCAGGTGAGATGATGCCAAGGGTGCCAATAGTAGATTGAAAATTAAAAAAACCCCACCTTACAACCAACGCTTGCATCGTAAGGGCGGTTTTTTATTTACCCTCCTTACTACCAGACAACCCCATATACGAGTACTACCGCGGCGATGGTTGTAGGGTGGGTAATAAAGGTGCCTCATTTACTACTGGTAAAAAGGTCTCGTAGTAAGATGGGGAAACGCAGGCATGATTTAAAAAGTTTTAGAACTACATTTACGAGCGTTTAAGCCTGGCACACACCCCTTTCCTTTGCAATACTCCAAATTGAAATAAAATTATTGCTTTTTTTTAATTATATTAATGTTGAATTAAAGTTCTGTTTATAATTTACAACCTTGTGAATAAAGGTTATGGTACGATTGAATTTCTATCCAAAGTTTTGTTTTTAACCTACCCTGGAGGATTTAAACGCTCACAAGTGTATTTCGTGCTCAGTGACGAGAAAAAGTCTTATCTCAAACATGCGCGGTATATATTGACATACATAATTTAAAAAAACAGACCAACTGCAAGTCGGACTTGCGCGCCGAGAGTTCCGTACCACCACACCTCTGTGTACATAATCTTATAAAAACATCAACATAAAATACATTTCAATATAAAAGACATAAACGAGAGGGATAGCACAAAATGATTTTCTTCATTTAGTTTGGGATCCCAAGCGCAAGTATGACTCACACTCGGCCGGTTTTTATATTTTCTCGTTTTACTATAGGCGATAGACGATATTTAGTATTAGCGTTTAGTATTTTTTTTTAAATTTATTTATTAGGAAAACTTACAGCTAATTAACATCATTACAGAGAACTAAATAGCAAAATAACATAGCCATTATAAGTTTCCACCTATAGAACGTTAATGTAACATATTATTGTTATTAGAGAGAAAATAAAAAAAATGTCAAATGAACAAGTTGTCCTTTAGAAATATACAGCTAAGTAGGAAGTACCTTTAGAAAAAATACATGGTAAGATAGTGTGTACAAAGTGAGCTTAATTACTTGCATGGAGCACAGGTTGGTTTAGTTCTTTATTGTTATTTTGTTTTTGGCCTTGGCATCAATACTAACGTGGTGGCGAGTGCATCATCCACCTTCGATGCCCACCGGTGGTGCGCGGACGTCTATCACCACCTGACACACAGTACACAGCAGCAGCTACTCACCGGGACGCTGTAGTGCTTGACGGCGAGCGTGACCGCGTGCATGCCGACGCTGGCCAACACCGCGCCGCCCGCCAACGCTGCGCGGACGTCTATCACCACTTGACACACAGTAGACAGCAGCAGCTACTCACCGGGACGCTGTAGTGCTTGTCGGCGAGCGTGACCGCGTGCATGCCGGCGCTAGCCAGTACCGCGCCGCCCGCCAACGCTGCGTGGACGTCTATCACCACCTGACACACAGTACACAGCAGCAGCTACTCACCGGGACGCTGTAGTGCTTGTCGGCGAGCGTGACCGCGTGCATGCCGGCGCTGGCCAACACCGCGCCGCCCGCCAGCGCTGCGCGGACGTCGATCACCACCTGACACAGTACACAGCAGCAGCTACTCACCGGGACGCTGTAGTGCTTGGCGGCGAGCGTGACCGCGTGCATGCCGGCGCTGGCCAGCACCGCGCCGCCCGCAAACTCTGCGCGGACGTCTATCACCACCTGACACACAGTACACAGCAGCAGCTACTCACCGGGACGCTGTAGTGCTTGGCGGCGAGCGTGACAGCGTGCATGCCGGCGCTGGCCAGCACTGCGCCTCCCGCCAGCGCTGCGCGTACGCCTATTACAACCTGACACACATAAAGTTAGCTGATTAATTTTAGATATGTAAACGTTTCAAAGGCGACATAGAAGAGAACACTATGTCACAAATTACGAGTATTCGATGATTAGGTGGCCACTGACGTAATGTCCAGCATGACAATATTTGTGTCGTCGTCGTCAGCATTTTACAACGTTGTGTATTTGTGTGTGAGTGGACGCTATGGATGGAATAGTATAAGGTTTTCGTATGAGACTTTTCTTATAAACATTAATGATTTTTTTTCATACAAACATGAACTTCGGTGGCGCAACGGTTAGGGCCGCTACCTCCTGTCTGGGAGGTCATGGTTCGAATCCTACCATGTACCAATGTGTTTTAGAATTTCAATATACATTATGTACCGTTTATCCGACGCTCTTACGGTGAAGGAAAAACATCGTGTGCGAAGGTTGTGTGTGAAGTTGATCAACACGCACTGGGCCAGCGTGGTCGATTAAAATTCAGGGTAAGCTCGAGCCCCTTGATGGGGACGTATATGAGCTGGTATAACGATGACAAACATGAGTAATTTAAAAGTTATAAAAACAATCTTGACATGTATAAGACTATTTAGATTTGAACAGTATTGTGACATAAACCAATTAGACTTTAATGTATTGAAATGTTACTCAATAACTTTCACACGCAAGCCCAACGTAAAATGCAGTTATACCATCAAAGGGATTTATTTAAATTATGTTGACAGCATTCGCGACTGAGGTGTGGTCCATGACAGAAAATTATTGTGTGGCAACCATATAGACTACATGGTAAAAAAAGCTGAAAAACACAAGGGTTTATTAAGAGATCCGTCTCTCAGTTCACAATTGTTAAGGTAATCAATAGTTATTTATGATACAAGGGTGGTAAAAAGGGAAACAACAAACGAGTGATATTTGTAAGCCCGAGTCGCAGGCGAGGGTTTACCATCGTCACTAGTTTGTCATTTCTTTTTACACCCATGTATCATACGATATTTTTCAATACAGTTACACGTATAATAAAAAACGTCCGTGACAGAAAAACAAAACCAAGGGTACATACCTATCAAGGTTTCGGCAATGAAAGTTAATTTTACGCGACTTGTGGTTCATTTTAAATGTCCGGGGAGTGATCTCACTTTGTTTTTTCCTATCATACACGTAAGTATATTTTTTATTACACGTCTATTAACTACTCATAATTTTATTCGTATAAACAACTAAAACAACTCAATTCAGTTATGCGAAAGTTGCGCCATATTTAATTTTGCTAGGCATACGTACGCATTGGATTTTTTTAAATTACCATTTATGGAAATAGATTACAATAGGGCTTGGGATAATATTATTGTAAGCATTAAAACCTCCTTGGAAAAGAAGACCTATTCCTTGGTGCAACCTTTGCGCTTTATTAATATTTATTTTCCTTTCTTCACAAAGATATAACTCAACCTCACGGAGGAACAACGTATCTCTTTTAAAATTCTCCTTTCAAAAGTCTTAAAGATTATGTATCTTTGGTTATTATATTTTTTCATTTGCTTGAAAGGTCTTGTTTCTCAGAGCTACAAATAAAAAAAAGTGGCAAAGCAAAAAGCACGTGTGCGGTAAAATCAATTTAAACTTTATACTAGCATATAAAGTTCCACTTTTCCAGCAACTGTAATGAAAAATCCTTTACTGCTCCTTTGTGCGTATTATCCTCGAATACTGCTCTGAAGTATCAATACAAAACGATAAATATATTCGATAGACTGGAGCTAATACAGAAACGATTTGTGAGATTCCTACAAAATAAATGCAAAACTTACGACAACTGCTACGAAGCAAGGTGTAATAGACATCACATTTTGCAATTGAGGCGCAAAATAGCTGATATCGTATTTCTTAGTAAAATAGCTCAGAAAACGATTAACTCACTATCTATAACACTATAATTAACTAATTAAGTCACTCAAGGACTCCTATCTTTAATAAACATAAAAGTTCCGTTTATAACTTCGGCTTGTTTATAACTTATCTGTTCAACAAATCTCTTCCAGTTATAGACAAAACACATTTTTTTATTCGTGCCCCCACTAAATTCAACAGGCTTGTGGGATTTCTGGAACTAGATCTTTTCAACAAAAAAGCCACTCACATTTAAAACAACTTTATGAGCTGGTTTCCTAACTGTGCTTGTAACTTGGAGTTTCTTTTCTTTTGTTGATTCATTTTCTGTATTCACTTAACGATATGCAAGTATTAGGCTTTTGTATGCGAAAACGTTTATTGTTATTTTAAATAGTTGTTACTCATTGTCATATAATAACGGTTTGTTTTTCGAATAAAATAAATTAAAATAAATACTTAAATAAATAAAATGTGTAAGTAGGGTAGAAACTTTGAGTGCTAGGCACTTGCACCACTACTTTCTTTGCAATTTTCTTCGCAGTTCAACCTCGTTCGCTTTTTTGATACACCTACTCAAAGTGGAAATAGAATTTGGATTAAATTATAAAAAAATAACTTATTTTTGGTACTGACTGAAGAGTATACTATGCTCTTAGTAGTCTTAATTTCAACGTCGATTATAAGTTGTAGTTATTTTACACAAATCAAAAAGAAACACTCATTTCGCTAATCAAATCGCAAAAAGCCCAAAAATAAATGGTTGTGTTTATTTTTCTCAATTCGCCTGGCTCTTCAAACATGCTTTTAAAAACTATGGGCCATGCAGAAACTCAAATACACTCGTGAGCACTAAAACCCAGCAGGTTGGAAGTCCCAACTTTTGATAGAATTTAAATCAGTATTTTAATTTTTAATCATCATTTAATCATCTTATAGTATTATAAATGTGAAAATGTGTTTGTTACCTTTTCACGCTTCAACACCTCGACCAATCTTGATGAAATTTGGCAGACAGGTAGCGAGTGTTACCGCGAAGGAAATAGGATACTTTTTATTCAATGAAAATAACAGTCTTATGCAGTTCTTGGGGCTTGTGAGGTTTGAAAGGGGGGGGGGGGGTGTCATTAAAAATAAATATTCACTTGTTAAATACTTGAATTAGAAAAAAAACGTGAGGTTGTGAGGGGAGGAGCTGGTAGCCAAGACCCTCACCAAATATCAACAGGGGAGGGGAGAGAAGAGGGGGGGGGGGGTCAAAAAGTAGCCGAAAAAAACTCGCGTGCACAAGCCCTTGAGGAAATTAAAAACACTATTTTTGGTTAACTTCTTTAATATCGCAACGGAACAATGGATTGTTTTGATTTTTTGCACGGAGATGGTTGAGGGAAATGACATAATTTACTAATAAGTATATCCTGATATAGTTCCCGAGGGACCTAGGGAAAACTCATTTCCACGCTCGCGCACGTAGTCGGCGTCGCAACGGATTGGAGAGTTTTTTTTTAGTATAGAATTGGTTAAGAGGAGGGAAGTGACATAGACTGCTAATAGGAAGAGCCCGATGTAGTTCCTGAGGGATCTGGAGATAACTCACGTCCATGCTCGCGAGCCGACAGATTGTGGTTTACAGTCATAAAAACGATGTCCACGCGTGCGAAGTCGCGCGAAGCTAGTATACATATGAATGATAAACAAAACGATAATTCAATATTAATAGAATTAAATAAATAAAAACCACCAAAATTAAATAAATAAAAGCCTAACAACGCAATGCTTTTAAAATACACATAAACAATATTTTAGCTTCATAAACACGAAATATTTTATATCAATATGGCTTCGCAAGAATGTGAAAGTTCTGCAGGTCATTTTTCAGTCACCTACGGTATAGTTAAAAATGAACAGGAAAATAAACGATACCTTATTGACGCGAGACATCACTCCGTATACCGAGGCGTTGCTGATAACGGTCACAGGGACGCCTGCCGTGCTCAGCCGGTTGGCCATGGCGTGGCTCTGTCACCAAGAGAATAATAAACTTACAAAAATATATATATTTGGTCATAAGCCACGTCATTGTTGACACTAGCTCTTTTTATCTCACCACTCACTTAAACAGTAAATAATAAAACTTTAATTATTTTTTAAACCTTCAGCAACAAAGTAACCATTTACAATAGTTTTCATAAAAATAATCATCATCTTCATATCAGCTCATATACGTCCCCACCGAGGGGCTCGAGCCTACCCTGAATTAGGGCAAGCGGGCCTTAGTTGAATACACGGGCCCAGTGCGGGTTGGTCGACTTCACACACAACCTGCGAGTTTCTTCGCAAAATAATCAATTACCTACCTATCGAACTATTTATGGTTTTAGAAGAGGTGACATAACTGGTGCGAGTAACAACATCACCTTACTACGCATAAATAAATTAGACAGGTCACCATTGTTATCATCATAAGCTTTATATTATAATACAATAATACAAACAAACTATCACGGCATAACATTACGCGACAAGGCTTGTGCTGCAATTTCACCCAACCGGCTGGCACCGTACGCCACGATCAACTCGTGATGAAATTGACCTGTTTTGGAGTGGACCCCTCAGCTAGTATGAACTTGTAGCGTCGCGCGACGATACCTGCAGGAAACGCTCCGCCAGCCAGCCGGTTGGTACCATACGCCAGGATCAACTCGTGATGAAAGTGAACTATTTGGAGAGAGCCTCTCAGCTAGGATGAGCTTGTAGCGTCACGCGACGAGCGACCTGCTGGTGCAGGAAGCGCTCCGACAGCCAGTCGGCGCCATACGTCAGAATCAACTCTTTATGAGACTGACCTGTTTAGGAGAGGGCCCTTCGGCCAGGATGAGCTTGTAGCGTCGCGCGACGCACACCCGCAGGAAGCGTTCCGACAGCCGGCCGGCACCGTAAGTCAGGATCAACTCGTCAGCGTGCACGTTCTCGCGAGCCGTCGCGCATATCGACATCGCACTCGACTCCAATTCGGCTCGGAGCTGACGTAATGCAGATTGTATTAATGGTTATGTTAACAGGCTAAAACTAAATCTCTGAAAAGGCGTAAAACTAAAAGATCAAATGTGTATGTTTGTTACTCGTCACTGAACAGATTTAGTTGAAATTCGGAATATCATCTAAAATAAGGAGTGGAGAACAACATAGGTTACCTTCTACCCCAAAAAATGCACAGGGCAAAACCGCAAGCAAAAGCTAGTATATTATAAAGTAACAGTTAACATAGGAGTTACTTATCTATCTATCTATATATATATATATATATATATATATATAAGGAAACCATGACTGACTGACTTATCTATCAACGCACAGCTCAAACCACTGGACGGATCGGGCTGAAATTTGGTATACAGATGGCAATTATGTTGGAAAACGGATTTTTGAAAATTCAACCCCTAACGGGGATAAATTTCAAAATTTTCATGGAGAAATCATATAAATTATACCTCTTCACGCTTTAACGCCTCAATCCATCTAGATGGAATTTGGCATGCATGTAGCCTGTGTCATGGAAAAGGACATAAGTTACTTTTTATTCCGTTAAACAGTTTTCTGGTTGATTTCTTCAACATCGCAACAGAACATTGTATTATTATGATTTTTTGCACAGAGATAGTTGAAGGGGTGGGAAATGACGTAGACTACTAATTAGCATACGGATTTAGCTCGCGAGGGATCTGGGGAGAACTCATTTCCATAGCGCACGTCGGCCTCGTAACGGAGCAACGGATCGTACGATTTCTTGTACAGAAATAGTTGAGGGGATGGGAAGTGACATAGACTGCTAATCAAGATAGCCCACGTAGTTCCGGAGGGATCTGGAGAAAGCAAATTTTCATGCTTTGTGACATTTTGTACAGAGATAATTAAGGAGGTGGAAACTGAAGAAAACTAGCCTGACATAGTTCCCGAAGCATCCATCTACATGAAATATTTTTTTAATATAACCGTCGGGCACATATATACGGTACTCAATGTGACGTCATATTGTCAATCCCAAATAATCAAACGGTTCCCCACAGGAAAGGAAGAACAATGTATCCGTGGAATTTCTTGATGTACCAAAATAACCGACATAGCTCTCCGAATTGCTAATCTTAAGTGGCAGTGGACGGGGCACATAGCTCGTAGAACAGATGGCCGTTGGACCAGTAAAGTTCTCGAGTGGCGACCGCGCACCGGAAAACGTAGCGTAAGCAGGCCTTCCACTCGGTGGACTGATGACCTGAGCAGCGCAGAAACGGTCGTCGTGGAAATCCTTGGGGGAGGCCTATATCCAGCAGTTGACGTCTTTCGGCTGATATGATGATGATGATTAAGATAAAATTTTAACTGTCAATATGATAATACCAGATTATAGTTACCAAAATATACTTTGCATCCCGGAAAATCGGGGGATTCCCGAAGTCATCGAAATAACCCATTGTTGAGATGTCGAGTATCGCATAGGGTTCTTTACGTGACATCATATTTTACGTGGATAGGCTTAATATATTAAGATGAAACTTTCACTGTTAGATTAGCTGTATTCAATATGTAAATACCTGATTATAGTTACGAGGATATACTTTTGAACCCGGAAATTCGGGAAGTTCCCTAAGGAAACGAAATAATCGATTGTTTTTTCTTGCGTAGGCGTGTCGAATATTGCAGATATCTTGGGCAGTTGTATATAGGGCATGCTAAAACTATGCTTTTTTTTACAGTTTTATGTATGCCTAACATACACCTACTTCCCGTGATAACTTACCACACGGTATTAGAAATAAAGTGTTAACCAAGAGAACCATCACACGAATTCGCTGGCACCAGCTGTACAGTCATAAAAACTAGTTGAACTTTCTATAAATAGAGGAACTTTCTATAAATAGAGAAAATGAATAAATACCTCTGATATGTGGTCGCGCAAAGGTTCACGCAAGTCGTGCTCGGCGGGGCCAAGGGTGGCGCGCCGCGACGGCTCGGCCAACACTAGCCTCTGGAGACTCTCCCCGCCGGCTTCACCTCCCTATAGGTAACCATTTTGCTTTGTAGTTTTACAATATGTATATGCAGGATGTATCAATACATTATCAATAGACAAAAATTAAGCCGGTTCTGTGAAAGGGATGGTTACCAAATAGGTAATTACTGAATGCACATTATTACTAACACATGGACACTCCTTGCCGCTCTCTAGATTACGACCTCACTCTCCCCGTTCGAGTGGATACAGATCACCGGTCCCCGTCACCCGGATAGATACAGATTGGTGCTAGTTTCACCATGATTTCGTTTGTTACGGAATTTGTTTTTAGAGATGTCAATTCTCGCCTGTCTGTTGAATAAAGTATCTGGGGTGTGACCGTATTCTGCGCGGCTCCTTTGGTCCTGCCTGGTTGTCATATAGACTATTAACCTATACAGTCCTAGTAGGTAACTTCAATGTGGTGATCTGCTTCACAAAAAGAGCGCAGCAGACGCGCCAACATTATTTAAATTTTATTTTATTTCTGTACCCAAATTATTTGTGGTGTAGAACAATGTGCAAACACCAAGTATAAACATTTTCCTTGTATCTCCAAAATGGCTTCACCTCAATTACACAGTGGGCAGAGCTGGGAGCAAGTTACCTGGTTGGCGTGTGCACGGTATTCGTCGCGGATAGCGCGCAGCACGCGGCGCACCATGTTGGCGGCGACCAGTTCCTGCGGCAGCGCGCGGCAGAGGCGCCGCCCCGTTTCGCGGACCACGCTACAGAGCTCACTGCAACAACTAGACTGTTATCACAATTTCACTGGTGTGGGTACTCGACCATCAGAGAAAATAAGGAATGGTTTCTGGAACTCTTTAAGGGGGGAAGGCTTCCACAAGGCAGTCACCTTTAGTAGACACGACTGAATTAAATAATTACCCCTCTATTTTGGCAAGTAGGGTAAAATGTATCCTATGTCACTCAAGGGATCAAGACAAATCTGATATTACTTGTCACTTTAAAATCCATCAAGCCCTTTTGAAGATATTGTGGAATAAAGAAACATACAGACACACATTAGATCTGAGAACTATACACTCCTTTTTTGTAAGCTGTCGTGTAATAAAACACAACTGCATGAAAACATTACCTGTGTTTTGTGGGAACTTGGGTATAATGTATCCTATGTTACTCATGGGATCAAGACGAGTCTAACGATACCTGGCACAATCCATCAAGCCGTTTAGAAGATATCATGAAATAAAGAAACATTAATACATACATTAGACCTGAAAACATTATGATTCTTTTTTGTGGGGTCGTGTAAAAAAAATAGAAGCTATTAAGTGTGCTTATGAGAAATTTTTCAAACTGTTGCTAAATGGAAATCAGTGAAGCCAACATAGCTCTCAGAATTGCTAAACTTAAGTGGCAGTGGGGGGGACACATAACTTGTAGAACTGATTGCCGTTGGGCAGTAAAGTTCTCGAGTGGCGACCGCACACTGGAAAACGTAGCGTAGGGAGGCCTCCCACTCGGTGGACCGATGACCTGGTAATGGTCCCGGTAAGCCGCTGGATGCGGGCAGTGCAGAACCGGTCATCATGTAAATCTTTGGGGGAGGCCAATGTCTAGCAGTGGATGTTTTTCCGCTGATATTATGATTATTGTTTATTATTAACATAGATATTACAAAGGTATGTTATCGCTAGATTGAGCTCTCTAGGACCCCCACTAGGATTCCCTGTGTTGGGGCTGCTAGTCTCTATTATAAAACCAGTCATGTACTTACAAAGCAGAAGTATCTTTGGAATCATGTATTATCTGCTCCAAAAGAAATACAGTAGCAACAGCTATGTTACTTGATCCTTCCACCTTTCTGTAATTTAAAAATTAGGTTACATTTGTAAACGAGCCACAGGGATCCATAGGACTACTCTACGACCAAAATATTGACTTGCAAGTAGAAACCTACAAAGGCAATTCACAAATTTTCGAAATGTAATAAAACAACCTAAATAAATTATTATTATGGAAACTCACCCACTCTTCACATCTGAAACAAATTTCACAATTAATTCAACAATCCTTTCATTCAACTCTTTTTTTGGGGCTTCTAACGGCGACATAATTGTAGAATTTGTAGAAACTTTTACTAATTATCGGAAATTTACAGTACCTACATACCTACATAGATGAAATATGAAATAATTTTGTTTTTAGCCCTTTTTAGGCCAAGCTAAGGCTCATGGGCCATACCGCCTAGTCTTCAGTATAATATTTTTTATTAGTATTTGTAGATTTACGTCTTCAGTAATTTTTCAGTCTTCAAGGCTCTGAGCTTCAAGGTCAGTATAAACTGTGGACACAGTAAAGAAAAGTATTTTATCTTCATACAAACTGTTCGAAACGACGCGCTTCGAAATCTCAGCCTATCTCGGCCGGCACCCAACAGTCGCGTGCGAGTGGCCCGCAGTTACGTTCAGACGTGAACGGTTGGTGAGAGACGCTTTCCCGCGCATTATGGCACGAAATTATCAGCAATAATGTTCCGGATATAGTTGTTTGAATTCTTCGATAACGAAACCAGGAATAACATTTTTTAGATTACCAACTCAGTAGGCAAGGTAAGTTTAAAGACAAAAAGATTAAAAACCTTAGATCGTTCTTAATAGTTATTTATGATACAAGGGTGGTAAAGAGGTCAATAACAAACGAGTGACATTTGCGAGCCCGACCGAGCCGCAGGCAAGGGTTTACCATCGTCACGAGTTTGTTATTTTCTTTAACACCCATGTAACAAACAACATTTTTCAATACAGTTGTGAGAAAACTGTTAAAATAAAAAACAACCGTGACAGAAAAATAAAATACATGGGTACATACTTATCAAGGTTTCGGAAACCAAAGTTAATATTACGCAACTTTTGGCCCATTTTGATGTCCGGAGAGTAATCTTACTTTGTTTTTTCTTAAACACACACATAAGTATATTTTTTATTACACGTATATATTCATACTTTTGTTTGTATTCAAAACAACACAATTCAGTTTACGAAAATTGCGCCATATTTAATTTAGCTAGGCATATGTACACATGCGTTTTTTTTTTAATATTACCATAAAATTACGATAAGGCTTGAAACAATATTAATGTAAGCATTTATACCTCCTTAGAAAAGATGACCTTTCTGTAACCTATGCGCTTTATATATATTTACTCTCCTTTCTTCACAAAGATATAACCCAAAGAGAATTTAATCAGCTAGCGTTATGTACTAACCTCACGGATTTACAACCAATTTTTTTTTGGATTCTCCTTTCAAAAGTCTTAAAGAAGATTTTATAACTTTGGTTATAATTTTTTTTTATTTGCTACAAATGTCTTTTTCCTCCGAGCTAGAAATAAAAAAAAAGTGGTAAAGTAAAAGCACGTGTGCGGTAAAATCAATTTTGCGCACACTTGACTGGCATATAAAGTACCACTTTTCGAGCAACTTTATTTAAAAATATATTCATTGCTTTTTATACATACTTTTATTCATTTTAGAAATAATTTTGTAATCGGTTTTCCCTCTCTTTTCTGTCAGACGTCAACTATGGTTTACCCTTAGAGTATTCATGTAGGTATAGAGCGCGCGTATCGCATCGGTTACTTTATACTCATCGTAGGCAAGTGAGCTATAGGTAACTATATAGATGTATATGTGACAAATAGGGATGGGCTGCTGTGTACTACCGCCTTAGTGGATTATCGATAGCCAAGGACAAACAGCAGCATACTATAGTAGGTACCTACTTGTAAGAATGTATGTGTATTTTGTGAGTTACAATGTTTACTTTCTAATACGTATATACATCAACCTTTGGTACATATACTTACACCTAGAAGTACTGTTCGGGGTAGGTAAGTTAATTAATCAAAAATAATAATTTCAGTTTAATATTATAAAGAAATAAAATATCACTGTTGATTTTTCGTAAATTTTTATCAACCGACTTCAATAAAAAGAGGTTATTTATTCGTCTCGTATGTATGTAATATTATTAGAACTGCAATATATTCACAAGAAATGTATAAGAACTTCCAAACAAATGTTCAATAATACATGTATGTTTGTATGTTAGTCCGCGCATTCTGTCCAAACTATTAATCGAATTATAACCGTTCTTTTGTATTTACTTAAACTTAGGGAACAGTGCAAATTTCATTCGTACAAGTAGGTACCTACTATATTATGCTGCTGTTTGTCCTTGGCTATCGATAATTCACTAAGGCGGTAGTACACAGCAGTCCATGCCTATTTGTCACACATACATCTATATAGTTACCTATAGCTCACAAAAAAAAGAGAGGGAAATCCGATTACAAAATTATTTCTAAAGTGAATAAAAGTTTGTATAAAAAGCAATAAATAAATTTTTCAATACAGTTGCTCGAAAAGTGGTCCTGTATGTGCCAGTCAAATGTGCGCGAAATTGATTTTACCGCACACGTGCTTTTACTTTACCACTTTTTTTTATTTTTAGCTCGGAGGAACAAGACATTTCTAGCAAATAAAAAACATAATAAAGAAAGATACAGAATCTTCTTTAAGACGTTTGAAAGGAGAATTTTTAAAGAGAGTTCCTCCGTGAGGTTAGTACTTAACGCTAGCTGATTAGTTACACCAAGGAATAGGTCATCTTTTCCAAAGAGGTTTAGTATCCCAAGCCTCAGCCTTATTGTAGTCTATTTATGATAATAATAAAAAAAGACGTGTGGCACTCGGGGACTGCCGCGCAGAGCATTTTTTATCAACTTTTAACACTAAGAAAGTTACACTAGTAAAATTGACTAAGTCCTTTTAGTATCGCAAATCGCTAATAGATCACTGTAAGTTTTTTTAGAACGCGGTAACGTTACGTCAAGCTCGGCCGAGCTACATGGTAGGCGGAGTGTGAGGTGTTAGGTTTTTTCGTTACGGAATTTCTTGATTCAGTCGCCGCGCTCAAAACCCGCGATAAAAGCTATGCAATAGCTTAAAAACTTACGCGTGCGTACGTGTGATAGCTAAAATATGGTGCAATTTTCGTAAAACTAAATTGAGACGTTTTAGTTGTGTAAACTAATGAAATTATGAATAGTTAATGTAATGTAATAAAAAAAAATTCGAGCGAGACCTACAGTACTCGCATATGATGTGTAACATGTGACAAAATACTTTATAAAAGGACGGCAAAGATACGGCAGACTAGGCTGTATGGTCATAGATACCTTTGCCTTTTCGGCGCTTTTAAAGCCTGAAAAAAGGACGGCAAAGTACGGCAGACTAGTCTGTATGGTCATAGATACCTTTGCCTTTTCCGCGCTTTTAAAGCCTGAAAAAACGCGACTTCCTGTTACACATGGGACACATTTCCGTCCCATTTCACGAAATCACTCCCACAAATTGCAGGAAAGCGAGACCAAAGATGTTACACATCAAAAAACGCGACTTCCTGTTACACATGGGACACATTTCCGTCCCATTTCACGAAATCACTCCCACAAATAGTAGGAAAGCGAGAGCAAAGATGTTACACATCAAAAATATACTTATGTGTATGTTTAAGAAAAAACAAAGTGAGATGTGATGTGACTCCCCGGACATTTAAAATAAGCCACATTAAGTCGCGTAAAATGAAATTTGATTGCTGAAGCCTTGATAGGTATGTACCTACCCATTGTATTTTTTTTTCTGTCACGGTCGTTTTTTTATTTTATCAATTTTTTCACAACTGTATAGAAAAATTTCGTATGATACATGGGTGTAAAATGAAATAACAAACTCGTGACGATGGTCGGCTCGGTCGGGCTCACAAATGTTACTCGTTTGTTTTTGACCTCTTTACCACCCTTGTATCATAAATAACTATTAAGAACGATCTAAAGTTTTTTAATTAATTTTAAAAGCTTACCTACATACCGAATAAAACTGCCATTATAAATAGTGATTCAAATTATTAATATACGTGATAAATAGAATAAAGCTACATACGTAACTGTTTTCAAACAGATTTCATTCGGATTTTAAGAAGTTTGTATTTAGATTTATTGATTTGGCATGTGGCAACACTGTCTGAAATACATATATATATATACACGCGTACGTATACCTGAGGAGATACCAACTAAAATACTTGGCCAACTGTGGACTGTGGAGTAGTGATCTGTGACTGTGGGTTTATAGGTAATAGTGTTGCAGGCCCCTCTTTCCCAATGGACACTCTCGGCACATGCCCAGGGCCCTGCGATCGATAGTCCCTGCCAGATCATCAAATGACAACCGACATTTATAAACGAAAAACATATTATTTCGAAAAGATCAAACGATAATGATTGACTGCAATAATCGACTTGCTTAATAGCTTTTGCATGCGCAAAGCTGCCCTACTCTCGCCATTAGGGCCAATTCAATTATTGAATTTTGTATGAAAAACTCATTTTCTTGTGTTCATCATGATTTTGTAAAAAAAGTTATAATACAGTAAGTGCGCTAAATAAGGAGAAAACTTCCTTGTTTTATCAACTTTCCAACAAGATTAAAAAGCTTAAAAAAGCAAATCAGTTAAATATACCAAAATACCTATAAAGATTTCTGTTATTTAAAAGAGGTGCATCAAATCCCATACAAATAGCCAAAAAATGCTTTTTTTATTTCCAAAATTTACCATGCTTTTCACAATAACATGCATCTATGAACCTCTAGCGTTATTTTAGTAATTTTATCGGTACGGTGATTAAAAAATCGGAACCTGATATTTTTCATATGACTGTATGCACCTTTTAAAAAGAAATTAGTATTTTTGTTAATAAGTACTAATTTGATTTTTATAATACTTTTATATCTTGTTGGAAAACTGATAAATTAAGGAAGTTTTCTCTATATTTAGCGTGCTTACTGTATTATAACTTTTTTTAAATCACGATGAATACACGAAAATGAGTTTTCATACAAAATTCAAAAATTAAATTGGCCCTAATTAAAAAAAAACCTTAATTTTAGATCCTGTATTACATGACTTTTTTTGTTGCTAACGAGCTGTAGTTAGGGAAAGTATTGAATTACCAGTAACCCTGTTTGAAAATACAATTTAAGGGTATACTGAGTACACTATTTTATAGAAAAATCTTCAGTGAACTTGTACTTTTTTTAATGTTATTTATTAAATTTTTAATATCTTTCATCAAGAGTTACATAGGGCGGTAGTGACTCGCGCCGAATTTAAATTCTCTTTAAATAACATAGATTTTTGAGAATTATCCTGTAAATGCAAAAAAAAATATTATTTATATATACTATATTATTTATTATTTTGATGTGACTATAAAGAAATAAAAATTAATCTAAAACTTTGGTTATGTATTTTTTTTGTCTGTTCTAACAAAAAAGTGTACTGTCAAGGTCATAAGGGCCCCATTATCCTAATTTGCACAGGGCCTCCAACAGGTTAAAGACGGCCATGGTTCTGTGATTCCAACAAAGTAGGTAGGTACATAAGTACTTGGAAATTAAAATGCTCTTTAGTGCTAATGTTATCTACTAAATTACCTATAGGTAGGTATACAGTGTGTATCGGATAGGGTAACCGATAATTTAAGGGCATGTATGTAATATACCCTACATTTCATCGACGAAAAATCCCCCATAAGGGGTCGCACGCAACCTTCTCCCTTCTAAATGGCAGCCATTTTTTATTCAATATATTATTGGTAGCTGTTCATGAAAAAGATGTTTCCTCTTGAATTAGCAGCAGCACTTATAGACTTCAAAATTATCTCATTTGAAAATTTATCTGGTAGTTAATCCACACAAAAAATTAACCGAAACATTTAAGGAAAAGAAACACAAAAAAGTTTAAAGAAAAAATAAAATGCAAAAATATGGCAAAAATAACATGTTATTTTTTTTGAACTTACTGCAAAAACAAAGTCTTGTTTTTTTCTTTTTAATCGATAAATTTTGACCACAATTATGAACCATTAGTTACTTATACAAAGATGTACATCGATGGTTATGAGATCCTTGTGCAGGGTTGATTTCACAACTATTTAACATTTTCACATGTTTTCTACTCAAACAATACAATTCAAAGTGACTGCCTCTATTCTGCAGAAAATCTATCGGTTAAGAAAAAAACAAGACGTTAAAGACCTCGTTTTTGCAGTAGGTTCAAAAAAAGAAAAATAATGATATAAAATTTTTTTGCACCAGAGAATTAAATTACTTTTCAAATGAGACCATTTTAAAGTCTGTACCTACTGCTGCTAATTCAAGAGAAAACGTAATTTTCATAAACAGCTACAAAAAAGATTTGAAAATAAAAATGGCTACCATTTCGAGGGGAGAAGGATGCGACCCCCTACTGGGGGGTTTTTCGTCGATAAAGTGTAGTGTAGGTATTACATGCCCTTAAAATATCGGTAACCCTTTCCGATACACATTGTATAATCTGAAATACCTAGTATTTTTTTTTATTTATCAAAAATTTGGGTGGTTTGACTACCTACATCTCACCTTATGGTAAGGTCGAGGATGGTACACGAAAACTCAATACATATTCACTCTTTCCGACAAAATACTAGTAGATAAGTAACGAAAATATTTTGAGCTAATGTAACCTCTGAGCGCGTTCTGGCGTCCCGGGTGAGCAACCTGGTCGTCTCATAAGCTGATCTTTAATAAAATATAGCATTAAAATATGTTTATGAATCTTTCCTCTATAACCTGTTCTGGAATTGCTAATTCAGTATAATGATGATTGATATGGTGTATTGAATGAAGGTATAAAGCTATTGACAAATCGGCTATGTAATGCGATAGTATAGGTAGGTATAGTATACAGAATGTAACAAAATTGGTGTAGGTCCCGTTAACAGGGGCTTCTACTAATCATACTGAACAATTTTTGTTTCACGACTTTGCTGAAATCGCAAAAAGAACATTACTCTTGATACAAATAAGTACATCAGCTCATCGACCAATTTTGTGCATTTTTTGTATAGTCCAATTTTTTTAAATTGGCTATATGGTTTCCGTGGAGAAAGTTGTTCAGTATAATGAGTAGAGCCCCCAGGTAACGGGTCTTAAACCAATTTTGTTACAACTTGTATAGCTAGGAAACAGAAAAATAATAGATAATATGCTCATTCTTGTTTATCTACATTTTATTACTACGCAAGATAGACGAGAGTATAAAATTAATAATACATACCTAAATACATTATTAAATTATAAAAAATTTATTTAAGTACTTACGTACAAATAACTACTCGGTAAAAGTATATTTATTAGTAAGTACTAATTTTAAGAGGCTCGATCCACACACCGAACCGTACTCAATTTATTTTGTTAGGATACCTATGGGAACTGGCAATAAAATTTTCTAAAACAATAATAATCTAATGGAATGTTGATTGTTGTTTATAAAATAGTAGTTTACCTACTTACCTATGTCTTTATAGTCTTTCGGTCAGTTTTAGGGACGACCATTTTAGCATCTTAATCCACTAATGAGCTGGTAAATTCTTATTGCAACTCACGGTATGGTCAGAAGGTAGGTAAGGTAAGTTTAACTAGGTAGGTAATTATCTGCTAGTTACCTAAATGTTATACGAGCTACGTATGCTCGTAGAACAGATAGCCGTTGGGGTAGTAAAATTCTCGAGTGGCGACCGCGCACCGGAACAAGTAGCGAAGGCAGACCTCCCACTCGGGGAACCGATGACCTGGTGAAGGTCGCGGGAAGTCACTGGATGCGGGCAGCGCAGAAACGGTCTTCGTGGAAATCTTTGAGGGGAGGCCTTTGTCCAGCAGTGGACGTCCTTCTTATATGAACCTAATGTATGCAGGAAAAATTAGAAAACATTTAAGCACCTATTTTTTTATCCGTTTTCAACTGTTTTCAACAATTGTAATACAAACATGTAGTCTTAACTTAAGTTTTTTTTAAACTGAGCTTTTTGGTGTACTGTAATTAGGTGGACAATAAAAGTGCACATTATGCTTAATAATTAGGACAATACGTAGGTATAGATATAGGTGAAATTGAAATCATAAGCCAAATTTTTAGCCCTACTCATTAAAACTTAACAACTTTCCGAATTTTAGACTAAGAATCTATACTCATGAAAGTACCGTTTAAAATGAAAGATTTCGAACTCATAAGTAGGTATAGATGCTTAGTTTAATATTTGGCTAACGAATAATTTCACCGGCATACAAGCTAGGTATTTCACCGGTATATAAGTTAAAACTTATGTGTTGAGGTCATTGGGGAACTAGATGGTTAGTTTCATGCTTCAATACCATGCCATTGCATGACCAAGATAATATGGGAGAGATTAACTAAATACTATCTTACCAACTTTGCTATAAATATCATCGCTTACTAGTGATATCTTTGGCATAATTCAAACATTTAACTTGTTTATTATAATAATTCCCTACTTACGTACGAAGAGCTAAGTACATAGGAAGATAAAAGTTAGAATAGTATGAGCTATGGACTAATTAAGTGCAGCCTGTCCGACGATACATCCGCATCTCGCTGCTGGCGACGGCGATCCACTCATTTCTGGCAGAGTCGAACCAAGTCAGGCCGAGCGTGTACTTGCCGTTGATGTTCACGTGCTGACAGTGGGAGTACCACCATCCACCTTCATAATTGCCTGCGCAGTGAGTGTTGGAGATATCTCGGTCGCGATCGACGGCCGAGAACTCCATGTGGTTCTGAAACTCGAAGGCGTCGCTGGCATTGCCCTCAAAGCCACCTACGTCAAGCACGTAACCGGAGTCCGCGCTGCTCACCGCGAAGTGCTCGTACTGCGCGTACCAGCCGCCACCGTAGATGTCCGTCATGTCAATGCGCATCGAGGTGCAGTTGTCGGCGCTGAGCTGGTGCATGGTCTCGAGCCCGATCCAGTACTCTGATTTCGCGTCTCCGAAGCCGCGGACGTATTCTACAAATTTTCTGTTGAAGTCAATCGTACCGTTGTATCGGCGCTGCAGCAGCGTGCTGCCGTTCGAGCACCAGGTATCGATGGGCAAGTGCCCGGGATGGATGAGGTACGTGCCCGGAGGGCCGAATATGCTGGAGCAGTCTTTGGGTAGCTGGCTAACGAGGTCTTCATATTCACGTTCAACGGGCTGCAGTTGTTTGATTTCTCCAATTAGTTGTGGTAAGGGGATGGTGTCGTTTTCTGTCGTGTAATGGTTGTTAGATTCACTCTAGAACAAAAGTACAAAGACCATATTGAAAATGTATGCTAAAGTTTGATTTTAATTTCATAAATGCTATAATTATATTTGTAAAGGTTCGATACTAAGTTTAGCTCAATGCACTGGTTACCTTAAGAATGTGGTCATTGAGGCGGGAGAAGTGCTGGCGAGAGCGGCCGGAGAGCTCAGACACGGAGCCGGTGAGCCGCTGCAGCTGCAGGCGGTCAAGCTCGGCGCGGTCGACGGCGTTGCTCACGCTCACCGCGATCGCCTTCACCGATTGCCGCAGGTTCTCCTGATCCTCCTTCAAGTACGATGACTGCGCGTTTAACTAAAACAAATAAATCTGTATGTAGGTAAGGGCATTGTTTGCAAGATGACAGGGGAGGGTTGACTGCCCCTAGCTGTATATGTTTCACTGCCGCAGACTCCACATCCTTAGCAGTGACGCATATCGTATTTAAATTTAATTAACTACTAACAAGGTAAGTCATGTATAACACGTTATGAGTCCTGGTAACTTGATATAATTAAATAAAACTATTATTGTCTCGTAAAGCTGAGTTAGTGTCTAATTATGTATATCTGAAAGGCGGCACAGGTGGAGGGCAGTTCCTGTTCGTGCGCATACTTCACACCCAGCATTCATCTAGTCAGCCTCTGAGCCATGACACGGAATTGGAAGCACGTCATTCGGCGGGTCGCGGGAGCGTGTTGGACGCCATTGAAAATATTAGCCATTTACTTGGTGGAAATATTTTCGCCCATTTTACGGGATACAAAATTCTTAACTTTTGGTGAATTTTGAAAACTACTGGCCATCTAATGACGTTTGGAAGATGCATGTACAACAATCTGGTCCACCCCTGGAAGCGTATTACGTAGTGCAATAAAATAAGCTAAAAATGTAACTAAACGAAATAATTAAAAAGCCGACTGCACACACACTTAACCCTTCTATTTGGCAGTCGGGTTAAAACGTAGCCTAATAACTCACGGGATTAAGACGAATCTAACGACAACTAGAACTCTAAAATCCATCAAGCCGTGGAGGCTACAGTGCGTGCCATAGAAATATAAAACATTAATACATAAATTAATTGGAAAACACCCTTCTTCTCGCCAGAAGAAGGGCCCAGTCGGGTAATAACCAACCAGCCAGCTTACCACAGATTAGGTGACGTACCTACTTACTGTGCGTCCCCTAGAATAGAAAGACTGCTTTTCATGCGCCTTTCTTTTAACTAACCACAAGTACCTTGGTTTGGTTCGTTTGGTTTACTAATAGTATTTGAATTAATCTGAATAGGCAAATACCTACCTGATTAATTTTATTATACTGATGATCCTGTTTTCGCTCAAATTGGGTACTTACTTGGGCAAAGTTGATATCCAACTTCGATATTTCTTTCCTAAACTCCGGTATGGTTTTATCAACTTTGTTTTCAATGTTTTCAACATCCTCGCGCAGTTCCAACATGGATGCGTGCACTTTGTCTAAGTCTGAAACCTTTTGTGACACATTTTGAAGTTCTTCGCGTAGAGAGTTTGTTTCATTTTCGAGGAAGTCAATTTTTGTGGAGAGCAGATTCCAGTTGGGCTCCTCGAAACGGTCGAGGCGGCGCTGTATATCCAGAAGCTGGGACTGCAGCCCTTGCTGGTACTCGTCCAATTGCTCCTGACTGCGCGATATCCGGGATATCTGTGCCACTACCATTTTATTATGGCGAAATTTGTGATAGGACTTCGGCTCTACGATTTTTTCCTCCTGTGAGGCTAGCACGTCATTGTAGCTGTCATGATTCAACTCTTGCATTTCCTTGGCTTTCACCTGAAACAAATTGGTCTAGTAAGAATTCAAATGTGCGATCTAAAGTAATATAAAGTAGGTAGGTACCTAAATAAAAACAAGCAGTGCACTAAAAATAAATTATGTGGGTTACTGAATCGTGGATGGAAGCAGATTTTGCTGGTTATAAAACGGGTTATAAATAATACGGCACAAAGGTCTGCACAGGAAGTAAGTAAGCCTCGCGTTTGTGGTCGAATAAAGAGCCAGTCGTTTCCAACAATTGCGTTGTTTGATGAATGTTGGGAATGCAGCACACATTAATACACCTACCAGCTAAAGCATTACTTAACTACCTACAGCATTGCTCCTATAAAATTCGGATTGTGTTTATTGGTGTGAATTACTTAGGTAATCGAAACAATAAAGTATGTTTGAAGGTGTGGTAGCTACGGAGACACAGCATATTACTTATTACACTATGATTTATGAATCATGAGCAGATACTATCAATTGTGTTAAATTAAAAAAAACCAACCAAGTGCAAGTCGGACTCGCATGCGAAAGGTTCCGTCCGAACCATAGAACATATTATACAATTTTGATTATTTTTATCATAGTGGCTATGGAAGTACCTACACTCTCTGTGAAAATTTCAACTCTCTACCTATTAAGGTTCATGATATACAGCAAGCCGACATACAAGACAGACGGACGCGCAGCGAAGACTTTGTAATAGGGTCCAGTTGGTTTCGGGTGTACGGAACCCTAAAAATATTTTGCAAAATTTTAATAGTGGTTTCTGTTTACTTATAAAACTTTTTTATCCATAATTGGTAGGCCCTTGGCATCGTCCACCTGATGGCTTAATAAGTGACTATGATGCCGAAGATGGAAGCGGGTTTACCTAGATTACCCAATGCAATATTGCCTTTAAGCCCGAAAACGTCAATGCTGATAACATTGATGTTTGGCGGTAAGATTTAGATAACATGGTGGTAACCAGCCAGGCGGGATAAGAAAATGCCCTTCCACCAACCAAACTGAGTCTTACAAAGTTAGACTTCGCCGGTAATTGAACCCGCGACCTCCTGATGTGGAGCTAATATTACGCCACGGATACGGTTAAATTGAACAAGTTTTCCCTCCCACAGTGAATTCTCATTTTTTTATCAGAATTGTAATCGATGGACTTCACAAAACAACACGCGACCCACACTATAATAAAGAGTACTACGCGACTGAAAAGGGAATATTCATGTCTCAACCTTTGCTGAAACTCATATGAAACACTGGTGCAGCCTAACTGCACAAACTGTAGGTACAACACTCGGCACAAAGGAATAATCAGCGCGATGGCTCCGAACGACGCCCGCCGTAGCTCGCTCCCTCGATTATGTGTTTACCCATCTTCTGTCATTATTCATGGAAGTTCCGAGTGCTGTAAGAAGCTGTGCCAAAAATGAGTGATGAATGTATAGGTAGCTGGTGCAAAATACGCGAGTATGTGTATGGTTGTAGGTACTTACTAAAAAAAAATATTTTCTAAGGGATATTTTTTACAATATGGCGTTTTCTTGATAAAGTCCCGCAGTACGATTGAATGAATCCTCAGAAGTGAGTAATATTTATAAGGCAAATGATCTTAGCAGACCCTCTGTAGTTTTGAAAGACCTATTCAACGATACCCGTCACGATAGGGTGAACGTAACCAAAAAAATCACCCCCACTTTACATGTAGGGGAGGTACCCTATAAATATTATTTTTTCCAGTTTTTATTCCAAAATTTTATAGAGCTCACACAGATTAGTATGTACAAACATGTCAAACAGCTTTATAACTGTCAAAACGGTTGTGACAACCCGACAAACAAACTAACAGACAGACCGACAGACGGACATGGAAACTATAAGAACTTCTAGTTTGACTACGGAACCCTAAAAAACGTTGTTTTTTTTTTATTCACAATTGGTAAACCCTTGACAACATCTCACCTGTTGTTGTCTCATGTTATCTCATCTCATGTTGCCGAAGATGGAAGCGGGCTTACCAAGATTCCCCAACGCAATGAGGAACTGGCTATCTTATCTTCATGCCGGAACACACCAATGATATCAACATTGATATTTGGCGGCAAGACTTAGATAAGATGAGTAAAAAAATTCAGCAGGACCCCGTACAAGAAACTTGTCTTTTAAGGATTTTGTGGGTTTGCTTTACCGTAATAACCGTAAGTTTATTTGTAAAGCGTCAAACTTAGTGTGATTATACCCAATTTTTTTTACATCTATAATATAATAAAACTGTAACGGGGCCGTGTCTGTACATGGAATATTTTTGGAAAATAATAACTGTGGTGGACATTACTAACGATACAGAGGCCAAAACAATAACTTTTGGAATTTTTGTCTGTCTGTCTGTCTGTCTGTCTGTCTGTATGTTCGCGCATCACGCAAAAACTACCGGGCCGATTTTGATGAAATTTTGTATGGTGGTTCCTTATAGCCCGGGTTAACATATAGGATACTTTTTATCCCAGAAAATTCAACAGTTCCCGTGGGAAAATCAAAAGTATTCATTTATAGAATGGCCCACCACGCAAATGTGGCTTAACCTATTACAATCAAATTTTACACGTTGATACCCTTATCGCGAACTAAAACTGGGACATTGTGAATCCCAAAAAAATTAGGTTTCCCACAGGAATGCAAAAAATGGTATCTTTAGATTGGCTCAACGTAACAATATGAAACCTTTACATTGGGATGGGGTGTTTTGACCATCATTGTATAGTCGGGTATTCTTTATCCCGGAAAACTAAAGAGGTCCCGTGGGAAATTATCTATCGATACTTACAATAATAGCAATAGAGTACTTTTTTCTATTTATTAGCTACACATACCAAACATTATAATCATAGTAGGTAGCAGAATGTCAATAGATGGCGTTGTAGGGATAATAAAACGCGCTTAAGTTGTATTAAAACATTAAAATATTATTTCATACTTTTGAGTGGATTTCTTTTATGTATTTTTCAGCATACGCTACTTAACACTCTGGAACTATGGTACGTAGCGATGTGTTTCATAGACGAACAGAGAGGTATTTTTTTACAGATTCCAATCGTGTAAAAAAATAAAAACACATAAATCGAGTTTAGCATCTTTTAACAGGAGGCACAAATATGGGAACTCTTCTGACGGCGACTATTTGCGTGTGGCAGTTGCTCTCCGCCTGCAATATCAATATCTGTGAACCTCATCAATGTATTTGCGGGTCCACGGTGGAGGCAATTGTCCATCACTCACTGAGTTGCAGTCGTGTTTGTGAAGATTCCCACGTCACCAATTCCTTAATGACCTCACTCGGAGGGCACTGGTCTCGGCCAGATGGAATATTCCATCTTTGATGCAGCCGCCGGCCGGGCTTTAGTCGATCTGATGGCAAAAGGCCGGAGGTTTTAAACAGGTGCTATGGCAGAGAGGAACGTGTCTGCTTTGGGAAGCCACTTTTTCTGTCTCACTCCTCACCCGTACGGTACTGCTGCTCAATTTGCAGTGAGAAAGAAGCATAATAAGTACTCGGTATTGGAGGCAAATTACTACTTTGTGCCGCTGGTCTGTAAGACAACCGGCTGCTGAACCCTCAGAGGCCTTTGCCTTCACAAAGTAGATTGGCCTTCGCCTTCAAGAGAGGAGATGTGACGTGAGGTCCTACCTGCTGCTAAGGTTGTCTATTGCCATCCAGCGCGGCAACGAGAAGTGCGTCTTGGGCTCCTTTGGAGCTGGTACGACTCGAGGATTTGACCCATATTAATATTGTTAGGAAATTTTATTACTAGATTGATACCTATAATGATTTGAATTAGTTTTTTGATAATATAGGAAATGTGTTATTTCATCATATCAGTTTATATAGGTGTCCACCAAGGGGCTCGACCTGCCCTGAGTTAGGGCGATCTGGCCTTAGACGATCACGTGGGCCCATTGCGGGTTGATTGACTTCACACATAAGCTTCGAATTTCTTCGCAGGCGTGTGCAGGTTTCCTCACGATGTTTTTCTCACCGCAAGAGCGTCGGATAAACGTACATACCAGTATGAAATCGATATTCGTATAGATATTGGTAAGTGGCAGATTCGAACCACGGCCTTTCGGACAGGAGGTAGTGGCCCTAACCGTTTTGCCACCGACGCTCTATATTTTATTTAAGATTTAGAAATCCTTACTTAGTATTATAAATGTGAAAATGTGTTTGTTTGTTTGTTACCTATCCACACTTCAACACCTCTACTAATCTTGATGAAATTTGGCATGCAGGTAGTCTGTATCACTGGGAATGAAATAGTCAACCTTTCATCTGTGGAAATTATCATAGCCCGATGCATTTCCTGAGGAAACTAAAACAATACTCTTTGTTCGCAAATTTATTTAAAATCGTAACGAAAAAATGGATTGGTGTGATTTTTAGCACAGAAATGAGGTGGAAAATATAATTTACTAATAAGTATATCCTGACATAGTTCCCGAGGGATCTGGGGACAACTGTTTTCTACGCTCGCGCACGTCGGTGGCGTCGCAACGGAGCAACGGATTAAAGTGATTTTTTTGTATAGAATTTGTTAAGGGGGGGGGGGGGGGAAGTGACAAAGACTGCTAATCAGAATAGCCCGATACAGTTCCTGAGGTACCTGGAGAAAACTCATGTCCACGCTTGCGAGCTGATTGCGGCTCGCGCACCACTCACCCTTCATAAAGAGTCATAAAAGCTATGTCCACGTGGGCGAAGCCGCGGGCAAAAGCTAGTATTAAATATATAACTTTATAGAGGTCACAGATTTGAAGACCCATACCAAATTTCAGCTTTAAGGCTTTAAGATGCCTCAATCCGAGCAGGTTGATACGTGTTAAAATAATATCGAACGTATGTACGTGTACGTCTATTCATTTAAGTTCAAATCAATGCGGGCTTTAACGCGGCTGTTAGGTACGTTGAAACCGAACCAGGCGTCCGTCACTTGCTCAAGGTCACTCGTTATATGCCTACCGCTAAGCGTATCGGAGACGATACAACGGAGAGTAGGTTGACGCCTGAGTGCTCGCACGTCACATTTACCGCTCTGACTATCGAAATGCCGAAACTACGCAATTATTGTGCAGTGGATGTGTGTCACAGTCAAAAGACAAATGAAAATTTGTCATTTTTTTCAATGCTGAGAGACGAACAAATAGTATTTTAAATCTTTTGTTTTTTTTCGAATTCCCTTTTCTCATTCCTTTACAAATTATTATCATTTATTCCTTAAACTTAGAAAAATGGTGGGTAGGTACCTACTATGTTAATCGTCGTAAATTAAGGATTTCAGGTATTATTTATGTGTTTTTTTATATAAATAACAGTTACCTACTTAATGTCAGAACATAGTAGGTACCTAGCGTCGTCGTCGTGATTTAGGTATGTATGACTTTTATTACCAGGACGAATGTAAACGAAAAAATCTCAAGAACTTAGCACAGATTACTAAATAGTTACTTCGTAAACTATAGCTTGCATTCACAAGCCGTTTTTTTGTTATGACTTACGTTTTTACCTAGCTTTCATTTAAAATAACAATAATTCAAGCTCACAATGAGGCCCTCTTGGGGAATGTTTTTGTATGAATATAGTAGGTATGAAATTCTCCGTCAACTCAAGTAAAAAGCCAACTTTGATTGATTTTTCTCCGCTTTGCTCCTGTTTCCCTTTTGATAATTTTTTAAAATTATTTACGAGGTTTCAAATAATTTCGACATTAAAATTTATTAATCGGGAATTCAGGTAAGGGAAAAAATGCATCTATCATTTTATTAAACTCAAACATATTATAATTGATTTTCTACAACATTCGTTTCATTACCAAAATCATCATAGGTACAACCCTAGCACATTCGCTCGATGACGCGCTCGCACGTGGGTCGCGCGGCGGGCAAAACAATCTCAACTCTCTGTATGCGTAGTTATGGCACATTTCTTCTCGCTGCAAACAGCTGGTATTATTATTAATATTTTGTAGGCTAATATAGCGTAGGTATTTAAGCTTTTGTATGGGAGTGATGTATCTGTTACGAAGTAACTATTTAGTAAAAGTAACTATTTAGTAATCTGTGACCGAACGCCCAATTCTCGATGTTTACATGTTTTTATTACTTTTCTATACTTCCAAATAAGTTTAAAAAAAATGTGTTCAAATAAAATGAAAGGTTTAAAGTCACCGATTTTTGTGTGTTGGTTACATTTAACATTAACTATTTGTTTTCGAGAAATTTTGTTATTAATGCCAAAAACAGGGTCTACAGTATATTTTTTTTACATCAAAAGTGGTAATACTTTTAAATTTGTATTCAATTAGATCGTTTTTCTATTACTTTAAGTATATTATATAGGGTGACTTTTTAATTAGTTCTCGATAGCAATGGATATGAATCTACTCGTGATTACAAACAACTTTCCCAAAGAAACTATATGTCAAATATGAAAAAAAATTTTTGGTCCTTCATACATTTTTGCCGGTTTGATAACTTATTATTAAGTATCGAGGATCAAAATTTTTTTTTCTGATTTGACATACTTATAGTTTATTTAGGAAAGTTGTTTGTTATCACGAGTACATGCATACCTTTTGTTATCAAGAACTAATTAAAAGTCACCCTGTATATTTTTTCCATAGTGATAGCTTTAGTCTTTCAATAATTTGAATTGAATATTGTCATTTGACCTATCTCAAGGCCTTAATAACCTTTAGCAAAACAGCTGAGACATACCGACGGACAGACAGACTGAGATAGCGAAAAAGGATTCATAGTTTGATGAACTCTAAAAAGGTGAACATTTTACAAAAAAAGTTTTGATTTTTCTGCTATAACTCAGGAATAGGGGAAATATTTTATTGTTTGTTAAAACCAACTTTAGTGATAAAATCAAGGGTTTGCGAGAAAATTGCCTTACATAATAATATGTTGTGATTTGAGTTGAGAGACTGAGAGTGTAGCTTTTTATTAGTGAAAAACTTTTAAAATTGGTTCAGTAGTGCCAGGAATTACCCCCTACAAAACAATCATTTTTTTATAGTTACTATACTTTGCTATCAGTAAATATAATATACCAATTGTGGATAAAAAAAAGTTAGTCAAATGCTATAATAATATCACCCATAACATCCCGCCGAAGTACCCGATAACCTGGATAGACGCAGCTAGGATTACCTGTACAGGAGCCAAGCTTCAGATTATCCTTTGTGACTGCGTTAGTACTAATATATATACTTTGACTGAACTGTGTGTATTGTAGGTAGTTAGGGAGTTCCTTAGATTTCTCACGCAACTACTTTAACAAGTTCAAAGTAGGTACTTGGAAGGATTTATCCAATTAGGACCCCAGCTTTTGCAGTTTCGCAAAACTTTGTGTTGAGGATTGCTGAATATCAGGATGGAAATTAATTGAGCTCCTTTAGTGATAGTAGTAGGTAACTTATTTTATTACGCTAAGTATGTTTTGTGGTTAAGGAAGGTATCTTTTGTACTTTCCGGTTGCGTGGTTTACAAAATCATAGATAAGATAATAGGTAGAAAACCGGCCAAGCGCAAGTCGGACTCGCGCTGAGTAGGGTGCCGTACCCGTAGTCTTTTCAAAAAATAAATGTAATTATTTTTGTAATTGGAAATGGAGCTTTTTACAAATCCAACTGCACTTCTTAAGTTGATCGACTATTACTCCTAAGCTAACAAAGCCTACTTAGACGTGATAGTTTTTCTTTTAAATTGATTATATGTCCTACTATATTTATATTTTTTTTATTCACAATTATTTTTAGATGTCTTGTAATAGCAGTTTAGCTGGTAGAAGGGAAGGGGGGGGGGGGGGAGGGGGTCGACGATACTTAACTGTAACAAAAATTATAATTGTAAAGCTTAATATTTCGCAAACGGATCCATGAATCAAAAAAATGGTTTTAGAAAACTCTCAGTATTTTTTAAATACCTATTTAACGATACCCCTTACGACAAGGTACTTCAACGAAAAAAAAAATCACTCCTCTTTACATGTAACTATTTAGTAATCTGTGGTGGTACCCTAAATCATTTTTTAAAGATTTTATTGTACCACTTCTTCGGCGTGATTAAATGTATACCCATACCAATATACAGCTTGCTAATACTAATAGTCTCTGAGATAAGCCGCGAACAGACATACGGACAGAGAGACATGGCGAAACTATAATGGTTCCTAGTTGACTATGGAACCCTAAAAATTTGCCAAATACTTATAAGAAGAACGCACGTACTGACAAAACAGGTCTTTTCAATTTCGAGGACAATAGTATTAGCTAGGTCAGAATGCTCAAGGAACAAATTATTAAGTATTAATTTCCAAGATACACGATTACAAAAATCTACACTCAGCGAAATATTACACATCTATATCATACATACTTAAAGGAAACCGTAATAGGAAGCCGCTACTTTTCACGGAATATGTGTTACTATGACAGGTTTAAAAAACGTTGAGTAAATAAGATCATTTTGAAAAACTTACCAGCATATAAGTTTTTAATAAACAAATATTTTATTTTATTTTTCCTCTTTTTTAATAATTTTTAGCTAACCATGCGTTGAATTCTGTACTTTTACGTGTAGGTACTATGCAAAATTTTAGCTCAATTGGAAACCGGCGGGAAGTAGGTAAGTAAATTTTAAGCGGACTGTTATTAAAATTAAGCGGGTCCTTATACACAAGAGACGTGTCTTATTTATTAGGTTTTTTTTTGTTTTGCTTTATGGTAAAAACAATAGTACATATAGAAGCGTCAAACTTAGTGTGATAATAATGCACTCTCTATTATAAAACTACTAGCTTATGCCAGCGGCTTCCCTTGTGTGAACATAGTCTCTATGCCTGTCTTCGGGGGTGCCCAGTGCGCGAGCCTCAAGTGGCTCGCGAGCTTGAAATTGAATTTTCTCTAGATTCCTCGGGAACTATATCGGTCTATGCTAATTAGTAGGAAGTTAGATAATCAGTATTAATTACCACGTCAATCGTTCACTTCATTGCGACGTGACAGAATTTAGATAATAAGTTTATCAGTATTAATTACCACGTCAATCCTTCGCTTCATTGCGACGGGACAAATTAATAAAAAAGAGCTTAGAGCTATTCCACGGGGACCACACAAAAACATGGGATAAAAATAAGCTCCAGGTCCTAATCTGTTTACCTACCAAAGTTCATCCAGATCCGTTCAGCTGTTGTGGCGTGATTGAATAACAAACATACATCCATTCGTCCAAAGTTTCACAGTTAATAATATTATTAGGATAAATAATAGTAACCAGCCAAGTGTGAGTTGGAATGTTCTATACAGGATGTAACAAAATTGGTGTAGGTCCCGTTAACTGGGGGTTCTACTCATCATACTGAACAACTTTCCCCAAGGAACCCATAGTCAATTCTCAATAAAAAATTTGGACCCTCCATACTAAAATGCACAAAATCGGTCGAACAGCTGATAGATTTGTAAGAAGGATAAAAAAAAATTACGTTTTAAGCAAAGTCGTATAACAAAAGTTGTTCATTTTAATGAGTAGAAGCCCCAGTTACCGGGACCTACACCAATTATGTTGCAACCTGTATATGAGTATGGAAATAGTTATATCACGGTTTTTCATCGTTACTACGATACATATACATGCAAAAAATTATACGCATAACATTGAGCTACAGCAGTACAAAGCCGCGGCGTAACCGTCGTCATCACTACCGCCGCGCCGCCGTTGCACCGCCGCGCGGCACCGCAGGTCGTGGGTCGCGCGACTGTGGCGACGACGGTTAGGCGCAGCCAGCGTGAAGAGGGCTGCCACCTGCTAGTTAATATTCTCACAATCCATATCGACCTCTATTGCAACGGCACCAGCGCCCCTGGTTACGATTTAATCGGAATTTCTCATTCCATTGAGCAAAAAATAATTTAGGTACCATGGCTGCGCTGTAAAGGTGTAGTTTGTATCTAACCAACAAGACTATCTTCATATTTGTACAGTGTTTATAAATAACGATGGATGAGGTAATTAATGTATAAGCTTCCAATTATGATTATTATTTTCTTGTATGCTGTGGTTTTCTGTGGCTGTGGAGAGAATTATGGGTTTAATAATTTCAAAATTTACAAGTTTTTGGATTATTGTTGATGAATTTTGGTCCTTTCTACCAATTTTTGGGAGAAGGTTCTCAATTCGACTGTACTTTTTTTTGGGTTTGTTACGCGATTTCTTTTTTTATATAGGTATAATTATTAATAAGCCTTTGGCATCATCTCACCTTATCTTTGCCGACTGTGAACCGAATTTGATTCGTTCTTTTTTTTAATGATAGTTTATGCTTCTTGGTTGGTCCCATGTAAATTTAAGATAAAATCGGTAAAGCTAATATAATTTTTTACCTCCTTTGAGAGCTTGCCGACGTGGACGCGCAGCTCGGCGACGAGCGCTCGGGTCTGGTGCGCGTCGTGTCTCACGCTCGCCGCCTCGCCGTCCAGCTGGTCCAAGCGCGCCTCCTGTGCACGCGCCATTCGTCCCAGCTCTGCCGTCTGCGTCAGCCCCTGCTTCAGCTGACCACAAAACGAACCATGTTTAAAATCATACTCGTACTAACATCCCAAGTAGCACAAAACACCATTATATCAAACTTATAATAGCACAAGTCCATGCGCTTTACATTATAAGAAAATCGTATATCAACCATATTTCTTTTATACGACTCTTGTACGTAAAATTTGGGCCCCCCCTTTATACGGCTTTAAGTTTTATAAATGATGTGTAATAGCACTACAACTTTTGTGTAATAGCATTAATAAAGTCAGGTAAAAGCATTAAAAGGTGCTAATTGAATTTTTTGTGACTATGTAACAATGGATATGCGGCAATTAAAATTTCAATATGTTAATTTAATGTGATTACAATGCTATATGTTTTATTTCCTTTGTAGAAAAGTAAATTCAATAGATTTAAAAAATATATCAATCAGTTTAAGTTATTGTCATAGTGCAATGGTGTCATATAATGTTCCGTGTTGGTGTTAAGGTAAATTTTAATATTGAACAGGTGAGTACTATCATTTTTACAGTTCGTAATGAGTAAAATAAGCTGCGAGCATCAGTTTGTGGAGTAAAATTTACAAGTTTATGGTGTAAAATACACGCGCCTTCGCAAAAGTCCTTTATTAATATAAAAATAATATAAAATGTAACCTAGTAGCGACAACTTTTGTTGAAATTTAGCCTTTTAGCGTTGTTTTAACAAATATAATTGGTTTTATAGGCATCTGTGCACAAAATAAATTATCATTAACCGTTTTTCATCTGATAAGATTGACTTTAAATATTTTTGTAAGAAATGAAACAAGAAAGAAAATGGCGACACGCAAAATTAATGCATTAGGTTTTCAAATATAGTGTAGTAGAGCTGTTAATCGTATTATGGTCAGACACAAAACATACAGCTCGTAATTCACCGTACAACACACTTGCATTTAAGGTTCAGCCGTATTTCAACACTTCAGAAGTATGTTATAATGCAAATAATCATTAAAACGCCACTGTGACGGATTGATATCGAGTTAGGTAGGGAAGGTACCGCGATCATCTGTTAGAACCTTATTAGCCAAAAAGAAATCCCTATTACATACAAACTTCAAAATGTAGATCGTTACAAGTATTTACTTAAAAATAACCATTTGAAAATTCAAATTACGATCTATTTATTACTTATATATTTCTAAATATACATTAACTTTGATCAAAATATAGCCTAATGTTTGATTAAAGCATAAGTTAAGAAGATAACGGAGCTAAAGCATTACTTGTTCTTTATTCAATGTGTATATAGGATAAGCATTAAATCGACACAACCTCTGACCATTAAAAAACCTTTGTTTCTAGAAAATGCCAATATACAACTAAGTGCACTAAATAATAATATGTTAATGCTTGTTTAATGCATGATGTTTTTCATATTACCGAAATACGATAACAACTGTATATTAATATTACCTTATACTTAAATAGGAGTTTTGACATTATAATTGTTTTTTTAGTAACCATAATATGGCATTCATCATTATCAGTACTTTTTTACGAACCATAATATAGCATTAAGCATTATCAGATGAAATAATTGCCTTTATACAAATTTGATACTTGACTAGAGCTGATTAAAAATGAAAATATGACTTGAAAGCATAAATCCGCAGTTATTTTAGTTAATATATTATTTATGTGCTACTTGGGATGTAGATCAATATAATAGGAATATTAAAAAAAAATTGCCTAATGCGAGTCTGATTGGCGTAGGTAGGTACCTACCGAGAGTTCCGTGCCACCACACCTTTGGGTCATCAAAAACATCAACGAGTAAGTACCACATTCCGATTGAAGGATAGACTTAACTTTACAGTGGACAAAATTAATTCCCATATATCAAATACATCACGGTCAACTACAACGCAAGGTATTATGAACGTAAGCAGCGTTGTAAGTAAGTTTAAATTTGCATGTTTGTTATCACAAAGTTATCTCTCTTTACAGCAGTTATATTTCCCTACTCTTTTCCCCAACTACAAATGTAAAATCTATTTGTTTGGAAATGATCAAACATGTAAAGAAACCATTTTATCAATAATCACTTACATTTGGACATCAAGCATGTTCCTACGAGCATTGTATTCACTTAATCACTGTGTTTTAGTTCACATAAGACTTAAATATCAATTGAAACAAGTTTATTTCACGAAAACACTTCACGTTTTGTTTACATGATTGGCCATTTCGAAATTAAGTTTGCAATTGCAAAAAAAGATTATGCTATAGATTAGTGCCCACCGATTTAGGGGGGTTGTAGAGTGGACTACTACTAGGGTAGGGGAAAATAAGGAGGAAAGTTACCATGACCACCTATACCCAATCGTATTTTAACATCACTTTAAATTGAACCTACTCTAGACTAGTTTACCATAGGCTACGAAAAAGAAAAAGATATAGAGGCGCGAAAAGAGACAAAGATGACGCCGATGATATGATCAAAGTAAAATACTAAATATTTGGTATGAGGGTGGAATGGAGCAACGTCGACATTTTAAAATAGTGTCGCGTCAGTGCGTTTCGTCACAGTCTAATTTAGACTGTGGTTTCGTTCCTTTCTTTTTTTTACCGAAAACATAATTCGTGTATACTATTTTATGTTTATGATAATTAATAAATATAATTTTAAAGTATTTTAAACAAATACAAAGTTATTAATTGTCTTAGTACACAGTTTTTTAAGCTATTGTATAGCTTTTATCGCGGGCTTTGACGGGACCAAATCAAGAAATTTCGTAACGAAAATAAAACCTGACACCCCAAAAAAAAAATATTGAGTTCTAAAAAACTTACAGTGCCATCTATCTATCCATCATGATGATGATGCTGATGATGGCGATGGCGATTGATGATGGCGGATGATGATGAACTTTCTTAGTGTTAAATTATCACCTAAACATCCCGCGCCCCAAGGACCTTATGGTACTGGTAAATACTGCATAAATAAAATAAAAAAAATAATTATAATTGCTTATGTTGATAAAAAATGCTATGCAATAGCTTTATACCGCAGCAGTCCCCGAGTGCCACACGTCTTTTTTTTTGGTATTTTTACATTACAAAGCAGTTATAGGTACCAACCAATGCAACGTGAAGAAAACGCAGAAATGTCAAAATTGTGCAATAAAAAACGTTCTCAGTTTTCAGTTTAAAAAAATATTTCTCAAAAAGTTTGCCCTGAATTTTGAATTTTTTTATTTAGGCTCCTTACCAAGTAAGAATGTATGAAAAAAGTTTCAACTTCTAACGCGACCGGCATTAATTTTTCTATAGTTAAGGTTAAGCCAAATTACGTTTAGCGCCAACAAGCTAAAAAAGAGGCCAGGATCAAGTCAGTCCCCGGTTTCTATCCTTTAGAACCGAGTTGTTGACGGTATCGCCGAGCCCGCGCACCTTGAGACAATTCTCGCTGACGTCACTGTGTGGCTGATGAGGGCATGTACCGTCGGTACCGACCTGGTACCATAAGATGTGCAGCTGCCGCAATAACACCGAGTTGTTGACGCTCTCACTGAGCCCACGCACCTCGAGACGTTCCTTGCTGACATTACTGTATGGCTGTAGTGGACGTACCGTCGGTATAGCGACCTGATCCAGTAAGATGTGCAGCTGCCGCAACTAGACGAGTTGTTGACGCTCTAGCTGAGCCCGCGCACCTCGAGGTGATGCTCGCTGACGATGTGTGGCTGTTGTCGCCATGCCGTCGGTACCGACCTGGTCCCGTAAGATGTGCATCTGAGGCAACAACGCCGAGTTGTTAACGCTCTCGCTGAGCTCGCGCATTTCGAGCCGTAGCTGGCGCACAGCTGCCTTCGCCCACCGCAGAGTAGCTTGCTCGTTGCGGTCCAGATTTCTCGTCGAGTGCTGTGCAGAGTTTTGCCTGTGCAGAAATATTTTGCATCAAAGAGTAACCAGATTAAAGCTCCAATACCACACAGTAAGCCACCATCTATATACTAGGTAGACTATTCATTCACTGCAAAGTGGAAAATGGTACATGTTACGTCAGAATACAGAAAATTCAGGATTTTCATTAAGAAACTGAACAACTTTTTCTTAGGAACATCGACCCAATCAATATTTTGACTTCCCATCCAATAGTCATCCAATTCTCGGCAAATAAAAGTCACCACGTATATAAATAAATTGTAAAAATATATATTAATTCTAACATACAGTATAGGCACTCCCTGCCGCTCTCTAGATTGCGACCTCACCCCCTCGTCGACCAGATTGATACAGATTGGTTACAGTTTGGTTGTCGAACGTATAGGATTTCGTCACCAATTTGTTTGTTCCGTCATTCGTTTTTTGAAATGTCTTTTTTCTTAGAATAATGAAGTACTCAGTACAGTAGGCCTTATTAATTCTTTGTTATTTACAAAGTTTCATTAAAACCGTTGGAGCTATTTTTAAAAGAAAAAAAACGGCACGGGTCAGTTTGCCATCCAACGTTAACCGCCGACGACCCCACATTACCTACACCAAGTCGGCCTGTCTGTGTTGGGCCTATACAGAAAGCGAGGTGTACTGGCACCACAAAGAAAAGTGAAAGTAAAGTAAAATGAACAAATTGTATGGACATAGGGGATGCAAGTTTTTTGCATAGAAATGTTTGAGTGGGTGGAATGTGACATAGATTGCTAATGCATAGCCCGATATGGTGAGGGATCTGGAGAAAACTAATTTCCAAGCCTTGGGATTTTTTCACAAACGGTTGAGGGGGAGGGAAGTGCCATAGATTGCTAATCAGCATAGCCCAAGAGAGTTCCCGAGGGATCTGGAGAAAACCTATTTCCACACTTGCGTGCCGCACCATTCACCCTCAAAGACAGTCATAAAAACGATGTTTTATTGCGGGTGCAGGCAGCTATGGGCAAAAGCGAGTGTCTAAATAATTTTCGAAAAACCTAAAAACTTTTAGGTACAAGCTTTTAATATTGCATTGTCACGGGATATACGTATGCATGCAAAATTTCAGCTTAATCGGAAACCGAGAAGTGGGTCAAATTAAACTTGCAAGATTTCACCAGAACAAACATACATACTTACATTGCAAGTTAATTAAAAGCTTTTAAAAAACGTATAAAAGGATGTAAAATCGCAACTAACGACACTAATTTTCAGACAATAATCCGCATTTTAGTTGTCGAGACAGGCTGACTTGCCAAATTATCATTTAGGTATTGTTTTCTACCAGTTTTTTTTAATGATTTGCTGCTTTTTCATAGTTCAATAAAATAACAATAATTAGAAGAGGTGATTACTTTATAAATTATTAAGACCTTCATCTTCGCGAGCGCAATTATCTTCATCCCGTTCAATTCAAAAAGACACGGTGGACCCATGACCTGGTGAGGGTCCCGGGAAGCCGCTGGATGCGGGCAGCGCACAACCGGTCGTCGTGAAAATCCTTGGGGGGTTGGCTTACGTCCAACAGTGGACGTCCTTCGGCTGATATGATGATGATGTCTAGCCTAATCAACATATTCAGCCGAAAGACGTCCACTGATTTCCATAAGTTCCACGATGACCGGTCCTGTGTTGTTTGTATCCAGCGGCTTCCAACGACCTTCACTAGATCTAAAGACATACAAATTTACAAAAAATTAACGACTTATAGAATTAAGTACTTTCTTTCTTACTATCAAAATTAGCCGAAATATCCGAATAGTAAGCCCTAACTCAGGCAGGACTCAGGATGTCAGGTCAATATTAATAACCTTGTACGTGTATAGTTATACAGAACCGTTTAAATTAAATGTACTTATTTACGAGTATATCAATTTCATTCCTTTTTTAACGTTCGATAGTTTTGTTCATAGAAAGGTACGTATTTTATTATGTTAATGATAGGTTTAAACGAAAAAAAGGAAGCAATGCATTCATACACAAGTTCAGGATGTGTCGTTATGCGCCGACGCATCGCATCGCCTACCATGTCTCCTGCCAGTTCCGACCCTTCCGGTGCCTTTCATAATACACTATGGAAAGTTTGAATGACCCTAAATAACCACAATGCGTATAACAATTAAAACCCTACTAATTAATCCTTAATGTACTCGCGCTAGTCGCGCTGTTGATTTTAAATCGTGTCCAATATGTACTTTTCCTAAAATTGAATGATTTTCAGTCACATTATAAATCAGTTGTGCTAACATAAAGTGTACCAAAATTTAGCCAGTAAATACCTACAGGTAATTGAACAATCAAAAATTACAGGGTGTTTTATTTTGCATAGTAACTCAAATAATAGTATTCTACCTCATTCAGAAGCAAAAAAAACTTATGGAAGTTGAAGGTATCTAGATTATCTTATCTTGATTTTATTATGCAAAAAATGAATTTACTCTGTGCTTTCCCTACCTACTTCAAATATGCAGGTGGAAAATAATAATTACATACGTGTAAATATTCTAATCAAATGTACAAAATGTATTTTTTTATGAAAACATCGAATGTTAACTAACTACGATACAAATATCTTCCAGATCTATGCTATGTAACGTATATAGTTAACGTTGTCGTATATCCTGTAGATAAGCTTGAGGCAGGTATTACGTTACAATGATGATCTAAATAAAGTATTTACCTCGATAAAAAAGTTTGTTGGCCTACTTTGTAACCTACCTACTCACTCATGACTACTTATTTCGTATAGAAGGTAAATATTGTGTTAACGCCAGATAATAAGCGATAAGTACCAATACACTTTAAAATTTACATTAAAGTAAAGGGTTCTGGGGTAAATTTACGCGGAATCATGGTTGCTTGCTTCGCAGTAACCTAAACGATTCAATTAATAATTAAAATTCACCTGCATAAAAATGTATCCCATTCTCATGTCACTCAAGAGATCAAGACGAAAATCCATTGAGCCGTTTAGGTTACAGAGAGGCTAAGCAATATACATACATACACCCAAAAACATTACCCTGCTCCTTCATCATCACATCAGCTCATATACGTCCCTACCGAGGATCTCGAGCCTACCCTGAATTAGGGCGATCACATAGGCCTTAGTCGACCACTCGGGACCACACGGGGACTATAATAGCTTAAGAGAGGTGAGGCGTTCGTGATGTGGCACTGGAGGCAAATGGGATGCCCAGGACCGTTAGGCGCTTAAATATATCGATTCTCAGTCAGCTGAAAATCTGAACGAGGTTGTGTCCACTATCGGCCAACAAAGGACCCTTGCATATTTCGGTCATATAATGAGATGTGATAACATTCTGGAAAAACTTATTATAGTAGACAAGACAAGAGGACGGTCTCCAGCAAGATGGACCGATCAGTTGACAGAGGCGACATCTAATGAATTAGACAGGAGCAGATGGAGTTGATTCGAGCGCTCCAAATCCTGTCATGAGACCGAATACCGGGAGAAAGTAAGCATTACTCTAGCGAGATAGAGTCTAGTTCGATTTGTAAGAGAGCTTTGAATGGTTAGAAATTGAAGGCCACTAAACTAATGTATATTTATGGAAAAAGACTAACAAAATTTACATTTAACGTGAAAATATTTAAAACTATGTTTCTTTAAGATTTTATGCGAATACAATTAATTCATATAGATCAATAATATAAATCAAAAATATAGATCAATTAATAGCAAAGTCTGTTCCGTTTTTTTGGCACTCGCCTTGTGCACGCGCGCCATTTGCCCGGCCCGGATGTGGGTACATTACCTACTTCCGGTGGGGATATAAATAAACATTATCGCATTAAAGCCAGATGTGCACCCCCATCGCCACTCGCGGCTCGCGGGTTGCTCGGAGTGGAATAGTAAGTTTCGGCCCTATAGATACCAAATAAAGGGTGATTTTTATGTCCGTTTGCTTATTCAGCTTTTTCAACCTTTTTTGCACTAATTTTGGAGCGAATGGTGCTTTCTAGACGGATTTCATCTAGGATGTTATGTGTCTTGTTTAAAATCTGAGTACGGAGCAAACTAACATGAATTAAATCGGTTTTATGAAATACTAGCTGCCCCGGAGAACTTCGTACCACCTTACACCACACTACCCTACACTACCCTACCCTACCCTACCCTACCCTACCCTACCCTACCCTACCCTACCCAACATAAGAACTTTCTCCTGGCAATAACGAACTCAACAAAAAAAGAATAAGCGAAATCATTTCAGCCGTTTACGCGTGATGCGATGACCAGAAAAAATAGGAGTTAATTTTTATATATATACCAGCCTTTTCCCGCAGCTTCGCCCGCTCAGATCCCGGTGAAAAGTTTTCTATACCTATTCAGACCTACCGAATATACACAGAAAATTTCATGGAAATCCGTTAAGCCGTTCGGAGGAGTATGGCAACTAACACTATAAAACGAGAATTTTATATATATGACTAGCTGTTTCCCGCAGCTTCGTCCGCTCAGATCCCAGTAAAAAAAATTCTATACCTATTCTCAGACCTCAATCGGACTCCTGAAAGTCGCTTTAAAATCGATTTCAAGATTTACGTACGGATAATTAAACGGATACGTCACGAAGAAGATTAAAAGCTTGTAATCTGTATGTAAAACAGACGGACGGACAGACAGAACGATATTATTAGGATTCCGCGTAGTACTAGACTAGGCAGGACTACGCAACCATATAAACTTCACCACAGATGAGCTACTAGTTACTTCCTTTACTCTTCTGTGATACTAGCTCGGTACTAAATATCTTATGGTACTAGCTCTTTTCTTTATAGCAAAATGAAACAAAAAAACAAAATAGGCGATGAAACTTAACAAAATCGAGCAGCTGGCCCGATGCATCTCAGGCATGCGATGCGCTTTTAACCTCACACATTTTAATGAGTCTTGTTACAGACTTATTTGGTCCGAGCAGACTAAAATCACTTCTATGTGGTCGCGAGAAGGCACTGAGCTTTGCCGCTTATAACTTGCAATCCATATAAGCTGAGCGCAGGTGGTGGCCAGTGCGATGTTTTTATGAGAACTATTCTTTCAGGTTCCCATAATTATTGCTCGATTTAAAGTTATGAATGATCATTCTGCGTACAGCATTTAATGAAATTTTAGGGATAAATGTTACAATTAAATGTTCGTGCGGATGTTGGCGCATCAAAAACCGGATTGTTCATTTCCCTCTATACTACATGTTCAAGGTAGGTAGAAAGTTCTACTTAATAAATGTTCAAGGGCTGACTCTGGCGTTATCTCGTGACCGGGTGCTGGCCGTGTGAACTGGCCTAGTAAAAAAAACAAAAAAAATTCAATGTATAATTTCTATCATATTGTTTTTATTATGTCCTGATGACAGTATTAGTTTGACACTAGCTAGTGGATGCCCAGCGGCGTTGCCCGCACAAGTCGCGTTTTTTGACGTTCCAGAGAGAATTTCCCAAAACCCTTTCTTAGCGGATGCCTACGTCATAACTTCTATCTGTATGCCAAATTTCAGCCCAATCCGTCCAGTGGTTTCGGTCGGGCGTTGAAGGTCAGGACAAACAGGATTAACTAATGATTAAGCTTGTTTTTCACAAACTTTGACATTACTTAATTTAATAACCTAATCAATTTAATTCGTAATTTAAAACCCGACTGCACAAAAACTTTAGGTACCACTCTTTTCTGTGCAGTCGAGTAAAAATTTATCATATGTTACTTTCGGAATCAAGACGAATCTAACGAACGACACACACACCTCGCAATCCAAAACCCATCAAGCCGTTTAGGCACCAGGCTAAGCCAAAGAAACAGACATTACACACTTATAAACATACACTCGAAAAATATTATCCTCTATATTTTATGTGTGTAATACGCACGTATTTTGTATGAAAAATTTGAAATTTAAATTTATTATAATTGACATAGTCATAGCACGGTCATACTTAGTACATCACCGTGCCCCTGCTGGTGTCACAGTTATTTAAAGGCGGTGGCGTGTAGCCACATTCCTTCAGCTGGGCTGTCGGCCTTTTGTGACCTTATCAATAAAAAAAAACAAAATCTAGGCACAGATTACTAAATAGTTACTTTCTAGGTAGGTATACCCAAAAAGTAAAGACCAAAATCAACAACATTTTACTTGTCGTAGATTCGTCTTGATCGTCTTTTGTCGTCGTCGTGACATGATACATTTTTACCCAACTGCCCAAAAGAGGGACAATGTTTTTATGTAGTTGGGATTTTATTTTTTTGTTACTTAAATTGGTTATGTTAGGTTATTCTTTTAAGCTTTTAAGTACTTATATACATATTAGTGAATAGTAGAACTATTGTATTCCACACGAAAAGCCTGTAATACAACCTCATCAAACTACTCCGAATAAGTACTTTCAATACGAGTATCTTGCATTGTGACTGCGGTGCACCTGTGCAGTCCATTCACCATATCATACACGACTGCCTAAAACGGAAGTACACTGGTGATCTCCTGGATCTATTCACTCTTAATAACGACACAGCACAATGGGTGAATAATTTAGCTATAATATTGTAATTTTCATTATTATTATTATGCTCTTTTTAGAAAAGCGACTTGGGAAGCCATACGAATAAAAAAATATATCTTGCATCACCCCGTATAGGCTCGTAAAGTGATACCATGTGGTTCAGATGACCCGGTTCCGTCAAGAGTCTCTTCTGTTGTTCCGCGCCCTTATCGAAGCCCCTCGCATTTACGAGTTTAGCTGGACGTATTACGTAGGTATATCTACATTAAGAGCGAGACTTCAAAGATGCTGAGAATTACGAGTGGCGAGTCTGACAGAACTCAAGGTTGTTGCAGTCGCAACACTTCATCGTCACATAAAACGTCCTTGTTAAAAGCTTCAAACCTCAAGTGTAAGCCATCTCAGTCAGTCCTTAGCTGACTCAAATCATGAAATAAAAAGTGGACAAGACGAAACTTTTTGCTAACGTTTCCACCAGTGTCAATTCTGCGTCACAGTCTGACACGTGACTTTTGAAAGTATACAAAGCCAAGAACAACGTCCAGGAGGATCTGAGTTGAGCGAGCGAAGCGAGTGATAATAGGTTAGTTTTGATAATGCTGTCATTCTATTCAGCCTGGGTTAGGTCAAATCTGTTGAATATGGTCGAATTGGGTAGAAAATTACTAAATTTCGTGAAATTTAGTGAAAGGCAGAATATGATGAAATTTCGCAGAATATGATGAAATTTCGCGAAATTTTAATAAATTTGGTTGAGAATTATCAAATTTGATGTTTGTTCTATTTAACAGAGTATGATGTATTTGCTGACTTCGCTGTCCGACTGTCTGTCTGTCCGTCTGTCAATAGGCTGTATTTCATGAACCGTGGTAGCTAGACAGTTTAAATTTTCACAAATGATGTATTTCTGTTGCCGCTATAACAAAAAATACTTAAAAACAGAAGAAAATAAATATTTAAGGGGGCTCCCATACAACAAACGTGATTTTTTGCTCTTTTTTGATAACTGCAACCAACAGGTCGACGCTTGAAATATTCACAAAATATTTAGTTAAATATTCACTTTGAAATAAATTATTAAATTAAAATAAAACGAATATTTAAGGGGGCTCTCATACAATAAACGTGATTTTGTTGCTCTTTTTTGCTCGATATTGATAACGACAACAGGTAGACGCTTGAAATATTCACAGAATATTGAGTTGCATTATTCAATTTAAAAATAAATAATTAAACTAAAATAAAATTAATATTTAAGGGGGGCTTCCATACAACAAACGTGATTTTTATAGATAATGGTACGGAACCCTTCGTGCCCGAGTCCGACTCGCACTTGGCCAACTTATCTAATTGTAACTGTAGATAACTGGAAGATCGTTAAAGTAAAAACGAAGAATATAAAAAACCGCAATTTATAAGTTTAGTAAATTAATTGAACATTAAGGATCTGACAAATAAATAAAATTGATCAATCATATAAAAAAATATTGTCTACAAAAGTCGTAAAAGTCTGGGGATACGGGGAAAGGGGACTGTGGAAGGATGGTGAATTTCATTTTCATTTCTACGGTATCATCGTCACTTACCATCATTCCCTCTCGTATATCTACCAGATATGCTAAAACTACCGGTCTATGATATAGCGTCCCCACTTTCCTACCCTTGGGCATACAGTAAGGGCCGCTATTCCTGCCAACACCATAAGGTGAAGACAATTAAGGACCAGTTACGGTAGGTCTTGCCGCCAAGACGCTTATCCCGGTACTCTGCAAAGCGAGTGCCTCGGGGAAGAGAACCACTACCTACTGTCCAGGTAGGTCCCGGAGCTGTAGGCACGCTCACCTACCGCGGCTTTCGCTGCTGGCGGTTCGATCCCCGCTCGGGACGCCAGAGAAGCTGGCTCCCACATATCCGGTGTGGTACCGGAGCTGTAGGCACGCTCACTTCCCGGCGCTTATCGCACCTGTCCAGACTTACTCCTACGCGGCTGGATCGGCCGGAGCAGTATTAGCTTAGCTCTACTTGCTATCCAGGCAAGTGCCGGAGATGCTTCCCTGCCAGTAATTAAACCGGCAGTTCAGCTTAACGGACAACTCACGTGCCCCGCGTTGTTTTCGCCCAGAGCCCACGTGGCCGGCTACGACAACACTAGTTGCGCGCGGGGAAGGACGCCTGGACGCAACGTGCTAGCCAGGCAACACACATTGCCCAATCCTTGCAACTAACTACATACCACTACGAGTCCATGACCCAGTCGGGGGACCGACAAGCCAGAGTGAACGGCAGGCTAGCGGTAGGCTACTCGAGACCCCGTAGTACCCTGATCCAAACAGCCGTACCCGTAGTTCCGGCTGCGACCTCCACCTAGCCGGGTAGCTCTAGGCAGAGGCAACTTCACTGTCCATCAGGTAAGATGATGCCAAGGGCGTTCCAATTGTGAATAAAAAAATAAAATAACAAAAAACCTCATAATCCCAATACAGACCCCCGCCAAACTAGCTTCGCAAGAAAATTAATGTAGTAAGTAGATGTCTTTTTTTAATTTCCGCTCGGCAAACAAAAAGTACAAATGTTAAAAAAGTATTTTGAGCAATAGGTATTGAAAAACAAAAAAATAATTCAAAATATAGATAAATCGCAACAAGTTATTTCTGAACAAATAGTATAATAACTTTAATGCTATTCTTGTTTTTTTTAACCATTGCTAAGCCCTTATTGGCATCATCTCACGTGATAGTAAGTGATGATGACACCGAAGATGGAAGCGGGCTTATCAAGATTCCCCAAAGTAATCAGCGTAATATTTAACGGCAAGACTTAGATAAGATGGTGGTAGCTAGCCAGGCGGGCCTAGAAAATGCCCTTCCACCAACCAAACGAGTTTTAGAAAGTTAGACTCCACCGGGAATGGAACCCGTGACCTCCTGATGTGAAGCTAATGGACTAACCATTATGCCACGGAAGCGGTTAATTATACAAGAATAGGATAGGCTTAAGGTTATTATAGTATCGCTTAACAAAATTTCATTTAACGCTAATCAATTAAATTCAATTAGTGCTTTAATATAGTTCAATCAATTAATATGCATTGTAATTCATCAGGGGTTCAAAAAAATAAAATTTCGCTAGTGCTAATGTACCAAGAATATACCTCAATACAATTGCCATGGCATACCCAGTCTTACGCGAAGCTTTACGTTTATCTTGGTGTCTATTTCAGACATTAGATGATTGCTTTAATTACCAAGATTAATTAGATCCGAAATTAATTACATTAAAATTATCCACAATTAAACATCTAGGTATTTGTATAATAAACAACAAACACTGTACACAGATCAGTTAGTCTCAAAATTGATAAATTAGTTATTTGAACAATGTTTGGGGTTAATTTCGCCGAGTGGGTACAAACTATCTCAAAACGTCTATGGGAAATTCCTAGTTAAAATTAAGTTGTTCGAGTTGTTTATCAGTGGTTATTGTCTATGTGTATATTCTAAATCAGAAAGTGAATAGTAGATCACCCATTTAATTTTGTAGTTTGAAACTATGTTTAGATCAAAAGTAAGTAAGATAATGAAGCAAAATGTAAATTGTTAAGTTTACAAGTCTTCATACTTATTTAAAAAGTTTGTTATTAACTTACTTCAACTCTTCTATCTCCCTCGTGAGTCGCGTAACGTCGGTCATGTGCAGAGTCTTCAGGATCTCGACCTGCTGCGCCATCGCCTTCAGCTCTCGTTCCACGTTTACTTCTTCAGCGACCACTGCGAACAGGCAGGTCAACGCCAAAAGTGCACAGTTTCTGAAGCACTTCATTTTCGCGAGCGCGGTAACGTAGAGAATACAGGATGCGCGGAGTGCGGGCGCGACCGACTTGGCCTATGGTCGGCATAAGAGTAGGCAGGCGCCAGGCGGCGGGCGGCAAGCAGGCGCGGCGCGCAGCCTGATTCAAAACATTTATTACATTACGGACAGAAGGCCTACCTACACGGTGCGTAAACTCGCAGATGCGTTCAACAGTTGTCCCGTTCCGAAGCCCCAGGCTTTCGAGCACAGCTTGTTTTCGTGCGTGATACATTACATACACAACACAGTACACACATACAATTAACAGCATCACTCGTTTGATATAACGTGAGTAGTTGGCACACCTGTCACCTGTAAGTCCTGTAACTCTCCCAAGATTGAAATCTTAAGGAAGTAGGCATTGCAGGATGAATTTACATCGCTGAAAAGCGGTAAATGATACATATTTGACTTATAAAGTAGTAAAACTTTCGTCGAGAAGTCGAATGTATAAAAAATTGACCATGTGCGAGTTGGACTCACGCACTAAGGGTTTCTCAACAAAACATTTTCATAAATCAAATATAGAAAATACTACTAGAGCCTACTAGATGACGCTAGTTTCCGAAAAAATCAAACAGAAACGTACACACAAAAATTTAAACTCGGTTTATGAAGTACAAGCCCGCTGACAGACCCGTTGTCTGTCACCCTTAACCTTAAAAAGTTAATTAATTGTATTATATTTAATCTGTATCAAGAAAAAAAAATGTTTTGCTCCGATTAATAGGACCGGTCGTCGTGGAAATCCTTGGGGGAGGCCTTTGTCCAGCAGTGGACGATTTCCGGCTGATAAGATGATGATGATGATGAATAGGACTTGCGGAAGTTTGCTCACTTATAATCTAAACACAATTTCAAATGATTGGATTACTTATCTACTATTTACTTTTAAAATCTGATTACTTACATTTATTTTGGTTATCGTTGTGGGTAGGTAACTTATTAGTAGTACAATGAAATTATAACCAAACTTATTTCTATTGAAAATAACAACTGATTTAATCATATTATACTAGCTGTTTCCCGCGGCTTCACCCGCGTGGACGTTTCTATGACTTTTCGAGGGTGCGCAGTGCGCGAGCCGCTTGCGTGAAAAAAAGTAGGTTCCAATCTGTCTACGTACCAAATTTCAGCCAGATCCGTTCTGTAGTTTTTGCGTGAAAGAGTAACAAACATACATCCATACATTCTTACAAACTTTCGCGTTTATAATATTATTAAGGATTTATTTAGGCTCAAGCCCCTCGGTGGGGACATATTATATGAGCTGATGATGATACTATTTATTTACCAATAATTACGGGATCGAGCCTACCCTTGAATTAGGGCGATCTAAGTCGACCAAGCGGGCCCAGTGCCCAGTGCGGGTTGGTTCACTTCACACACAACCTTCGAGTTTCTTCGCAGATGTGTGCAGGCTTCCTCACGATGTTTTCCTTCACCGTACAAGAGCATCGGATAAACGTACTTTATCATTATCATATCAGCCGACGGACGTCCACTGCTGGACATAGGCCTCCCCCAAGGATTTCCATGACGACCGGTTCTGCGCTGCCCGCATCCAACGGCTTCCCGCGACCTTCACCAGCTCATCGGTCCACCGAGTGGTAGGCCTACCTACGCTACGTTTTCCGGTTCGCGGTCGCCACTCGAGAACTTTACTGCCCCAACGGCCATCTGTTCTACGACTTCTACGAGCTAGTGCACCGCCCACTGCCACTTAAGTTTAGCAATTCTGAGAGTTACCTCTATCTCTACGGATCTCCTCGTTTCTGATTCGATCACGCAGAGAAACTCTGAGCATAGCATACATATAAAATCGAAATTCCAACACACTGACACGTGCAGGGTTCGAACCACGACCTCTCGAAGAGGAGGTATTCGCCCCAGCCGTTACGCCTGCCGACAACGCTCCTACTGATTAATCAACTCAAAAACCGGCCAAGTGCCAGTCGGGCTAGCACTCAGAGGGTTCCGTAGCACCACTACTCTCCACACAACTACATAGTATAATGACAATGATTCCTATTCCCATTACAAACAAAAGATATTGCGAGCGACAAAAATATGCTTTTTCTATGTATTACCGTTTTTACAATAGAGCTGAATCAAAAATACTTCTAAAGACCTATAAAAACACGTTTTTGTATGGAGACCGCCTTATTTTAATTTTTTTCTAGTTTTTAGTATTTGATGTCATAGCGGCAACAAAAATACACATTCTGTGAAAATTTCTACTGTCTCCCTATAACGGTTCATGAAATACAGCACGCTGACGGACGGACAGACGGATGGACGGACGGACAGACGGACAGACAGCGGAGGCTTGGTAAAAAACAAAAAAAATGAGTGTGTGTGAGTGTCTGTGAGTGTTTGAGCGGTCGGTATTCTAGCTCCCAAACACTGGACAGAATATGGTAAAATTTGTCTCCTGCTGGTATTTGACCTTATTACGAAGCCCCCGCTGTCTGTCCCTCTGTTAGAGGGCTGTATTCACGAACCGTAATAGCTAGACAGCTAAAATTTTCACATAATGTGTATTTATATTGCCGCTATAACAGAAAATAAAAAAAAAATTACAAAGTGAAAAATAAGTGTATATTCATACAAAAGCGTTGTTTTTATATGTATTTAGAAGTATATTTGATTCAGCTCTATTGTAAAAACGGTACTTATTACATACAAGCATGAAACTTGATATGATTATAATATAATACTAATACTTCGCTCTATCGTAAAAACGGTAACACATACAATCGTGAAACTTGATATGATTATAGTACTAATACTTACGAGTAGCTCTATCGTAAAAACGGTACTACATACAAGCGTGAAACTTGATATGATTATAATACCAATACTTACGAGTAGCTTTATCGTAAAAACGGTAATACATACAGCGTGAAACTTGATATGATTATAGTAATAATACTTAGTTCTACCGTAAAAACGGTAATACATACAAGCGTGAAACTTGATGTGATTATAGTACTAATACTTAGCTCTATCGTAAAAACGGTAATACATACAAGCGTGAAACTTGATATGATTATAGTACTAATACTTACGAGTAGCTCTATCGTAAAAACGGTACTACATACAAGCGTGAAACTTGATATGATTATAGTACCAATACTTACGAGTAGCTTTATCGTTTAAACGGTAATACATACAGCGTGAAACTTGATACGATTATAGTAATAATACTTAGTTCTATCGTAAAAACGGTAATACATACAAGCGTGAAACATGATGTGATTATAGTACTAATACTTACGAGTAGCTCTATCGTAAAAACGGTACTACATACAAGCGTGAAACTTGATATGATAATAGTACCAATACTTACGAGTAGCTTTATCGTAAAAACGGTAATACATACAGCGTGAAACTTGATATGATTATAGTAATAATACTTAGTTCTACCGTAAAAACGGTAATACATACAAGCGTGAAACTTGATGTGATTATAGTACTAATACTTAGCTCTATCGTAAAAACGGTAATACATACAAGCGTGAAACTTGATATGATTATAGTACTAATACTTACGAGTAGCTCTATCGTAAAAACGGTACTACATACAAGCGTGAAACTTGATATGATTATAGTACCAATACTTACGAGTAGCTTTATCGTAAAAACGGTAATACATACAGCGTGAAACTTGATACGATTATAGTAATAATACTTAGTTCTATCGTAAAAACGGTAATACATACAAGCGTGAAACATGATGTGATTATAGTACTAATACTTACGAGTAGCTCTATCGTAAAAACGGTACTACATACAAGCGTGAAACTTGATATGATAATAGTACCAATACTTACGAGTAGCTTTATCGTAAAAACGGTAATACATACAGCGTGAAACTTGATCTGATTATAGTAATAATACTTAGTTCTATCGTAAAAACGGTAATACATTCAAGCGTGAAACTTGATGTGATAATAGTACCTACTAATACTTCGCTCTATCGTAAAAACGGTACTACATACAAGCGTGAAACTTGATATGATTATAGTACCAATACTTACGAGTAGCTTTATCGTAAAAACGGTAATACATACAGCGTGAAACTTGATATGATTATAGTACTAATACTTAGCTCTATCGTAAAAACGGTAATACATACAAGCGAGAAACTTGGTGTGATTATAGTACTAATAATCAATTAAAACAGCAAATAATGAAAATCGGCCAAGTGTAAGTCATACTCGCGCTAAGGAGTCCGAACTAAACAAAAAAAGCATATTTTTGTCGCTCGCGTTGGTGTGTTTTGCTTGTAATGTGAATACGTATCATTGTCATTGTATAATACATACTATGTAGTTGTGTGGAGAGGTATGGTGGTACGGATCCCTCAGAGTGCTAGTGCGACTCGCATTTACCCGTTTTTTTAGGGTTGCCAACATAGTAAAAAAACATATTTTTACTCAGAAATGGCTCATACTATTTGATTAAACTCGGTACGTTAGTGTAGCTTTACATGGCATACAGTACGCGGTAGTTCGTTATTCCACGAAAAATCGCAACAAGGTAGGTAGGTACTTTGCATACAAATCCAGGTTGTTTGTAACTTTTTGTCAAAAATGGCTCTAACGATTTTAATGAATAAGGTTGACTGCGCTGGGTAATGATTTATTTCATAAAAAATCTGAGTAAGGCACCTCCCATACGAATCCAAATTTTCATCAAGTATTGCTTTGCTACCTACCTACTTGGAGTAATGTTTGTTTTCGATTTGTGTATGCCCGACTACGACAGATGGTCAGGCTTCGCTAGAAAGTATCCACAGCGTGGCTGTGCAATGTATTTTGGTTGAAATTGCTAAAACCACAAGCGGTTTGCATTCTATGATCGGCTAATTGCTCAAATTGGGAAGCCGTTCAAAGTATCGCCACCTTGCGCAAAACGACATATGAACAACATTGGCTGTTTCATACGATTAAACAAATAAAGTACCTGCCTACTAAAACAGTTAAAATGTAAGTATTTTGTATTTGAGAACTTTACCTACACACAGAGGGAGATTGTATGTGTAACGTAAATCGCCCCAGGCAGTTATGCCTTATGGTGGCATACTCCTCCTCAAAAGTTAATAAATCTGACTTACATTTTCTGGCAGGTTTGTACACATGAACAACTACTTACATAGGAAATCAACAACACTTACGGTTGAGTACGTGAATGGTTCCCATCAAATGGTCTGATATGAGTAGCTACTAAATGCGGTGAAAACCAATCTAATCGTTTTTTCAAGACTTCCAACTAATAAGCCAACGAGTATTAGTTGTTTATTTCTACTATATGACAAAATATACAAGTTTCAGGGTATCACACACACTGGACCCAAATGTTAACTGGAAGCACCTTTTGAACTCATTATGTGTAAAGCTCGGAACTCAGAATACAATTCTGAGGTTCGGAAGTGCCGCGTATGTTTTAAGAAAACTTAGTCTGAAGCATATCCTGCGGCATCATGCTATGGGGAAACTCTACCGATTCTGGTCGTGTGTTTGTATAACAAAAACGGGTCCTCGGAATCCTATCAGAATCCAAACATAGAAATTTCATATCGTAAAAATTCTTGTCAAAATTCGAGCGTCACACGGACAGTGGACGAGCTCACACTGTGCAACGCGTGCTGTGGCACCCGTGCCACGACGGTGAACCGAACTCGCCACGATGAACCTGCGCGTATTATGAGCACCAACTGCCACCACCTATCCGCGCATCTCAGATACGACACTAATGATGAATTGTTATATCTCTCCGAGTAAAAAGAAACTTTTGTTAGATAGTGAAAAGAAAAGTGAAGAGAGAAAAAAACATGTATTTTTATGAAACAATCGGAAGGATCAATTATAATAATCATCAAATTCTTCAATTAACTTTAAGTCACAAGTTAAAGGACGACCAAGAAATTTTACATTCAAATAAGTTTTGCCGGTTCAATTTCCGGTGGAGCTAAGCAACTTTAAAAAAATCCTTGAAAATGAAAAGCTTAAATGGTGTGATTATAAACTCGGAGTGTGCGAAGCCGACGAAGGATCCTGAACTGAATCAAAAAGTAAGGAACATACTTTAATAAAAAAAAAAACTTTTTTCTAAAAAATATTTTCCTGTCTCTTTTTGTCGGTTTTATTTTCTGTAAAAATTTTTTTTTTTCATTTTTTTGTGTCTAAAATATGCTAATGGATACTAATACTCTAAATAAAAAAACAATTTTGATAATCGGACTACACTGTAAAAAGTTATACGTAAGTATAAAAAAAATACTTCAGAACTTCAGAACCCCCTCCGTTTTTTCGTCGTTTAAAAAGTACTGAATGAAGATACTATTCTTACCACGGATTAGATAAATATTACGGAACGCTCAGTGCGCGAGCTCGACGCGCACTTGGTGGTTTTATTATTCGCGTACTTCGTAGTGTGTGGTATTGTTGAATAGTCTTTTAAAAATATTTAGGACTACTAAAGAAATTTTGAAGTGAAAACTTTGGCACGTTGGGCATTTTCTGAAATGGGAAAAACATCGAACTCGCGACACTGTAACCTGTTGTAACCGACACCGCCAGGAACACTCGGAGGTCAAAACTTATAAAAATGTATTTGAGATTGGAAAAAAATATTGAAATCGCGACACTGTGACCTATACTGTAAGCGACACCGCCAGGAACATTCGGTAGGTTAAAACTTATAAAACTGTAAAAAGTTTTCACTTCTGTCGGCACTCTCGGAGTGGTTAGGTTTTTTTCGATAAATGGTTTGTTTATGAAGTACAAAGAGTTTCAATTCAAGTACGTTACAAAGTGGTCATTTAAAAACTACTTAAATAGAAGCTAGTCTTAAATGGGCAGTAACATATTTCCATTTTTAGCAGCTCAAACATTTGGCAGTTCAATAACATATTGGGTCGCAAATCGTGGTCAGTCTTTAAGTTGATATGATAATGGTGATGATTGAGTATTCAAGTCAATGTCCTATATAATTATACATCCCTACTTGGTATCGGCTATCTCGCGAGGAGCAGGTGTTCCTTACGAGCCTTGTTTCTGGTTCTAGGATGATTCTTAAAACTGGTTCTCTCTGAGAGCAAACCAACCACAGGTGCCAAACCGACTGGATGTCCTTCAGCTTTCGCTAAATACTTTAGCTCATGGTACTCGCAAATACTAGTTACTGGAATATGTTTTTAAAATTGCTTTGAAATCCACGTCGGAACTAAAATGTAACTATATGTAAATGTAATTTCGAAATAGTTAAAGTAGCCGATTTTGAAGTAGGACCTAAAGTCAAATTGTAAACGAAACTAAACTGTAGATAATCTTTAAATTAAAAGAAAGTAGGATCATACTTGAACCTAACAACTTTTTAAAATTATTAATAATGTCATCACTCATCATCATCATATCAGCCGAAGGACGTCTACTGCTGGACAAAGGCTTTCCTTCAAGGATTTCCATGACGACTGGTTCTGCGCTGACCGCATCCAGCGGCTTCTCGCGACCTTCACCAAATCATCGGACCACCGAGTGAGAGGCCTGGCTACGTTACGTTTTCCGGTGCGCGGTCGCCACTCGCGAACCCCAACGGCCAACTGTTCTACGAGCTATGTGCCCCGCCCCCTGCGACTTAAGTTTAGCGGTTCAGAGAGTTGGTATGTCGGTTCCTTTGGATCTATTACGGATCTCCTTTCTGATTCGATCACGCAGGGAAACTCCGAGCATAGCACGCTCCATTGCCCTTTGGATGACTTGAGCCTACTTATGAGGCCCATAGTAAGCGACCATGTCTCAGTTCCGTATGTCGTCACTGGCAACACACACTGGTCAAAGACCTTGGTCTTAAGACACAGTGGTATTTGGGACGTGATGCGAAGCTTCACGAACGCTGTCGAGCTTAGTTGGATTCGCGATTGATCTCTTTCTCGAAGTTGGCCCTACTTAACTGGACTGTTTGTCCCAGGTACACATATTCGTCAAAAACTAAAGGTGTAGAGCCAACCTTCAGAGGAGTAGGTGCGATACGGACGTTTGACATAATTTTCGTCTTGTCCATGTTCATTGAAGACTTACTTGTTGAGAGGCTCTATGAGGTCATCGAGCATTGTGCCTTAGTCTTCCATGGTCTCAGTTATGACCGACTACGATATCGTCAGCGAATCGGAGGTGGGTTATGTACTCGCCGTTGATATTGATACCGGGTTCACCCCAGTCCAAAAGCTTAAAAATATCTTCCAGTGCGGCGGTGAACAGTTTCGTAGATATGACGTCTCCCTGTCACACTTACTGCAGCCGGATAGGTTCCGAATTTTGGTCCTGGAGGCGAACCGACATGGTGGCGTTTTCATACAAACACTTCCGTACCTCGATATATCGATAGTAAATTTGGCACCGCTGGAGAGACTGTATAGCACAGCCCAGGTTTCGACCGAATCAATAATGTATGTAAAACAATCTCGCTTAATAACTCTAGCGACAGCTTTATCAAAGTAGTAACTATATATTAGTACTATAAAAAAGATAAGATAGCCAGTTCCCTATTGCGTTGGGGAATCTTGGTAAGTCCGCTTCCATCTTCGGCAACATCGTCACTTACCACCAAGTGAGATGTTGTCAAGGGTTTAACCACTTGTGAATAAAAAAAAAGTAGTTCTAACTAGTATCTCATCTGTGCTATTAGTCTTTTATATGTTTCGGTTGTGTTACAAGAAAAATTATTACATTCATAGATGATTTTTAGGACCGGGAGAGTAACGTAGGTAGTTATCGGTGACTGATAAATTTAGAACTTTATAAAAAATAAACTTTAAGGTACTTGAACTTGTTAAAATTTATAACAACAACCACAGAAAGCTAGAAAAATGTAAATCAAAAATAAAGATGCCACCTTTTCCATGGTTGCGATGCCGCTAAAATAATTAGGACTGCCTTCTTACAATAATAAAATGTAAATACTCATAAACAGTCTACAAGTACAATAAGATCTAAGGTTTCCGGAAAGGTTTGGCGTGTGTTAGAAGACATCAATAAAATAAAAACAATGTGAGGGCATCTTTATGGGTCTCGCGCGCCGCCAGATGCACTCCCCCGCGCACGGCACGGCAGATGCACTGACTCAATTAGTTCATAAGGAACGCGCGGTCCGCCAATACTTTAATGTACAGAGAAAACTGCGAGAAAATTAATCGCTGATTTCTCCAGAGTTACTGCATTTTTCTACGTTTAATTTACGGTTATATTTATTAACCTAGACTCTTTTGACATGCACACGGTTCAAGCATGGCCCGGCAGCAGCGATCGGCCACTCCTATGGGTGGTATATCATGGCACGCGCGGAGCTGCGGAGTGCGTCGTGTCGTGTGCGGGCCGTGTTCATATGTGAACGCTCCTATGCTGCCAATACATTATTGTATAGGTACTGCATAAACTGCATTTTATGCTTAATTTTTTCATTACCAGTAGCACTTTCCCTGCTATATAATCCTTCGAACTTCCGCTGATTATCACCATATATCCATCCTTCCTTTTGTATCAAAGGTATTATCACGCCTTGAGCATTAACAACTCAGCAGTTTCCTTGTACACAATAGCCATTTTACCTTGTTCCAATCCAACTTTCAACGTTTTTTAATCACAATTAGTAAGCCCTTAATTGGCAAGATCTCACCTGATGGTGAGTGACGATGATGCCAAAGATGGAAGCGGGCTTACCAAGATTCCCCATAGAGTCCTGGTCGTAGCACAACAACTGGAGCAATAGTTAACTTAGCTTAAAAGTTAATCCTGTTAAGACCTAGACAAATAACATCGGTAGCCCCCACTTTATATCCAGGCTCGATTTCAAGTATCTACCTTCTGTGGTTTTTGACGGCATTTGCAAACCATACAGTAAAACAGTTAAAATTATTCCTACCTACAAGTATCTTGAACAAACCCCCAATCCACGTAGTATTTGTATGTTCCCTTCAAGCTATTAGTCTATGGAATTCCCTACCCGTGTCTATCAGATAAGTCCCATGGTGGCCCTTCCCTTTATACCTATAAGATTAAAATTAAAGAGCATTTCCTTACGCTCCGACTCGTACTGTACATATTCTTCGTTTTACTTTGGTTTTTCATATTTATTATTCTACTACCTTTTGCCAGGAGCTTCTCTCGCGTGAACATAGGTTTTATGACTGTCTTCGATGGTGCGCAGTGCGTGGAAAAAAGTAGCCTATAATGTTAATCAATGTCCTAATCTGTCTACCTACTTATATCAAATTTCATCCAGATCCGTTTATCTGTTGTGGAGTGAAAGAGTAACAAACATCCATATTATATACATCCGATACAATGTGAAAATACTAACTTTCGCGTTTATAATATTAGTAAGGATTTATTTAGGCTCGAGCCCCTCAGTGGGGACATAATATATGAGCTGATGATGATTCTATTTATTTACTAATAATCAATAATTTATTTATATAAAATTTTTCTATAGTATAATATAGTATATATAATTATTTATTTATAGTTCGAGTATGTTTTCATTTATTTGCATATCTATGTAAATAAAATTATAGAAGTCTGCGATTGTGCGCGTATCACGCAAAAAACACTGGACAGATTTTGATCAAATTATTCTAAATCTTATCTAAAAAACAAAACGCCGCTCACTCTCAATATCCACAGGGGCAAAGCCGCGGGCAACAGCAGTAAAATATATTATTTTACTTATTTTTATTAGTTTATTTATTTAAATTTAGTAAGTAATAAAATTATAAGTATATTATGTTATATTTATTTGTTTTACATTAATTTTGTGCATGGTTTTATTTTATTATGTACAATAAAGAGTACCAATTTTGAATTTAAATTCTTTTTCGGTCAATTTATCGATTTTAATAAAAGCTCTCAAGGTGCGTTAAAATTTGGAGTGTGGGCAGAGCGCAGCTGTCGCCACAAAAGGTATAAGATTAGAGTGGGGCGTCTGCCTCAGCGGTGAACGCGTGGCTCCGGGCGGGCGCGGGCTCCGACCGAAAGTTTCGGCCCAACCAAACATATTGTTAGCACGACAGCTGCAAGACACGCTCCTATACAAAAAAGAAAACGAATTTCTCTACCTGAGTTTTAATTAGGCGCTATTGCTATAGAATAGAGCACGGGCCAGTGCTATGCGTGATCTTTTTATACATGAAATAAAATAAATGGCATAACAAGCATATACTTACATAAGTACTTCATATTGTGTAGGACATGCTTAGCTATTTTTGTTTTGAGTTCCTAGTTTTACAATAACTTTAGAGCCTAAGTTTTTGCACTACTGTATTATTGAATAACTAGCTTTTGCCCGCGGCTTCGCCCACGTGGACATAGCTTTTATGACTCTTTATGAAGGGTGAGTGGTGCGCGAGCCGCAATCAGCTCGCAAGCGTGGACATGAGTTTTCTCCAGGTACCTCAGGAACTGTATCGGGCTATTCTGATTAGCAGTCTTTGTCACTTCCCCCCCCCCCCTTAACAAATTCTATACAAAAAAATCACTTTAATCCGTTGCTCCGTTGCGACGCCACCGACGTGCGCGAGCGTAGAAAACAGTTGTCCCCAGATCCCTCGGGAACTATGTCAGGATATACTTATTAGTAAATTATATTTTCCACCTCATTTCTGTGCTAAAAATCACACCAATCCATTTTTTCGTTACGATTTTAAATAAATTTGCGAACAAAGAGTATTGTTTTAGTTTCCTCAGGAAATGCATCGGGCTATGATAATTTCCACAGATGAAAGGTTGACTATTTCATTCCCAGTGATACAGACTACCTGCATGCCAAATTTCATCAAGATTAGTAGAGGTGTTGAAGTGTGGATAGGTAACAAACAAACAAACACATTTTCACATTTATAATACTAAGTAAGGATTTCTAAATCTTAAATAAAATATAGAGCGTCGGTGGCAAAACGGTTAGGGCCACTACCTCCTGTCCGAAAGGCCGTGGTTCGAATCTGCCACTTACCAATATCTATACGAATATCGATTTCATACTGGTATGTACGTTTATCCGACGCTCTTGCGGTGAGAAAAACATCGTGAGGAAACCTGCACACGCCTGCGAAGAAATTCGAAGCTTATGTGTGAAGTCAATCAACCCGCAATGGGCCCACGTGATCGTCTAAGGCCAGATCGCCCTAACTCAGGGCAGGTCGAGCCCCTTGGTGGACACCTATATAAACTGATATGATGAAATAACACATTTCCTATATTATCAAAAAACTAATTCAAATCATTATAGGTATCAATCTAGTAATAAAATTTCCTAACAATATTAATATGGGTCAAATCCTCGAGTCGTACCAGCTCCAAAGGAGCCCAAGACGCACTTCTCGTTGCCGCGCTGGATGGCAATAGACAACCTTAGCAGCAGGTAGGACCTCACGTCACATCTCCTCTCTTGAAGGCGAAGGCCAATCTACTTTGTGAAGGCAAAGGCCTCTGAGGGTTCAGCAGCCGGTTGTCTTACAGACCAGCGGCACAAAGTAGTAATTTGCCTCCAAGACCGAGTACTTATTATGCTTCTTTCTCACTGCAAATTGAGCAGCAGTACCGTACGGGTGAGGAGTGAGACAGAAAAAGTGGCTTCCCAAAGCAGACACGTTCCTCTCTGCCATAGCACCTGTTTAAAACCTCCGGCCTTTTGCCATCAGATCGACTAAAGCCCGGCCGGCGGCTGCATCAAAGATGGAATATTCCATCTGGCCGAGACCAGTGCCCTCCGAGTGAGGTCATTAAGGAATTGGTGACGTGGGAATCTTCACAAACACGACTGCAACTCAGTGAGTGATGGACAATTGCCTCCACCGTGGACCCGCAAATACATTGATGAGGTTCACAGATATTGATATTGCAGGCGGAGAGCAACTGCCACACGCAAATAGTCGCCGTCAGAAGAGTTCCCATATTTGTGCCTCCTGTTAAAAGATGCTAAACTCGATTTATGTGTTTTTATTTTTTTACACGATTGGAATCTGTAAAAAAATACCTCTCTGTTCGTCTATGAAACACATCGCTACCATAGTAAAAATAAAGAAGTACGCTGTCTTCATACATACGCTCCGAGCGCGGTTTGTATGTGAGCTCGCCCGTACGTTACGCGCGTCGCACGCACACACTGACAAAATTTCGAGGTGTCCGAGGTTCGCCAAGTCGACTTCAGTCAAGGCTGCGCCGTAGGTAGTGAATGACGGGCGCGCGAGTTATTTTTTCGTTTTTATGTATGCCACATTCAAGCTCAAAAATGGCTGCAAATAGGTACCGCAATAGATATTGCAGTGTATAGGGATGTCTTAATAGCAACTCGTCCAATCCAGAATTGTCTTTCTTCACATTACCTACCGAACAAGAACGTTAATACCTAATCTACTATTATATTTAGAGATAGGTAGATACATAATTTCGTGTTTATCGAAAGAGTTTTAGTTCTGCTATAATATGTATAGATTTTGTTAGTCGGATAAAGATTTGTAGTTTCATTATTATTTGATCACTACCTACTAGGCACCTGCCTACCTACGCCTCACCGCAAAAACAAGGGACCAAATATTTTTGTATAGGTACCTAAATTAAACTAGGTAAATTAAATTTTAACAGGTAGGGTAGGTATAAGCAACTACTGAATTTGATTATAATAATTATGTACAGACAAAAGCGCGTCAGACGTAACACTTTGGACTTTGAACCGCCTTAATGTCGGGGGCATAAGCGCTAATATCGAACTGTATGTGTTTACCGTGATGTGGTGTCGACCGTACCTACCTACCTATATTTCATTTTCTCGCTACAGGTCAACCTATTTCATATCATGGAATATTTTACATGAACCTTATTCGGATTTAAAGTGACAAACAACTGTTGAAAAAATAAAACGTAGATAGGGACCGGGAGCCAGTCGTTAATTTCATATCGTGTTGTATTTTATATGTAGGTAGGTAGGTAAGTATAATTCAACCTTTCAAATGCTTTGCATATATTGTTAAGGTGACACGAAGCGGCCGCCTTTTTGCCGATTAATAAACCGGGAGTAAACGTATAGACTGGGAGCCAGATTTTTTTTAACAAAAAATAAGCATGATTAAAATCGTAAATTCGTAATGTTGTGTTTCTATGTTTAGTTTTAGCCGCCGCCGATATGAAAGCTTTCTAATCCGAATTTTATACTTGTTCTTTTCAGGCACTCAAAATGGTTGCAATTGATAGCACGTGAGGATTTGATTACAAAACATCCACTCCATTATTATGTATGTGAAATACATTTCAACACGCAAGACATACCTAACTATTTTGTTAAAAGATCACAAAGCCACAGAAAATAAAGGAAGTCTATGAAATGTACATCATTTGAGGCTAATGCTAAAATATTAATAGTGAAATTCACTTTAAAAAATCAATACTTTCTTTTTGTTTTAATAAATAAATACGTGATTCAGTAAAGCAACGTTATAAGTAATCCCATTTAGACCGTAAAAATGAAAAATGACATAATAAAAAAAAAATAGTCATCATTTGGTCCATGCAAAAAAAACTTTGTATGTAAGATCCCTGATGCTTTGTATAGAGTCTTGGATCATGCATTTTTGACAATTGAATAAACTAAAAGCGACAGCCCTACGTGTTTAGGCTATTATCGCTCGTTCGGGGTCCGAGTTATCATACTTCTTTATTTTTACTATGTCGCTACGTACCATAGTTCCAGAGTGTTAAGTAGCGTATGCTGAAAAATACATAAAAGAAATCCACTCAAAAGTATGAAATAATATTTTAATGTTTTAATACAACTTAAGCGCGTTTTATTATCCCTACAACGCCATCTATTGACATTCTGCTACCTACTATGATTATAATGTTTGGTATGTGTAGCTAATAAATAGAAAAAAGTACTCTATTGCTATTATTGTAAGTATCGATAGATAATTTCCCACGGGACCTCTTTAGTTTTCCGGGATAAAGAATACCCGACTATACAATGATGGTCAAAACACCCCATCCCAATGTAAAGGTTTCATATTGTTACGTTGAGCCAATCTAAAGATACCATTTTTTGCATTCCTGTGGGAAACCTAATTTTTTTGGGATTCACAATGTCCCAGTTTTAGTTCGCGATAAGGGTATCAACGTGTAAAATTTGATTGTAATAGGTTAAGCCACATTTGCGTGGTGGGCCATTCTATAAATGAATACTTTTGATTTTCCCACGGGAACTGTTGAATTTTCTGGGATAAAAAGTATCCTATATGTTAACCCGGGCTATAAGGAACCACCATACAAAATTTCATCAAAATCGGCCCGGTAGTTTTTGCGTGATGCGCGAACATACAGACAGACAGACAGACAGACAGACAGACAAAAATTCCAAAAGTTATTGTTTTGGCCTCTGTATCGTTAGTAATGTCCACCACAGTTATTATTTTCCAAAAATATTCCATGTACAGACACGGCCCCGTTACAGTTTTATTATATTATAGATAGATAGGTAGGTACCATCGTTTTAGATATACCCATACATTATTACAGTAATGTAGCAATGTGAACACTTTACCTGTCAGGCGTCCCGAGACGGCTCATTTTGTTTAAAATATTTATTTGTCAAAAATTGGTCCAACAGTTTCTCTGCAATTCGAGGGATATCTAATCAAACACATATTAATAGTGCCCTCGACCCTCAGAGGTAAAACCAATGGTTTAGTAAGAAATCATCAGTATACTTCGGTTCTTGTGATATAGGTTCATGTACCTAAAGCACATAGGACGAAACTTGTTGTGCTACAATCACAGATAAGTGTTTTCGCTGCAAAACATATGGCTGAAATGCCAGCGCAGCGCCGTCCCCGCCGCAAAGCTCCGCATCTGTCTTGCACTCAGCTTAACTTTTACAAAGTATACCTAACGCACGCACGAACCTATACTTTACATACAGGTTGATACAAAATCTGTGTACTAACAGGTGTGAAATATAGTAAAACTTCATAAAAACCGGCCAAGTGCGAGTCGGACTCTCAGAAAGTAGGGTTCCGTAGTCTTTTCAAAAAATAAATGTTTATTTTAATAAACAAAATTATGTTTGCAGTTGGTAAAAGTACAGGTGTGGAAAATCTATGAACTTACAAAGCCAACTGCAGATCTTAACTTGGTCAACTATTACTCCTAAACTAATAAAGCCTACTTTTAGCCTACGTTTTCCTTTTAAATTGATTATATGTCCCACTATACATATTATATGTCCTACTATACATATTACATGTCCTACTATACATATTTTTAAATTTTACTGTACCACTTCGTTGGCGTGATTAATATGAAGGTATAAACTTATGCCAAATTACAGCTTTCTAGTCCTAATAGTTTCTGAGCTAAGCCGCGGACAGACGGAAAGACAGACAGACTGACATGACGAAACTATACGGGTTCTTTGTTGACTTCGGAACCCTATAAAATAGGGAGACGTTACCTGTGGCTTCTACTAAACATAATGAACCACTTTCCCCAAGGCAAGGACTTGATACCTAGTCAATTCTCCATTGGACCCGTACTAAATATGTAAATCAGCTGATCGAACTTACGTCTTTAGGAGGCTCGAGTTTCCATACAAATGTACTTCCGCCTTAATATAAAAAAAATATATTCACAATTGATAAGCCCTTGGCATCATCTCACCTGATGGTAAGTGACGATGATGTCGAAGATGGAAGCGGGCTTACCAAGATTCCCCAACGCAATAGGAATCTGGCTCTCTTATCTTCAAGCCGGAACACATCAATTTGAACCCGCCGGGAATCGAACCCACGACCTCCTGGTGTGAAGCGAATGGACTAACCATTATGCCACGGAGGCGGTTTAATTGAATGCCAGATTGAATCCAAACTTTAAAAAAAATATTTGTAGACACATATCGATGTTTGTAATTAGTTTTCGATGTACCTACTAATATAAAACGGAAAAATTTAGGGCAGTTGCAAACTTTCAGTACAAAACTAATTTAAGCTTTTGTTTAGTTACATTTCGATTTACTACGATAAAAACTAATTACAAACATCGTTAAGTGTCTACTGTCTACTCAATATATTTTCCAAGTTTGGATTCAATTCGTCATGTAGTTTTTATATTAAAGCGGAACTACGATTGTATGGAAACTCGAGCCCCCTGGGGATCCTTAAAATCACATATACGGGAAGCCTAGTCAGAAAACTGGACTGCAACTGAAGTAGCGAAAGAGACTTAATCTGTTTCCGGTAGAACCGGCCCAACTGTGAGTCGTAACTCGCGCTAAGGAGTGGCTGAATAAAAAAAAGCATTTTTCTTTCTAAGGCTCCATAGCCATAACGTTCACAGCCATACTGAACTGATATCCACGTCAGTTCTACCTAAAAAGCCGAGCGTAGACCGGCACCGGCACCGGCACCGGCCCAATAGAAAAACGAAGCGCCGGCCGTGCCGGCTAGTTGAAAAACAGACATTGAGGTTTCACGTATTTGAGTCTTGCTGCCAAATATCAATGTTGATATCATTGGTGTGTTCCGGCATGAAGATAAGATAGCCAGTTCCCCATTGCGTTGGGAAATCTTGGTAAGCCCGCTTCCATCTTCGGCAACATCGTTACTTACCACCAGGTGAGATGTTGTCTAGGGTTTACCAATTGTGAAAAAAACAAAAAAAAAACGTTAAACCCAACGGCCGTGTGCCCCGACACAGGCCCACTAGATTTTTTTTGACTATGGGTCTCCTTGGGGAAAGTTGTTCAGCATGATAAGTAGGTAGGAACCCCAGTTAACGAGTCCTACACTAATTTAGTTCTCTCTGTTAGTCAATTCTGTATAATGAACTTAATTATATTGTAAACTAGCTGTTGCCCGCGGCTTCGTACCCATGGAAATCGAGGGAGGGTGAGCGACTCGCGGGTTTTTTTTTAGATAAGGACCAAATATCTAAGAAGTAAAACAAATAAACTGATCCAAATATATCCACAACTTCAGACCTCTATCATTTTATTTATAAAGATTAGAAAGTGTGTCTGTCTGTTTGATATTCAAGTTTGATGTTCAAACAATAAGAGATCTTGGAGTTTGGTACGACTCCACACTTTCTTTTCGTGCACATTATGACACAGTTGTTTTAAAAGCTAAAAAATCATTAGGTTTTATTACCCGAGTTTCAAGACCATTTAAAAGACCACAGTCTGTACTAACCCTTTATGTTGCACTTGTAAGAAGCGTAACTGAGTATTGTAGTGTTATATGGTCACCTTTTCATGATATACATATAAATAGATTAGAGGCCATTCAGAAACGATTTCTCCGCCATATGACGTACAAGTTCGGTCTACGTAAATCGTTACTTGATTATAAGGAAAGATTGTCCTATTTTAAACTGAATTCTCTTAAAATGAGAAGAGAAATAGCTGATAATATGATCGTGCTATATAAAATATTTAACAGTGTACTGGATACAGAATCTCTTTGCCACGTTTCACTTAAAACTAATATAAGATCGCATCGAAGACAAACATTATTTAGTTTGCCTTTAACTTGTAACAATGTATCATTTCATAGTCCTTTAATACGAATGTGCAGATGCTACAATGAGTACTGCAACGATCTAGATATATTTTCTCAAAGTCTTCATCAATATGTTAACAGTATACAAAACATTTTATCTTCTAATAATTAGACAGCTTTGTATTGCTTCGTAAATACTTACAATAAGTTTTTTTTTTATATTAAGTCACATACTCTAGTTATAAGTTGTGTGCAGTCGTCATCGAAATGCAAATTTATATATTTATTCCTAAGAATTTTGTTATGTAAGTGAATCAGTTTGTATTTTGTTTCTGCATCAAATAAAATAAAATAAAAATAAAAATAAATACTAAAAATTGAACCGATTTAGCTGAAATTAACCAAAGTAAAGGGCGAAGAACAACAAAACTAGGATAATTTTTATCCCGGTAAAAGGCACAGTTCCCAGGGGATCTTTTCATAAAAACAGCATTGATGCGGGCGAAGCCATATGGCCTATCTATAAACTAGTTGTAACATTTCACGACGCAGAATAAAAGCTATTACCTACGTTTTTATGAAGGAATATGAAAACATCTTTTTGTTTGTCCTAAATTAAAATTACATACCTACTTACGCAATTTTAAAGTGAAGTTCGAAACCATAAAAACAATAATCTCATAGTAGGTTACTAAATCAAACGAAAGGGGTAGGAACATTTTTTTGTATGGATCATGTCATTAATATATTGTTTTTTTTTTTCGAAATCTTTCGCTGATGATAAAAATTTACCCTACATTTCGATACAAATACAAACCGAAAATAATATATGGACATTTTGACCTAAAGCGTCACGTTAACGTTACTGAGATAAGATTGTCAAATCACTAATATCCATCTCTATCTCTCAAAATATCTCAGAAGCGTGACGCTTTAGGTCAAAACATTATTACATATGATTTGTATTTGCATTCCATATATCATACATATTAGGTAGTTGTTATCGTGTGCGAAGATTTTAGTTTTTCCGGCTATGGTACTTCAAACTGTATACCTAAAATTAAATTACTGAGGTTCGTACCCATTTTATTATGTAGCCATTATTATCACACGCATATAACTTTCACAGACTAGGTACTAAGGAGATATGATAACTTTTTATTTCGAGATCAACCTGTACGGTGCATGATGCATCGATATCGGCCGAGATCGCGGCGACACCTGCGCGCGCACCTGCCCTTCTCTGATTCGCCAAAAACGAACAGTAGGACAAGCCGAGTCACCTGCCACACATCACATCGATATTCCTCATATTATATACCTACCACTACCTACCTAAAGAAATCTATGTTAAACTAGCTGTAACAATTTCGACGAGGGTTATCTTAAAAACAATGTCTTTCTGAGCTTACGAGTATTTCTACCAGACGACAATATATCGCTGGTATTCCGATATCCGACGTGGACGTGCTTCTCTTGACATCGAACCTTCCACGGGCCGGCCAAAAACAGCGGTTACGCCAGTAAATGTTGCTGTTGTGCGCCGAATGACACAGGAAGACCGATATATATTACATATGAGGAAATTTGGACTACTATAAGGATTGGGATGACTGCGATTTAAACTATTTTACATGGCTGGGTGTCAGAAAACTAGTTTCCCGTTGGGTGTCCCATAATTTGTCTGAAGAGCAAAAGGCGGCTCGTGTCAAAAAGCTGTTTTTAATATTGTCCCGAATGACGAATCATGGATCATCAATCGGCTGTCTGGGTCATCGCAGTTGGGATTAAGCCAACAAAAGTTATGCGCTCTCGCAGCGTATCGAAGAAAATGGTCGCTTCGTTTGTCTTGAAAACAGGACATGTAGTTACAGTTCCCTTGGACGAACGGAGAACCTCACCTTTTGTGTTTAACATACTATAATCCGAACAATCCGTGAGTCCGAATAGGGGTATGTTCCTGTTAGTTCGGATTATCGAGGCTCTACTGTAATTTTAACTTGATACCTGCACACGTTCTTAAGAAAAAGGGTATTGACAGACAGAAACAAACGCAAAACTCTTAAGATACGGAGCCAAAAAAAGGAACTGCGCGCACTAAGGGTTTTGTACCGCAGAACCCTAAAAACTTTTGTGTGATGAAATAAAATTTTACGAAAAGATTTCGACTTGACCGGAATTTAAATTATTTCGTCTAAATTTAACATGCCTCAATTCTTTCTATTTAAGGCTTTAACCAACCTTAAATTAGCCGAAAATTTAAATAACGTTCTACACAGTGCACACCGTGAGCAATATAGATATTTTTGGAGTGTTCTACGACCTAGTTTTTTATACAACAACAAAATAAAGTGGATAAAATCAAACCTTACGGCAACAAGCACTAGGTAAACTTTATTTTAAACTAACATTGTCGGCTTTAGTTTCACTAGAGACGAGACGCTCAAATTTAAGCTTTTTATATAGGTTGGTTATCCTCGTAGGAGCGTATTAACAAAATCGCTTCCCATACTAACTAACAACTACTACTTCTTGAAAATGGATGGGCCGATTCTAATGAAACTTTATACACAAAGGCAAGTCTCGAAATTCTAAAGTGTGGAAAGATAACATTAAAAAAAAAATTGTGTGTGTCAGCCCCGACGCACGACTGGAGTTTACTCCCGCTTGAAAAAAAACTATAACTCACTTCATTTCTACTATTGAACACGACCTTTTTGGTATCGAAACTTTTTCGTAACGCTGTCATTCATCGATAGATTTTACTCCTCACATTTTTCTCATACCGGGCCCCTTATATATGCAAATCGATTCTTAAGGAGTAAACTCCAAAAAAGTGTTGCACTAACTAAAGAATAGTGATTTAAGGTTTTCATAGTAAGCTTAAATTCGCTAATCATTTTAAAATAAAATATTTCAAAAATATAATGTATCCACAAACAAGAATTATATTACTTGCTTAAGTGTGTAAAGTTTCATTAGAATCGGTCCATCCATTTTCAAGCTGTAGTAATTTTAAGTTTGATTGGGAAACGATTTTGTGAATAGAGGCTCTTAAGTTTAATAGCTGTAAGTAGACCAAAATGAAGATTAGAAAAAGATCTATTATTTATCTATAGAAACAAGTAGTCCAAGATTACCAGTTTCAGAGCAGAGTTATCAGTTAGAGTTACAACTCTCTATCTGCAGGCAAACTCTGATTAGCTAACGGCGCATTTTGAATGGCCGAAAATCGAACCACAACTCACTGCCACAAGTTTTAGCGAAACGTGTTTCGTCAATAATTGAAAACGCTAAACACGTTAAAAAACCGACTTCCATCGCAACAAATTAGTACATTTTTGCATTATTATTTTTGGTTTTTGTTAATTTTCTACTAAAGTACTACACCGATTTTGATAAAATTTATATGGGACCACACGGGAAGCACTAGCTTTCAAATAAAAAAAGAATCATAAAAATCGGTTCACCCAGTCAAAAGTTCTGAGGTAACAAACATAAAAAAAAAAATAAAAAAAAATAACATACAGACGAATTGAGAACCTCCTCCTTTTTGGAAGTCGCTTGAAAAGATAGGTATCACTATTATTTTGTTTCATTTTTATTCTAATATTGTGGTCAGGGACGTTTTCTTTTTTACTTCTTTCTTTTCTTTTACAGTTTCTGTTTTATCTCAACACTATTTATGGGTATAACTATTAAAATCCAAAATAAAAAAACATCATACCTTGTCACATCGATGGAAGACATGAAATTTGACTTCAATATTCCAAAATACAGGCGGATTAAAATCCCAGAAAATATTGTAGAAGTTGTAGAGTTTGGCTACGAGAGTAAGGCCACGAAATAATTTAGTTCTTTGTAGCCAAATCATTTTAACTACTAGAACCTAATTGGCCACGAGAAGTCGAGTCCAAACCGGTTTTCATTACAATGATGGTTTAAGAAATTAGGTAGTGTAGCGAAAATTATTTAAAATTGGTTAAATGAAATTAAAATTCAATTATGTTTTCGCCACATACATATACACATAGAATTTTGTATCAAAGCGTAAATATGGATTTCGGAAAGAAAATATTCGTGGGGTAATTGAGAATACTTTTATTTGATTTTTTTTTTAAAAAAAAGGGTAAATATGCTAGAAAAAGATGACCGTGTGGTTACAGAGGTACGATATAACATATCTGGACCATTTACTGAAATATCCTAAATTGTCAATTTTTATTTGATTAAAAAAACTACATTGACTAATCTTACTAGAAAGCCGGTTAGGCAACGATCGTCGCCCCCCCCCCCCCCCCTTGGTATTTAAATAAGCAACCAAGTACCAAAATGTAAATATAATTACATTCCACTTGGGGTCGTAATTACCCCAAGGTTTGTAAAATATCACCTAGAAGGTACACAACACTCTTAATAATTTTAAAATTTATAGTTAGATAGTTAAAATAAACGAAGGTAAGAAATTTTGCAGGACGGCAGTAGCGCTTTGTGAAAATAAATGAGTATTTCGCTGGGCAGCAACAGTGCTTGGTGTCGAATGGCCAGAAAGTCGCTCGGGATTAAGAATTATTAGTACAGAATTTACTTCCCTTTGAGCAAGCAGCTGGGCGGGCAGTGCGGCAAGAAGGCTGGCTGGCGGATGGCACAACTTTGTCCCAGGGTCAGTCTGAAGCGGAGGAACTTCGGGGACGTCAACCTCGCGGGCGGAGTAAAAAGTCCTACGAACATAATTAAATCTAGTTCGCATCAGCACCAAAAAAATACTCAAAGTGGTTTCCATACACAAATTACTTACCTTTGTTAAATATAGATTTTTAACCGCCTCCGTAGCTCAGAGGCAAAGTTCTGGCTTTACACAGGAGGTCGCGGGTTCGATTGCAAGACTCTGTTTAGTTGGTGGTAGGGCATTTTCTAAGCTCCCCTGGCTAGCTACCACCATCTTATCTAAGTCTTGCCGCCAAATATCAATGTTGATATCATTGGTGTGTTCCGGCATGAAGATAAGATAGCCAGTTCCCCATTGCGTTGGGGAATCTTGGTAACAACATCGTCACTTACCACCAGGTGAGATGTTGTCAAGGGTTTACCAATTGTGAATAAAAAAAAATATATAGAGGGCCTAAATGAAACCTTAAAACATTAAACTATTAAACATTTAAAATAACATAACACCACACTCGTCATATCCACGGTCATCTTTTATTTTTCTTTTTTTCGTCAAAAGCTAACAGTTAATTCAAATTAAATCTTCATCAAAGAGCAGAACCATAGAGAATTTAATTTGAAACGGAAAGCAAGGAGAAAGATTTTGAAGCGAAGATTTAGCGCTTCAGTAGATATTTGGGGGTTCGACCTACTTCCTGTTACTCTGAGGAGAAAAATTGTTGGTAAGAGAAACGATTACTGGCCTTAGATTATACTTCACTGAATGCGCAGATTTCACAGATCACACAACACTTTGTCGATGAAGATGGATAGGATGTAGTACGGAGGACAGCTCCTAGGCTTCCTCCTTAATGGAGAATAAATCACATCGTAGAGCGGCAGACGGAGGGTATCGTCACAGCTTCCGTGGTATATGTAGAAAAACGGCGTAGGGTGGCAGACGGAGGGCAGCTCCTCATCTTGCTGAGCGTGCAGTGCAGCGCAAGGCAGTCAGTTGGGTGTAGGGTTTGTGATTTCTCGAGGTTTTTCAGTTCTCGGGTCTCGAGAATTCTCGAGCCTGATTTCTCGGGTCTTCGAGAAAAAAATAATTTATAGGTCTAATTTTTTTTTAATTAATAAAGAGAGTCTTTAATTTAAATTTGTTTATTAATAATGGTAAAAATCAACATAATCTTTAATTATAATAATAAGTTTAGGTCTTTGGGCTTTTGTGTGATTGATTATTGGATGTAATGAAATTGGTTAACACTTTGACAGCGAAACGCGAACTCAGTCTGTGCTGTTTAAATTTCTCTTACTCACGGCGCACGGCCTGAGGCCGTGATCAACTTTCACACCTTTATTTAAAAATCACGCACTCAGGGCGTGACTCGGGAGTTACTGGCTTGTAGCTTAGTGTTTTAGCTACGCACACATATACAATTCGTTGCTGTAAGACACTTCTTGGAGCGCATACCGCCAACAGTGCAAACGAAAGTGTCGCAAGCTTGCAATTTTGCGCAGAAACCATCAAGAAAGAAATTGGCAAACGAGGATGCAAGGAGACGGTGTATTACTGCTCAGAATGTGACATACCACTTTGCTACTACCCATGCTTCAAAAAATTTCACACAAAAAAGGTCTACCTTATAAAATTTAGATTTAGTTTATGTTAGAGTTTTTTTTGTTGATTCATACTCAAATCAGACGATTTTTAATATACTAAATACAATATAATAACGTTTTTTATATATTTTTCATAATATACAAAAATAGATGTAATAGGTAAATAAAAAATATTTCAATAGTCATTTAGGTTATTTTTATAGTCGATACAAATATGCCGAAAAACGCCCCGCTGTCAAAGTGTTAATATTAATGCACAAACATATTATTTTTTTTAAAAACAGTTTAATTTCTTCGAAATACCTATTCAAATTTAAAAAAAATTTTGGTAATACAATACAAACACTTGAACTTTTGCAATCAAGATTGTCAAAGGATGCCGCCGCCGCCACGCATTTATAAAGAAAGCGTTAAAAAGTTGTTTTCCAGGAGATAAGTTTAATTTCAACTTCTCTATGTCTCGACTTTTCTCGAGCTGAATTTCCCGGGAACGAAACCAACCGATTCCCGGGACGAGAATTCCCGGGTACAAACCCTAGTTGGGTGATAAAGCCCTTAGGTAGGAGGAAGAACCTGGGCGTGTAGAGAAAAGCGCCATTAGAGTGAGCATTAGCTTGACATTGAACTGAGCTGCGATGTATGCCACATCCTCCATGTTTCTTTAGAGACCATCAGTGAGGTGGGTGCATAAGGTTAGATAGATGAGGTTAGGAAGCATGGTTATAACAGGACACGTGGGGACCTCATTGCAGCAGTTTACAATGATAGAAGTATTTAGGTGCATTATGAAAAATTATGAAAATGTGGTACATTATGAGAAAGCAGCATGTGACATGGGTGACCACGCCTGTATGTATTTTACTCTATTTTTCAGCTAATATAATTTAATTTTGAACACAGAGCAAGAGCTATTAGAATGGAAATTAAATAGTCTTGAAATAGGAACTTAGGTACCTCTTTAGGGTTTTCACATAAATTTTTGGTTATGCACCTGCTAACAGAGCGAGCTCAAGAGAAAATGTATTTGACAGTTCTTTTTTTTAATCGAAGGCTAGTGTGGTCAGTATCGTAGCTCAGACGCACTACAAAAGGATGTGCGGCGAATTCACGATGTGACAAAATATTTTAAATTTAGGACAGGTATCCCCCTTTCTGCGCCCTAATTTTATGCCAATGATCGTCGATGCACCGCGTCTTTTCACAGGTAATTGAAGTTTTTGTAATTGACAGAAATAATAGTAAAATTTTGTTATGTCTGGTGTGTCATCATCATCATCATCATCATCATATCAGCCGAAGGACGTCCACTGCTAACGTGTAACGATCTGGTTTTTTTTTTAAATACTTTACAAATGTAGATAATGTCTATCACTAAGCAATAAGAACCGACCATATTTTTAGGACATCGCTAGGTTCTTTATGTTGCATACACTTTTCTTCACTGCTCGCGCTTTGGTAAGTGTACGCATTTTGACAATGTTTTATTTTATTATTTTTCTAGAATTATAAGTACATTTGGTTTTTTTGTTGAATTAATAAAGGCTTAAAATAAATCACTTTGTTCCATTGTATTTCACTTGAACTTTTCAATTTATTAAGAATATAAAGAAAAAATGCGCACTCTTGCCCCACATGACTCTACAGCACAAAAATATTTCCGCTTGGCGCCACCATCCATTGACGACAAAGGCAGTGGCGACGACTGGAAATATGCGCTTACAACTACTAGTTTTGCAATGATAGTGTTTCGATAGCGGAATAGCCTGAAAGGATAAATAAAAGATTTGTGCACAGTGCTAAAACATTTTGTATTATTTAATAAAATCATTGGACGGTGGAACTATCACAATTGTTGCAATTGATTATGCTAAAAACTTATATTTTATTATTTGATTAACTTTAAAGAGATCATTTTGTACCTATTCTATTGACTAAAAAAACTGTACAAAAATTAAAATATAACCATGTGATATTTGGATATCGTCGGTAAAATAATGCAAATCCATTTTTATGTTAAGTAATAACCGGCGCGGCGGTGCAGATCTATGATATATTTTGTAGTAATGTAATAAGAATAATCATAGAATTTTCATGTTGATAATAAATTAACAAATAAAAAGTGAAATTTCATCTGCCGCTGTCAGCAAACTGAATACATGTATTTAAAACGCTACTTCACTTAAGCAGGTTCCGCAGCGCGATGTTATGAACAGAACATTGTTCGAAAACATAAAAAGGGGCGTGGCCTAAATGTTTTGTGCAGCAAATACACTTGAACGTGTTTGCCGGAGTTTGTGGAAAACATCCCCCCCACGTTCGTCTGCCGGCGGGAGGAATCGTTCATTTTATGTTCGATTTTGTCGCAGGAAGACGTTTCGCTATTGAAAGTGTTTTCGCTATTGATGTGACTATCATGATGGAGTGCAGTGTGGAGTGGAATCCAGAGACAATCATGCTGTTGATCACGTTGATACGTTAAAGACCCGTGATTTGGGATGCAACTTCAAATGAAAATAAAAATAAACCAAAGAAAACAGATGCCTTCGCGGAAGTGGCGGAGACAATGTTCACGTCTTCCTCGTCGCTGCTATTTTTTTCAAGTTTTGTTTAAATAACTATGTTTACTGAACATTGCTAAAGTTTCAGCGGACGGGAAATGTTTTGAACAAACAATGTTCAAGAACAACGTGCTGCTTAAAACATGGCGCATCGGTCACGCCTTTAGACTCAAAGTTACAGTACTAAAAAAAAATAGGGCAAAACATACCAATAGATAATGCATGTGGACGGACACTTTTTATCTTCTTGACTAAACAAAAAGTTATTAATAATTAAATTTTATTGCAATCAGGATAATAATTATTAAGTTGCTTATCTACCGGCGGCTATGGTAGAAAGACATGAGATGAGCGAGATTTATTTTTCCATCAAATATTTCCATCGCTAGCTTGCAGAACCAGTTCGATATTATTTTCCCCATCTCTAATAATTTCTTGCGACAATCGATGAACATCGTAAGCTCGCGCTTGAACTCGCATGTTTATCGCTGCCAATCGCAAGAATTGAGTTCAAAAAAATCTATGTTCACAGCAATACCATTCAATTTTATACCAACAAATATTTCAATTCTTGCCTCGCACATCCTCGCTCATCCAGGCCATATCCACTGAAGATGAGCTAGGAGGTAAATGGAAAATTTGCCAATCAAATTATGCTCATCTCACTTCATCCAAGTAGAGCCGGTGGATAAGCAGCTTTACCCAGAATCGTAAATTAAACCACATCAAGGGTATAACTTACTCGTATAAAAATAAATTATGTCCTTCATACAACATTTTGTTCAAAATTTCCAAAATTTTGTGCGTATTACGTGCAAGATTAAAAACATTACACTTAATTTTACTTTAAAATAAACAAAATCGTTTATTTACATACATTAGCTTCTAATAATAACAAGTCAAAAGTTTAAAGACTTAAACCCGCGGACAGAAAAACGCCCTAGGTAAGAATACCATTCATTTCCTTTGGGTAAGTGGATTTTGGTTACGAATACTTTTTTCAAGTCACAGTATGAAAGGGATACAACTTCTTAACCAGGAAAAACTCAGATCTCCTTATTTTTACTTATTCTTTTATGGTATTTTGACAACTTACTGCTTTTATGCAAAAAAAAGTAACATAATTATTCTGGAGCCGATAGCAAGTTATAAGATACAATGAAAACCAGATGTGAAGAAATATGGAACTTATAAAGATTCTAAATACATGAACACTTCACAATTTCACATAGTTGTATTGTACTAGTAGGCTGGGGCATAAGAACTCATATCTACGAACTAGAATGTAGTGAATTTGGCTAATGAAATAAAAACTCATTGCATGGATCTGTAGATTTCAAGCACCTAATCTTGCTTCAAGAATATTCAGATATGTTGCTTATTATGTAGTTACTAATCTTAATGTAGTTTGAATAAGCAAAAATATAAACAAGAATTGTATATAGCGATGCATCATAAGAAAGGTATGTAGGTTTACCTTCTTTGTTAAATTACGATGGGCCAGCTACACTCCAGACTGTTGACTTTTCTGAGAATTTCTGTAGCCTAGTACACAATGTGGATCAAGCAAGATGAATTCAGGAATTTGTTTAAATCTGTTCAGTATTTCAGGCTGTGCGATTTATCACACGAAACATACATAGATAGCCCGTAAGATTCGTATAGCCTTCCTGTTGGCGGGTAAAATACTATAAATACTAATGTTTTTTTGCACAGATAGACATTCACATAAATAATGTCTACGCAGAGGAAGCCGCAGGCAAAAGCTAGTGTTAAGAAAAAACTGTATTTTTTATGAACCTAATCGAAAGGGTCAATTATAAGCATCAATTGCTTCCAATATTAATAAATAAGTAAATTAAAGGACGACCATTAAATTTAAAACAAAAACAGTGCCGCCCGCCGCGCCGGTTCTATTAAAACCTGAGGTAAGGCCTTTTTCAAAAGTTTTGAAAGCAGTTTACTGATAAAAAGTCTCAGTGTGAAATTTTCTGTTTTCAATATTTAAAGTAGTTTTTCCCTTCTTGGTCCATATCATCTCTAAAATACGAGTACATATATTATGCTACCTTTTATTTTTTTCGGAATTAATCTTTGCAGGTTTAATTTTGTACAATGGCCTTGACAAACCCTTGGAGTCACCAGGGGGATTGGTTGGAGGGGCTATCGGGCGTGGAGGAGCCGTCGGCCTCGCCCTCGTCCGCCGGCCGCGCCTCCGCCGCCGGGTGCCGGCAGAACGGGCAGTGGCCCTTCGTCACCAACTGGATTTCGTAGTCTTCCAAGTAGAACAACTGCGAACAAAAACAAAAACAGCGTTTCTGCCTGGGCAAATAATTTACATACACCACTTTTCTACAGAGAAACAGTGTCAGCTCGTAAAAATTGTCGTAAAGCAATTAACAGCGTATGTTATTTTGAATGAACCCGTACAAAAAAAATCAAAAATTCTTTGCAAATTCCAATTGTACGCTGCGCATACTTCCTCACTAAGCCTTCAACGTCTGGTGTAGTCAAAACAACAATAAACATTAACCCTACTAGCAAAGAATAAAGGTATATCAGTCTTGAATATAGCATATCTCTGAGTCTTGATGAAAAATTTTCAAATAATTTTGGTTCTATGGAAGGTACCTTTTTCAGATTTTTCTTGTTACTCACATAGTTTCATTAAAATCATCCAAAGTATTTTTGCGAAAAGTAATAAACAAACTATGTTTGTATGAGAGGTACCTAACGAACTAACAACAACAACAAGCAAACAAACACACCACTTTCCCCTTCATAATATTAGTAAGGATTGGATAGCTGTAACAGTGAGGGCCGCTATACCTGCGAGCGCAGCAGCAAGCCTGTACTGTACAAATCATCTCGTACTTTACCAGATACGATAAACTATTCAGGTTTATGATGACGCGCGGTGACCGGCAGCTCGGGCAACATGTTGCGGTACAGCAGCGGTCACAGCCCGCGCCGCGCCGCCACGTGAACCCGAGGCTCAACTGCAGTGGCAGTGCGGGCATGCTGTGACCGGCAGCTCGGGCAGCATGTAGCGGTACAGCGTGGCCGCGGCCCGCGTCGCGCCATCATGTGAACCCGGGGTTCAGATGCAGCTGCTGCCTGTACTGTACAGTGCTACTCACGCCGTGGCAGTGCGGGCATGCGGTGACCGGCAGCTCGGGCAGCATGTTGCGGTACAGCAGCGGCCGCAGCCCGCGCCGCGCCACCACCACACAGCCGGGGTTCAGCTGTAGCAAAGCTTCTCGACTGCAAATAACTACTCCACTCTCTTCATCCTTAAAACAAAACAGATGTTTAAATTTAGAATCATAGTGTTATTTATGGTATGGTTTGGGACCACTTACTTATTTTCTCTGAACCCACCATCTCTGATTTCTTTAACATCGCAATGGAGCGACGGATTATTGTGATTTTTTGCACAGAGATGATAGAGGTAGTGGGAAATGACATAGACTAATAATTAGCATAGCCCTAGATAATTCCAGAGGGAACTGGAGTAAACTATATTGTCTACGCTCGCAAAGCGGCTCGCGCACCACTCTCCCTCAAAAACACACATAAAAACAATGCCCACACGATCGAAGCCGCGGGCATGCAAGCTAGTAGAAAACAAACTTATTTCTATAAACATTTATAATTATGTACTAATATATGATTACTTATACATTTTTAACCCAATGTATTCTTCTCTTGAAACAATGGTTTGTGCTTTCTTTACAAATATAGCGATTTCTTTAATGTATTTTGTTACAAGGTTTACACGAGTCCCTTTGCGATGCATTACTTATGGCTGTAATACACAGTGTCTGAATATGAAAAGACTTGTCGAAATCAACAGCATAATAAGTCCATACGTAAGGTTGATTGTACGTAGGCAGAGTAAGGTATCAAAGCAGCTTTTTCTGAACAAGTATAATTATAATAAATAAATAAATAAATATTCTGGGACAAATCACACATGGTCACCTGGCCCCAAAGTAGGATTCCCTGTGTTATGGGAACCAGAGACTGATATACATATTTATATAAGTTTAAATACATGCATATATAGATATTTAACACCCAATAGTAATATAGTTATATTGAGTCTCGAGGAGGCTAGAGTTTCTATAAAAAAGTAGTTCCGTTTTATTACAAAAACGACTTGCCGGATCGTATCCAAACTTATAGAGAAGACCGCCTCCGTGGCGTAATGGTTACTAAATTCGCTTCACACCAGGAGGTCGCGGGTTCGATTTTGGTGGGGTCAACTTGTAAGGCTCGGTTTGGTTGGTGGTAGGGCATTTTCTAAGCCCGCCTGGCTATCTACCACCATCTTATCTAAGTCTTGCCGCCAAAACATCAGTGTCAACAACATTGATGTGTTCCGGCTGAAGATTTTTTTGAGAAGTTGGGGAGTCTTGATAAGCCCGTTTCAATCTTCGGCATCATCGTCGCTTATCATCAGGTACCAAATGTGAATAAAAAAAGACAAATCGATGTCCGTAATTTGTTTCCGATGAACTAAAGTATATAACCAGCTAACTCGGAAATTAGGGTTCCGTAGTCTTTTCAAAAAAAATAAATGTACATTTTAGAAAACAAAATTATATTTGCAGTTGATAATTACTATTACTTGACTCGAACAAAAATTTGCGCTTTAAAGTTTCATATTTCGTAAACAGATCCACGAATCGAAAAATTGTTTTAGAAAGACGTTTTTCAACGATACCCCACACGATATAGGTGAGATGATGCCAAGGGCTTACCATTTATAAATTAAAAAAAAAAACACCCTCGATATATCTGTCAAAGGCGTCTCGTTCAGGGGTATACAGAAAACTAAAAAGGCCAGGACTCTGGAACTGAACGCAAGAACGAACCTCATCAACTTTGTCGAGGAAAGGGTCGGCGGCGTCTATATCATGGTCTATCCTCAGCACCTCGGCGCCGCCGTCGCCGCCGCCACCAACACCGCCGGGCACGTCCTCTGAGAGTGGCAGCGGCGTGCGCTCGATCAGCTCCAGTGCTTCTTCCAACGATATACCCTCCGCCGGCTCGAATTGCACAAGCGGCAACACTTCTGTGGGACGACTGTATGCTTTAGATGCGATTCTAACACATACATTATTTATAATTTAGTATCTTACCTTTCCTCTTGCCTTTATTGACTGACTAGACGGTACGGCAAGCGGCTCGCGGGAATTATGTTATATACGTATAAACTGGCCTGACAATAACGAACACAACAAAATAACATTATTCAAATAGTTCTAGCAATTTTCGAGTTTTTGCGAGACTAACGCACGGCAACTGATTTATATATCACCTCTGTAACGGGTTTCTAGGTATACACATTAAAAACATGACACGGTTAACTCAATTCAAAATTTGGACCGCCGTTCCTTGCATAATTGTTCACGCACTTTAAATAATGACTACATTTTATATGATTTAATTACAAATGATTAGTTTTCTGATTTTTCTCTATACTTGTATAAGACGGTATTATTTACCAAATTTCATAGTTCTAGGTCAACGGAAAATACCCTATAAATTTTAATTCCCTTTAGTGTGTCGAAATATACGGTTTTTGTGGTATAAACGGCCGTATCTCTTTTTCACGTTAACTTGGTAGTTTGATTTTTTTTACAGATTTTACGGACTGTAGACCGGAGTATATGATTTTAATTTCAACTCGATACCTCCACGCGTTTCGAGATAAAGGGTCTTGACAGACAGATGGACGGACGGACTGACAGACGGACAACAAAGTGATCCTATAAGGGTTCCGTTATATCCTTTTGAAGTATGGAACAGAAAAAACAAGTAAAAGTAAGCGTACTTATTTTACTGGCGGCGTTAGAAAGAGACGGAGATCTGCTACATTGCAATTATCTCTTTCTGTCATTTGGCCGCGGGCTAATAGTAGCTTGGCAATACAGTTGCTTCTGTACTTACTCATAGTTTACAGTATGTTCAAACACAGAATTAAAAATTAAATATTTGGCTCGAGAAATCCAATGTCTGTGTGTTCAAACTCATTCTCGACCTGCTATTTGCCTATTTTTTAGACTGCAATTCTGTATGTATAGTTTTAAAGGTAGTTTTTTCGAAAGATTAACGTAATAGAAGAAAGTATTTTAAATGAATATTTATTTTATTTGTGCTGTGAAAACATCATAACATACCTGAGTGGCTAAATTCTGAAGTGCCTTGCACTTAAAAAACTAAAAAAACAGGACTGAACAATCTGTCCTATAAAAGAGCCGAGGGAGATGACGAGGACAGAGGTCGTTTGTCTCCTTTGTGTGAAAAAGAAAGAGCTACTACCATAGAAGGTACTTCTACCCTAATTAGTGGTTTGAATATTTTTTTGTACAGCTTTGGGTCTAGTTTTATTGAGATTTGCAATTTCTGTAGTCGGCACACTAAACAATGACATTATTGCAGATCTCAAATGAATATCAAGTTAAATAGAACATTTTTGTTAAAATAATTATAATCTCTTTGTTTCACCAGTTTTAAATAACAAAATACACACATCAACTTTGCCTAGGGATATTTTTAGACTTTTAACATTGCTTTTTGAAGAACTACAAAAAAATACTTAGGACATGTGTAAGAACTATAAAAAAATACTTAGGACATGTGTAGGGTAGAAATTTTCGAGATGAGTAACTGGTATATTTATCCTCTCAGTTCTTAAAAATTAATTTAGATACTTAAACTCAGTTCAATCTCTTAGTTCTTAGAAATTAATTTAGATACTTAAATCTAAATTAAGTAATGTTTTTTGTAAAAACACGCGGAAAATGAAAACTGTGTTTTTATATTGTCATAGAAGTATGGCACAGATTGTATGAAATTAGTAGAATCCATGTTTATAAGAACTGAGAAGGTACTTGCCCATCCTGAAAGTTTTTATACGCTTTACTGCACATGACCTAAGCATTTTTAGTAGCTTTTCAAGAAACCATGTTTTGCATGAAATATTTTAAAATATCCCTAGACAATATTGAGCGATGTAGTGTTAATTAAGGTGATATCTCGAAATAGTTTTGGAATTAGCATATCTTAGTTTTTCTTTGCATACCGATTTATGTAGTACGTTTGATTGGAAATGTTGTTAAAAGCTGTGTTGGGAATAGCTGTGTGCAGGAGGCGACAGCAGTACTGACCGTGGGAGGCGAGCGAGAGCGCGGGCGCGTGCCGGCAGTGCGGGCAGCGCGCGGCGCCAACCGGGGGCGCGTGGCGGCGGCAGCGCCAGCACAGCGCCGCCACATCGTCGTCGCGCCCGCCGCCGCTGCCCGCGCGGCTTTTTAACGTCAGCACTTCTACGCTTTCCTAAAAATAGAAAGAGATCCATAATTAAACTTTACTGATTTTCAACTCTGGATGGTGTCCCGGACCCCAACAAACACATATGTCTTAAGAGAATTCTACATATCTCAAAATTTAGAGCATTAATAGGGCATTCATCATACCAAGTCTCAGAATTTGAGCCATTACACTTATTGAGATACAAGCGCTTAAAGGTCTGCTTGCTGGATGGATTCTACCAACCAGATTGATTGCACCAAAACTACTAAGACTGAGAAAAAGAATGATGTAATGATTTAGAGCCACATAAAAAAACTTGTAATGCAAATTTTCTTGTAAGGCTCTAAATCACTGCATGAATCTTTTTCCCAAAGTCTTGATAGTTTTGGAGCACCAGGGTGTGCTTGCTGGGTGGAATCCATCCGGCAAAAACTTCTTTAAGCGTTTGTATCCCAAAAATTATAATTTAAATTATAGTCTCCTAGGACATGTGTGCTCGCTGGGGTCCGGTATACTCGTACCTCTTGATGACCTATATTATGGTCAGCACGTTCTTTTAATTATTTGAGGACAACAGCAAGTGTTCGTGCGTCTATTTATTGTTCTAAAGCATTTTACCTTATGCTTAGACCTTGAAATGATAGCAAAGAAAATTTTCATAATAAACCAATAACTATACCTGAAACTTTTGCGGTATTTGAAATCCAAGAAGTTTATCCAACATTTGACGAGCTAGAGAGTCTGCATTCAACGCCTTGGCTTGTTTGGCGAGACACAAATATAAACAGCTGATAGTCATTACTCAAGAAAATTATTGTTTAATTTCGACTTCGAGTAAAGAAGGCGTCAGAGAGTACTTTTAAACACAGTTGCTCAAAAAATGGTTATTTATAATATGTCAGTTTAATAATAATAATAATAAGTATTTATTTCAGACATAGTCCATAATTGGTTAGTAACATTGGTACTTATAAACTAGTGTTAGTAAAACAATGGAAATAAATGAGATGGTCTCGATGGAGCCGTCCGCCACAAAGGCAACGCCGGTCTCTACTTGTTTGCGTGCAGCCGTATCCAGCGCCCCAGTATCGGAGAGTCCCATCGGTCCACTAGAGTGCACAGGATGCTGTTGGTGCTGGCGCGCGTTCGACTCATCAATGATTAATGTGCGTAAAAATATTTTTACCGCACACATGCATTTTACAATGCCGTTTTATTAAATTTATAAGTCGTAGCGTTATCTACTATACAAAAATAAGTCGGGTTTTCCTTCCTGACGCTATAACTCGAGAACGGCTGGACCGATTTGGCTAATTCTTTTTTTGTCGAGTTCGTTATTGTCAAGAGAAGGTTCTTATGTAGGGTAGGGTAGGTTAATGTAGTGTAGTGTAGGGTAGGGTAGTGTAGGGTAGGGTAATGTAGGGTAGGGTAGGGTAGTGTAGGGTAGGGTAGGGTAGTGTAGGGTAGGGTAGTGTAGTGTAGTGTAGTGTAGGGTAGTGTAGGGTAGTGTAGGGTAGTGTAGAGTATTGTAGGGTAGGGTAGTGTAGTGTAGTGTAGGGTAGAGTAGTGTAGGGTAGGGTAGTGTAGTGTAGGGTAGGGTAGTGTAGTGTAATGTAAGGCGGTACGTAGTTCGCCGGGACAGCTAGTCGTAGAATAAGAATAATGACTGCTTGTATTTGAGTTACTTTTTGTCATCTGTCAAAAACGAGATTTTGTTCTAAAAATGTTTGAAATACCCAGGCGTGACGTCATAGTTTTTCAACGTCATTTGTACTTATTTTGTGATTATGTGATAAACGCGAAGGTTTGTATGTATGGATGTTTGTTGCTCTTTCACGCTACAACAGATAAACGGATTTAGATGAAATTTGGTAGGTAAATAGATTAGGACCTGGATTAACATATAGGCTACTTTTTTCCACGCTCGCAAGCCACATCTCGCACTACGCACCCTCAAATACAGTCATAGAAACTACGTTAACGCGAGCGAAACCGCTGGCAAAAGCTGGTTAATTATAAGGTAGTACTCATTTTGCACTTAATGCGCAAGCGTAGAGACTTGGTGCACTTATTTTCTAGTTCTTACCCTTCGATATGGTAATATTGCCACAAACCCCCGTTTTTTCCTCCGAAGGGTCTCCTGCAGTGGTTTTCACCATTTGGCAGAAAAATGGTTGGAAACAGACAATAGAAAGATAATATACATACCTAAGTATCGATACCAAATGCACAAATATTTTGTTTCATTTAAAGGATACAAGTAGGATATCCCCGGGGGCGGGTGGTGATCGGCCAGCAGCGCGAGCAGAAAGCGAGCTGCGTTGAGCAGCGCGTCGGGCTGCCCCAGTGAAAACGGCTCGTGCACGCTGCGGTGCACCGCCTCGTACGCGTGGTATACGCGCGCCAGTCGCCAGCTCTGCTCGAACTGCGCCAGGGACATCTCGCGAGACCTGCACACCGAAATAGTAGTATCGGAACGGGAACCGGAGTACTTCAAGAGAGACTCAAAATTTCTTCACTCTCGTCAAGTACAAGGGAATGTATGAACATGCGCGTGGTTGGCGACGTGACAACCAGTAGACACTCAATACATTCTTGAGTGATGAAGTTATAACGGTGACGAAAGCAAAATTTACCCCTGCGCACCTCCTTTAAGCAAATTTAAATGGCAATAAGCACTTAGTGCGCACGGGTGACTTTTGTCACCGTGATAATTTCGTTGTCATGTTGACAAAGGTCACCCGTGCGCGCAGTTCTAAGCATTTATACTATAGCTCATAGAAACTGGGGAAGAAAGGTTAATGAGTGGCGACCTCGGGCCCGAAAACGTAGTTTTGGACGAGTACCCGCCAGGTGGACTGGGGCTGTGACTGCTGTTCCAGTGAAGCTTGCAGGAAGCCGCTGCATGCATGTGACTTGTGCAAGTGGACCTCTATGGGGCAGGCCTTCATTAAAGTGATTGTTTTTCGACTGAGATGATGATGATAAATCACAACGGCATAGAACTTTTGCTCGAAAAGTGTTTTTTTATGAAATATATATTTTTTAAAGGCATAATAAACATTCGGTCCGCAAAATAACTACTTGAGCGGCAAGATTTCATGATTGAGCGGCAGAAAAACATGTCTATAAGCAGCAACTCAACACTGTAGGAAGAGTGTGGTACGGGGAGTTCTAAATGGAAGCGGGAGCGAGCGAAGCGAGCTCGGACTTGCGGAGCACCCCGACTCGGATCCGTTAGGTTCGGAGACTGTGCGGGGAGGCGAGCTAAGCTCGCCTCCCCGCACAGTCGTAGTGTTAGGTTTAACATGAGAACACAGAAGTAGGAGCCCCGAAGGGGCTCCGTCGACCACTCAACACTGTAGGAAGAGTGTAGTACGGGGATGTTTAAAATAATTACAGCCATCCAGAATGACATAAATTGCTGATTGATTTTGAAATGTTTGCTGACCATGAGTTGCTGACCAATTAGCTATTTCTGCTGACCGATTAGCTATTTCTGCTGACCGATTATATTTTTCTGCTCACAGAAATAACAATACTATGCTAACCATTTAATTGACACCCTTTTTTTATTATGCCAGTTTACTGTGCGTAATAGTTATTTATGCCACTGCCAGGTAATAATAGCCATTTTAACATGAGTGCTAGTTTGTGCCACGAAGCGAAGCTGAGCTGAGGAGTGCGTAATTGTGATTGGTGGCCGCCTCAGCCGTGTCTACCGAGAGACTGCGAGGCTAGCAAGTGGTGCAGGAAGACCGCGTCGCGCAACCGCTTCTCGGCGACCGCGGTACCATGATGCCGAACACTTGCATCGAAGTTGCTATTTCGCCTGCCATGTGGTATATTATATAAGATGAAGGGAGACATGCCCTCTCGTACATCTACCAGATACACTAAACTACCATGTTTATGATATAGCGTCCCCACTTACCGACAGCTAGGTCATATAGTGAGGGCCGCTATTCCTGCCAACGATGTTAGGCGAGGGTAAGGACCAACTGCGGTAGGTCTTGCCTCCAAGATGTTTGTCCTGGTACTCCGAAAGGCGAGTGCCTCGTGGAAGGGGACAGAAGGAGTGCGTACTTTTGATTGGTGGCCGCCTCAGCCGTGTCGAGCGACTGCGAGGCCAGCAAGTGGTGCAGGAAGCCCGCGTCGGCGAACCGTTCCTCGGCCACCGCGTTCCCCACCAGGATGCCGAACACTCGCATCGAAGTAGCTGTTTCGCCCGCCATGTGGTATGCTACAAAATTAGGGGTATAAAAAGCAAAAATATATTGACGAATTACCGTCTTCTACCGGTGACAAATTTGCGCTGTAAATTGGACCAATTCATGTTATTGTTGTGTTATTGGAACCAACCGGTAAACTTGATAAGCCCACTACCATCTTTAGCATCATCGTCACTTACCATCAGGTGAGATAATGCCAAGGCCTTTTAAATTGTGAATTAAAACCCACTTCTATCTTCAGCATCATCGTCACTTACCATTAGTTGAAATGATGCCAAGGCCTTATACACTGTGAATTAAAAACCCACTTCTATCTTCAGCATCATCGTCACTTACCATTAGTTGAAATGATGCCAAGGCCTTATACACTGTGAATTAAAAACCCACTTCTATCTTCAGCATCATCGTCACTTACCATCAGGTATGATGATGCCAAGGCCTTATAAATTGTGAATTAAAACCTACTTCTATCAACAGCATCATCGTCACTTACCATCAGTTGAAATGATGCCAAGGCCTTATACATTGTGAATTAAAAACCCACTTCTATCTTCAGCATCATCGTCACTTACCATTAGTTGAAATGATGCCAAGGCCTTATACATTGTGAATTAAAAACCCACTTCTATCTTCAGCATCATCGTCACTTACCATTAGTTGAAATGATGCCAAGGCCTTATACATTGTGAATTAAAAACCCACTTCTATCTTCAGCATCATCGTCACTTCACTCAGGTGAAATGATGCCAAGGCCTTATAAATTGTGAATTAAAAAACCCAGTTCCATCTTCAGCATCATCGTCACTTACCATCAGGTGAGATGATGCCAAGGCCTAAGAAATTGTGGATTAAAAAACCAGGTCTGCATAAAATTGGCAATGTGAGAACTACTTATTTCTTCGAAAATGTATGGGGTAGCTACTCGTACTTCTACATATTGCAGGTTGACGTAAAAAAATAGATTCCTCACATCGAGGGCTATTACATAGTAATAGTTCTTTGGCATTATCGAAACAATCAATAATACAGGATACAAAAATACGCTAATTAAATGTCTGCATCTCACCTTTCTGCGCGTCGACGAACTTGTTCTCTTGTGCCATGCGGTGCGCGTGCGGGAGGTACACGTCGCGCCGGCACTCGGGGTGCTCGCGGGCCAGCGCGAACGCGCGCGCCCATTCTCCTGCCTTTACCGCCAGCTGCGCCACGCGTCTGTTAGCCAAACCACAGTCTTAGAATCCATATAGTCGGCCAACGGGGACAGGGTAATCGTGCGGGGCGAGACGGGGAAAGGTAGTAAGTCACCGCTGTTCAGTCACTCGGTACCATTCATTCAATGCGGAGGAGGTGACTAGTCACTAGTTATGCCGGCTTTGACGCAAACATCAAAGGCATTGGGGGACTGAAACCACCATACGTTCAGTTGCATGAACGACCATTAGCATGATTTCTTGCGCAGAGATGGTTCAGGGGGTGGGAAATGACATAGACTGCTAATCAGAATAGCAAAATCTGGGATAGGGATCTGGAGAAAACGAATGTCCACGTGTGAATATTTCCAGTAATTTACGTTTCATCGTATTAACGTTTCAGATTTCTCTTTAAGAAAAGGTCACACTTGTAACGTTACTCTTCTAATTTCAAACTATAGCGACGACGAAGTACTTGCATAATAGTACAGACAACATAAATTGGTGAAAGATGAAAATTAAATAAACTGTACAGCCACCGTATATCGCATTCGGGCATACACAAATCAACTATATAAATATTACACTTACTTAGTAGCAAAGAATATCCAGTAAGGTATATTGGACTTGATGAAAAATTTACAAATAATTTCTGTTGGTATGTGAAGTACTTTACTCCGATTTTTCTGGAATATTTAAGTTCCCAGTGCAGTAGGCTTTATTAAGTCCTAGTTATTTACAAAGTTTCATTAAAATCGTTAGAGCCATTTTTGAGAAGATTTGTAAGCTTTGTTAGATTTGTAAGTAAAAGGTACTTTATTCAGTTTTTTCTTGGAATAACAAACTACTGCGTGATGTAGGCCATGTAAAGTCATAATAATGTAACGAGTTTAATCAAAATCGTTGCAGCTATTTTTGAGTACAAAAAATAATGAGTGATTATTACTATGGTGGCAATCCCAAAAAAATAAAGATAGGGGAAATTTGAAAAAAACGGCTGAAGATATAAAAATATTATTACGCTAACCCAAATGCCAAAATTCGTCAAGTAGTATCGGTACTAGAGCACCAGACGGGCATAAATACACCCACATACACACACACACACACATACATACATACACAATTTTTTTATTTAATAATTTTATGACTCTATTAATGTATCGATCTCCATCAAAATCTCAACCTCGATTTTTTTGCCATCACAATACTATAACGTCCCTAAGGCCGTTGTGGGGTACGTAGCTCAAGGTATCTTCGTCTGAGAATCTAATTAAAACTTCAGTGTTTGTTGGTTAGTGAACTCGTAGAAGATTACATTTATTCACTTTAACTTTTGCCATGCCGGCTGGCTTATTATTGAATGAAAAACTAAGTATTTGCAATTTTTCTACTTTATAAAAGTTACGACTCGATAATGCAGTGGACCTCTGTACTGCCTCGATACAAAAAGACGAATGAATCTCAACTGTTCTAGAGAACGTTTCATTTAAATTTAAATTTAGTATATTTTCAAAATTAACTTTTTAAAACGACTCGCGATTAGAAACATTGCAAAGGAGGCGTAAATGAATAAATGTAGAGACATAAGATCTCTACAATACCTTCTTCACTCCTTCGTCGCTCGAAAGGAAAGTCAAAAATGTACAATCAAGAAATGTTTAAAAAAGTTTAAAAAAATCGCTTTAGAGGAAACTGACGTACTAACTATTTTAGTTGCACTTAAAAAACTATATACCTAACTACTTAACTTTTGATTTAGACATTTATGAATTTAGTAATCTTAATTCTCCTCAGTCGTGCGTGACATTCAATTTACTCAAAATTTGCCCATTCTACCAACCTTGCTGTATATTTTATACCATTGCCCCTATAAAAAGTTTATTTTATTCACTGAAAACAGTGAATAAAAAGCTCTTTCATTCACTATCATACAAACTCCTAGTGCAAATAACTCCTACAGATTTGATTTTGGACAAGAAGTTTTGCATTAGAATGTTTTGTGTTCTTTGCTGTCATTTCTTAAGTAAATTGGCACTATTTATGCTATAATATAAGTTGTACGAACAGAAAGAACACTACTCATAATTTTAGTAATTTTTCCAATTTTAAAGAGCATTAATTTAACCTTCCTTTTTTCTTGATCAAACGTCTATTTTCGCTTAAATGTTTCTTTTTCTCGGAGTCATGGAATCAAGTATGAATAATATGCAACTCTTGAATAAAACTGATTTATAACGAGGGCCATGAATCACTCGCGTCGCTCAGGATACCAATACTTGAATCACTCTCTAAGTCGTCCGAATCCTTCACTTGCTCGTGATTCGTCTATAGCCCTCGCTTTAAATCCGTCCTATATTCACTAGTTGCATAATATACTACTTATCAACTGAACACAGTGAATAAAAATAATCACTATTTTGGTGTTTGAATTTAGAATACACCAATATATTCGACCTCCATTTCAATGTTGTACAAGCTCCTTGGGCAAAAAATACTCGATACAAACTCTTTGTGCAAGGAAAATTCGGCATACAAACTGCTTGTACAAATATCTCCTCGAGATATGATTGTTCGACATTTTCGACAAAGACTTTAGCATAAAAAAACATACAGTCGAATTGAGAACCTCCTCCTTTTTGAAGTCGGTTGATAACAACTGTTTTGTATTCTTTGCTGTCATATCTTTAGTAAATTGGCGCTATTGTGAATACTATCCTAATAATAATAATAAGAAAATTACTCTTAATTTTAGTAATTGTTCCAATTTTAAGGTGCATTTCAATTAATTTAATCTTCCTTTTTTCTTCATTATATGTCTGTTTTCGCTTAAATCTTTCTTTTTCTCGTAGTCATGGTATAAGGCATAATATGTAACTCTTGTATAAAACTGATTTATATCAAGGGCCATGAATATGTAATCGCGTAGTCCAGAATTCTAAAACTTGAATCACTCCCTGCGGTCGTGAATCCTTCACTTGCTCGTGATTCATTAAATTTTAATCCGTCCTTTATTCACTAACCAGCTGTCCCGGCGTACTTCGTACCGCCTCACAAACTCTACTCTACTCTACACTAAACTACACTACGCTACACTACACTATATTTTTTTCCTAAATTTTTTCGATGTTTTAATAGTTATTCAGCTATTCTGGGTTGAGACAAATCCAACTAACCAAAAATCATTAAAATCGATTAAGCCGTTCTCGAGTTATAAGTGTTAGAACAAACCCGACTTTGTTTTATATATTAAGAAGATTGCATAATATACTAATGTAGTGTTGTCACGCACGACGCATGAGAATTAGGATTTCAAAATTAAAAGGATCAGTAAGTAGGTACATAAATCTTAAAAGAGTAAGTGTAAAGCGGGTTTATTACAAAATTTTGATTCATTACTTGACTTTTTTTGATTATTTTGTTTTTAGGTGAAGTTTAAAAATAGGTCGTTAAATAAGAGTGTTAAGGAGTTGAATAAAAATGTCTCATAATTATAACGTACGCTTTATATCAAATGTAGCTGTAATCTAGAGTTAAATCCTGCCAATCATTACATGATCATCATTAAAACCTCAAGATGTAAGAATTGTTATTTTAATTTGTGTTTTTAGGGTTCCTTAAAAATAGGTCGTTAAATAAAATAGATATTTAAGTGATAAGGAGTTGAATATAAATGTCTTATAACGTACTCTTCACATCAAATGTAGCTGAAATCTAAACTTAAATCGTGCCAATCATTAAATGTTCATCATCAGAAGCTCAAGATGTGAAATGTAAAAAGTACTGCCTCGACTTACCATTTTATCACGTTTTTTATTGTAGCTGAGATCTAGATATTATAATCCTGGTCATTATTAGACCCTCGTGATCAGAGATGTGAGAACTTCTCACTTAAATGAGCATTTAAACTCGAATCTTTTTCCTGTAAACCGACCATGATATCAAAATAGCTGAATATCTTGGATTTTTATCAAACTCAGGACGCAAGAACTACTCCCTTAACTAACATTTTTGCCTAATCTAGAATATACCCGCTTTTATGTTAACTGAGATCTAGATATGGCAACCCTAATCATCATCAGACCCTCGCGATCAGGAATATAGGGACTATTTAAGAAGTGATTCACATTTACCTCATATAAATAAAACCACATCAAAACCGGTCTAGCCGTTATGGAAAAATGGTTACACACACATACATACGCACGCACACCCACCCTAGCAGACAGGAGTGTTGACCACTAGACCTCAGTCAAATGTATAATCGCACTGACCTGTGGTCGCCCAACCGCTGGTAGACGTCAGCAGCGGCAGCGGCCTCGCCGGCGGTCGCGAGCGCCTCCGCCACCAGCCGCAGTGACTCGCTCGACCCCTTGTCCAGTTTGCGCGCCAGATCTATCAACCTGCCCAACATACAAAGCTTTGCTTTGATTCCATCCTTATTAATATGAAAGTGTGTTTGTTTTTTTTCCTTCTTTCACGTAGCAACGAAGCAAAGGATCAACGTGATTTTTTTGCACAGAGATAGTTGACTAGAGGGGAAGTGACCTATAGGCTACTTTTTATCTCGTGAAAATAACATAGTCCGACACAGTTCCTGGGGGATCAAAACAAAACGATTACATTTTTAGTGTATTCTTTCACGGAGCAACGGAGCTATGGCTTGACAAGGTTTTTTACACAGTCAGTTGGGGGAGTAACAAAGACTATAAATAGTACTAATCTAATTTGCATAGCCCGACATAGGAAAAGGTTCCGAGGGATCCGGTAAAGCCTTATTTCTACACCACACACCCTTGAAGGCAGTCCTAGAAAGAATCTCCACGAGGGCGAAGCCGCGGGCAAAAGTTAGTCTTAAATTTTTGTAGTTAAACTTATAATGCGACCAAATAATAATAGTTTTTTCAAACGGACAATACTTTTAGATACATAATATTATGATTATTTAATGTTACAAAATAAAAAGACATAAGAAAAAGGCAAATTTACAAACTTTTGCTGGTAGCATAAAAGTACTACTAAAAACATCGCAATACATTCATGAGCATTTGACAAATACAAATTTGTCACATTTCAAAGGCGGTTACATGCGCATTATAACCTACCTCAAGATAACGAAGTGGTCTTCGATCTCGACAGTGCCGAGTGCGTTGTTGAGCGAGTATAGTATGTCTTGCCCCTTCAGACCGGAGCCATCACTCTATAGCTGAGAGAGACTCACATGTCAGTTTTCCCGGCCGAGGCGAGCAGCTCCGTGGCGCGCTTGAGGTCGCCTGCCAGCAGGTACATCTCGGCTGCCGCACGCGGTTCGTTCACGTGGCGCGCCCACTCCGCGCGCCGCCGCGCCAGAGACTGCGCCCCTTCGCCTTCCACCACGTATTCCTACATTAGTACACATAATGCAATTCACTATCCAATACATTGTTTTTGAAGAGGGCACACTTAAAGGGCTTTTAAATCTCTTAACATAAAATGTACTAATAGAAAAATTAGACATGATATATTGTTAAAAAAATTATAAACTACTTTTCATATCTACACGATGTTACAATTGGTTACGAAAATCAACCATATCTTTCATGATTTTTTACAGATTATTCATAATTCTAGCCGACATTTTCTTATTTTTTAGAAGAATCTTTAACTCTAGGGTGGCCGCGTGTAGATATTTTGCCGTCCTCAGCAAGAAAACGTTATGTTTTTATGTTTAATCAACACAACATCTTAAGCTATATGACATTTTCGATAAAAGAAAAGATGTGGTATGAAAAATACATTAATTTTGTTGAGGAATCCAACGAAAGTAATCTAAAGCATTTTTGGTCCAAAAAGACCAAATCTAAATCCTATAGTGTACCTAGTTGTCTTGGTTATGGCGATAGTAGAACATGAGCAGAGCGATGTAAACGAAGTGCTCACTGATCGCGGTCTGGAAAGCGCGCCGCCCCTCGCCCATTACAACGACTTCCTCATCTTGTTACCTACAACAATAGACTCTCGCTGTACCTGTGCCTTGTTGAACATGCGCAGATCGATGTACATGTTGAGCGCGCGGTGCTCGCTTGCCGCGGTCTGAAACGCGCGCGCCGCCTCCGCGTACCGGCCACGGTACGCTAGTATCTCGCCCATTATAACGTCGCGCTTCTCGCCGTTTTCAAATCTTTCCTGCAGGTGGTCGATCAGATTGAGATAGATGATGTTCTCGCTGCGCTGAAACGCCTTACGCGCCACCTCAAAGGCGAGCTCCTCAAGCGCGGCCACGCCGAGCCGCTCCCAGTCTAGAGCCGTCACACCCAGGCACGCCACTGCATACGCGTCGCTTTAAAATATACAAACAAATAAAATTAAATGAGTCAGGCGTTACTTTGCGGAACTACTATTTGCATTGGACGAAAGGGCCAAATAACGACGTATAATTACATGTTTTTTGTAAAATTGTTACTTACTAGAATGTTTTCTGCTGAACGTACTGGTGAACGGCGTGCGAGAGCGGAACATTGATGGTTTGCATCGAGTTAGCTTGCAGGCAGAACACGCGGCCACCCTGCAATAAAACTTCAAGCTTCTAGATTTCCTGCCATGTTGAATGGAAACATACATGTGATAGGTTTTATATGTAGGTATTATTATTCAAGTATAAGCTTGAATAATAATATTCATTGATTACAATATTCATTTGAAATAATAATGTTATGTCATATACAAATAGTTTTAAGTACCTAAAATAAGTCAACAAACAAAACACTGACTAATTTCCCCCTCTCTAGCAACGCGCAGGCAAAGATGACCTAATATTACTGAGCACAAAACGTAGGCTTGATGCAGAGAATCAAATTGCTAGGTGTATGGCAGTTGGAGAGCGGCAGTCAGTCCATAACAAATTTTCAAAAAGAAAACAACTGGTAAACCAAATAAGTGACAGAGCACAGTGTTAGAAAAGGAATGCTATACCCACACAGGTTATTTAATTTTTTAAGGCTACGAGTATTTAGTTTATTTGTTGAATAATTGATAATAAAAGTAAATCTGATTTAACTTTCTTCGGAAACAACCTTTTATGTTCAAAAAAAGTCCGTTTTATTTTCATTATCAATTATTCCATAATCAAAAGGTTGTTTCCTGATAAAGTATTTTTTTGATATGATAAATAGTTCCATGTTAAAAAATGGTTTGCAAGACAAGAAAAGTCCGTCACTCCCGAGAATGCACAATAAAACTTCAGTATATAGGGTTGTCAAAACAGCGGAAGTGGACATGGCTGCATCCCAATGGCGTGACAAAAAACGAGATAGACTTCATCTTGTCGACAAGGAAGCAAATATTCAATGATGTCTCCGTGATCAATTCAGTCAAAACAGGAAGCGATCACCGGATGGTCAGAGGCACATTGAATCTAAAGACCAAGCTAGAAAGATGTCGACTGATGAAGTCTACGCTCCGACCAGCGCCCATCCAGCTCCAAAACCCCGAGAGCTTTCAGCTCGAGTTGCACAATCGTTTCGAATGCCTAGGAGACTGCGAGAATGTGGACGATTATAATGACAGGTTCGTGGAAATTGTTCAAACGGTCGGGTCTAAGATTTTTAAAACTCGCCGTTCAAACAGAACCAAAAAAATCTCCGACTTCACCAGCAACCTCATGGAAGAAAGACGCAGATTGGTTTTGCAGTCCTCTGAAGACGCTACTCAGTATCGGCAACTAAACAGGCAGATCTCTAAGTCCCTAACTCGCGATTTACGCCAATATAATACATATTGTATTAAAGAGGCGATTGAGCACAACAAAGGCTCAAAAGTGTTCGCGAGAGATCTGTCTGTTGGACAAAGCCAACTGACCAAGCTGAAGACTGAGGACGGCAGGACCATATCGTCTAAGACTGAGTTGCTGGAAGAAGTTGAGAAGTTCTATGGACAATTGTACAAGACCACACGTTTGCCTGTCAGCGATCTGGCTGAAGACCCAAGAGCCAGACTAACCCGACACTATACCGAAGATATCCCGGACGTCAGCCTGTACGAGATTAGAATGGCTCTCAAACAGCTCAAGAACAACAAGGCACCGGGTGATGATGGAATTACGGCTGAACTTCTGAAAGCAGGTGGATCACCGGTACTAAAAGCTCTTCAGAAGTTATTTAATTCCGTTATACTCGCGGGACAAACGCCTAAGGCATGGCACAGAAGTGTGGTCGTGCTTTTCTTCAAAAAGGGTGACAACACCCTGCTGAAGAACTACAGACCCATCTCACTTCTGAGCCATGTCTACAAGCTGTTTTCGAGAGTCATTACGAATCGTCTCGCACGCAGGTTTGACGACTTCCAGCCTCCCGAACAAGCCGGTTTCCGAAAAGGCTTTAGTACCATAGACCACATACATACGCTGCGGCAGATTATACAGAAGACCGAAGAGTACAATCAGCCACTATGCTTGGCGTTTGTGGACTATGAGAAGGCCTTTGATTCAGTCGAAACCTGGGCTGTGCTACAGTCTCTCCAGCGGTGCCAAATTGACCATCGATACATCGAGGTGTTGAAGTGTCTGTATGAAAACGCCACCATGTCGGTTCGCCTCCAGGACCAGAACTCGAAACCTATCCAGTTGCAGCGAGGGGTGAGACAGGGAGACGTTATATCTCCGAAACTGTTCACCGCCGCCCTGGAAGATGTTTTTAAGCTTCTGGACTGGGGTGGACTCGGCATCAATATCAACGGCGAGTACATATCCCACCTCCGATTCGCTGACGATATCGTGGTCATGGCTGAGACTATGGAAGACCTAAGCACAATGCTCGATGGCCTCAGTAAGGTCTCTCAACAAGTGGGTCTTAAAATGAACATGGACAAGACGAAAATAATGTTAAATGTCCGTGTCGCACCCACTCCTCTAAAGGTTGGAGACTCTACACTGGAAGTTGTTGACGAATATGTATACCTGGGACAAACAGTCCAGCTAGGTAGTTCCAACTTCAAGAAAGAGATCAATCGACGAATCCAACTCGGCTGGGCAGCGTTCGGGAAGCTTCGCAATATCTTCACGTCCCAAATACCGCAGTGTCTCAAGACTAAGGTCTTTGACCAGTGTGTGTTGCCAGTGATGACTTACGGAACTGAGACATGGTCGCTTACTATGGGCCTCATAAGAAGGCTCAAGGTCACCCAAAGGGCAATGGAGCGTGCTATGCTCGGTGTTTCTCTGCGTGATCGAATCAGAAACGAGGAGATCCGCAGGAGAACTAAAGTAACCGACATAGCTCACAGAATCGCTAAACTGAAGTGGCAGTGGGCAGGGCACATAGCTCGTAGAACAGATGGCCGATGGGGCAGTAAAGTTCTCGAGTGGCGACCGCGCACCGGAAAACGTAGCGTAGGCAGGCCTCCCACGCGGTGGACCGATGACCTGGTGAAGGTCGCGGGAAGCCGATGGATGCGGGCAGCGCAGGACCGGTCGTCGTGGAAATCCTTGGGGGAGGCCTTTGTCCAGCAGTGGACGATTTGTGGCTGATATGATGATATAGGGTTGATGACTTCCAGCCTCACGGACAAACCGGTACCTGAAAAGCCTTTACTAACTCATAGACCACAGACATACGTTGCGGCAGATTACACGAAGACCGAATAGTATAATCAGTCACTATGCTTGGCGTTTGTAGACTATGAGAAGGCCTTTGATTCGATCGAGACCTGGACGTGCCAGTTTCACCAACAGTGCCAAATTCACTATGGATATACGAGTATAGAAGTGTTGAAGTGTTTGTACAAAATCGCCAGCATGTCGGTTCGTCTCCAGGAACAGAATTCGAAACCTATCCTGGCTGCAGCGAGGGGTAAGATAGGGTGACCTTATATCTCTGAAACTGTTCACCCTCGCCCTGGAAGAAGTTTTCAAGCTTCTGGACTGGGCTGGACTCGGCATCAATATCAACGGCGAGTACATCACCCACCTTCGATTCGCTGACGATATCGTGGTCATGGCTGACACTCTGGAAGACCTAGTTACAATGCGCGATGGTCTCAGTAGACCCTATCAACAAATGGGTCTTGAAATTAACACAGTGAAAACGAAAATCCAAAGATTTTTTCTAAAATTGTTCATGTTACAGGCATGTGACGTCATTGTGTAATGTGAAAATGTGTCGAACTAAAGAAGACTGTGAAACCCTTAGCACAGATAAGATACTAGTTACTTTCCATAGACATGGTCCATTCTTATATTTAAATCATGGATTATTTCTTACTTAAACCACAGATGAGATACTAGTTACTTCGTAACAGATATTGCACTTCCTTATAAAAAGAAAATATCTACGCATTTATTCACCTACTCCTTTCCATACACAGAAACATGGGTATTACGGCGCTCGACTTAGCGGTTATAACTGCGTACACTACACGTACGCGTACACGGGCGGCGATAGTACGGCGCTCTAGTGCTGACGAGCGGAGCGTGGCCTGTAGGCCGCGCCAATGTGTAGGTACTTATCTCGCCTGCTCGACTAAGTGACGGCGGCCTGCTTAAACTAAGAATGTAAATAATAGTAATAACTAAGAATTGATACTATGACCTTAATAATTATGTTATCTTTGGTATAAAGCACCTGAAAACCAACGACAGAGCCGGTGAGCGGCTGCGTTGCGGGAGGGAAGGAGCCGGCCTTGATGGACAGCAGCCCGCCGCCCGACAGGCTCAGCAACTCGTCACACCACGAGTTGAACGATATCGACGACACGTTCTCTTCCTGGAGTATATTATAAAAAAAACAAAGTATGTTAAAGAGTTCGCACAGTGTATAGGCACAGTATATATATATATTAGTACTAACGTAGTATAGGTCAGTCGCATGTCATGATGTTGCAATAAAATGAAAATAAGGTGGAGAAAAACCTAAAAACTTTTAAGCGCAATACGTTAAATATTCAGTATACCAATTGAAGAGAAATTATATTACCTAATATAACCAGAACTATCGAACTGGTTCTAAACGGTCAGTGCAGGAAAACCTAGGTCCTCGCCCGATTGTCATACTTAAAACCGTAGCGCCCTTTTTTCGCCCTATCCACCCCCACACCTCCCCGCAACAGGGGGGAGTCGCTCCGATAGGCTTTTAAGGTAACCATGTTACCAAAGCTTCAGGGGGTAGTTAGTGGGTAGTGCAGTCTTGTATCTGTATGTATGTATGCATATAGATATAGGGCTGTGAGTCCCACATAACCAGTACAGCCGGCTGTACTGGTATGCGTAAAAGCATTTTCCTCCTCCGTTTCAAGGGGAAAAATAAATATTAAAATAATTAAAAAATATCTAAACAAACAACACATCTGATGTAGTCGATTGCACGCGGATAGATAGATTTGAATATGTTAATAATAATAATATATTCTGTTAATTTTAAGAACTTGAAATTTATTGGCATATGTATTTTATAAAGTTTGATTACTGTAGATTTAACGCTGTAATTTCAATAAATATATAAAATAAAAATAAAACTGGTAGGAACATTTAATGGATTGATATTTACAATAATGTTTTTATGATTTAATAAAATTTCTAAAAAAGCCATCATCATCATATCAGCCGAAGGACGTCCACGGCTAGACCACGGTCGTGAAATGACATTTCTAAAAACAAATGACGGAGCAAACAAAATCTTATACGTTCGAGAACCAAACTATAACCAATCTGTATCAATCTGGGTGAGGTCGGAATCTAGAGACCGGCAGGGACATTAATACATGTTAGTACTAATATCATATACTTTGGCTGGACAAAGACCTCCCCTAAGGATTTCCACGACGACCGGTTCTGCACTGCCCGCATCCAGCAGCTTCCCGCGGCCTTCATCAGGTCATCGGTCTACCGAGTGGGAGGCCTTCCTATGCTACGTTTTCCGGTGCGCGGTCGCCACTAGAGAACTTTACTACCCCAACGGCCATTTGTTCTACGAGCTATGTGCCCCGCCCACTGCCATAAGTTTAGCAATTCTGAGAGCTATTTCGATTACTTTGGTTCTCTTACGGATCTCCTCGTTTCTGATTCGATCACGTAGAGAGACTCCGAGCATAGCACGCTCCATTGCCCTTTGGCTGACCTTGAGCCTTCGTATGAGGCCCATAGTAAGCGACCATATCTAAATTCCGTATGTCATCACTGGCAACACGCACTGGTCGAAAACCTTGGTCTTAAGACACTGCGGTATTTGGGACGTGAAGATATTGCGAAGCGTCCCAAACGCTGCCCAGCCGAGTTGGATTCGACGATTGATCTCTTTCTCGAAGTTGGACCTTCCTAACTGGACTGTCTGTCTCGAAACTATGATTGTAAACGTAAGCAACGTAATTAAGTATGTAGTATATATCTACCTTCTTAGGTAAATTACGACATGCCGCATTTTGTAAACAAACACTGCCGCTAAAAGACACGTGGCTAAACGCTACAGCTCCTCCAGCGGCAGCCCGCGCCGCGCTCACGTCCAGGCTGCGCACACTCGCCGTCGATGCCAACACCGTCTTCGAGACACGAGAAGCTCTATATTGTTATAATATAAACCACGTACAGAGTAGAGCAGCTCTCCCAGCGGCAGCGTGTATACTCGGCAGACGGAGGCCTCGTCGACGACGGCGAGGCGGCCGCGCGACGCGCTCACGTCAAGGCAGCGCACGCTCGCTGGAGTCGCCAGCACCATCTTCGAGCCCCCATTACTCGGCTCCACTTGCCAGATCTGACACAAATACAAATATTTCAGAGCCCGCTAACGCTGTCCTACCGAAAGGCAATCGTAGCTCAGTGCGACTTGCGTGGTCGCAAATCACGCAAGTATGTTAACTGTGTCATTATCTGGATGTGTTTGAATGTTATTAGTATTTTTCTCGTATACTTCGCAAGGCACGTCAAGCCATTGGAGCCGCCGGTTGCAATCACTAAGCGGCAGTCGTTAAACCTTATAAAATAGCCTTTGAAAACTTTCTGACAGAAGAAGTCGCCAGTAGCCCAACAACATCCACCAATTCGAACTTGGCCCCCGTGTGTGCAAGTATGACCTAACCATCCCGAGTGTGAAGAGACCCGTGTCCCAGCAGTGAGACGTTATATGGAAACAATTTATCGATTATTGATATTACTGACTAACGTTACACGGGTAAGATGACATGATCAAATTTTGACTTACATATTGTGTCCTCATAGTATCGACATGCTGCTCATAAGAAGCATCTTACCTGACCATTCAACAAGCCTAGCAGTAACACTTCCTCGAAGTACAAAGTCGTAACTTTCACGTAGCGAATTGGAGCCGGGACTGTCCAACATTTGGGCACCCGTTTGCCAATCATGGACAATTTGGTGTCCTGAAATTTATTGAAAAGCTATTTAGTATTTTGCGTGCGTAAAACACTACTTAAATAATTTTGATTTTCTTTTACTTTGTTGTGGTGACTAGCTCCAATATACCAAAATATGGTTGACACAAATTAGTTAACGAAAAGTTAGTAATAAATTTAATAATACATTAATTACAAAATTATATGAATGTGAGCAAGAACCAGATGGAAGGATGTGAAAGAGCTAAGACTTTAGTCTCGTTCAGTTCATTACTTCTGAGACTATTATAAAGACTAGCTTTTGCCCGAGTGGACATCGTTTTCAACCGGCTTCCAAAAAGGAGGAGGTTCTCAATTAGACTATATGGTTTTTTTGTGTGTTTGTTACGCGATATCTTCGCAGATTGTAAAGCGATTTTCATGATAATTTTTATTCGATAGAGTGTGCTCCCGGGTTGGTCCCATATAAATTTTATCAAAATCGGCGTAGTACTTTTTTTTAGAAAATTAACAAATAACCAAAAATAATAATAGAAAAGTTGTTGCTTATTATGACTCTCTTTGAGGGTGAGTGGTGTGCACGTTGCAAGCGGCTTGTGAACTTAGACCTGAGTTTTCTCCAGATCCTGCGGGAACTATGCCGGGCTATGCTAATTAGTAATCTATATCACTTCCCACCATCTCAATTATCTCTGTGCAAATATCACAAAGCGTGGAAATAAGTTTTCTCCAGATCCTGCGGGAACTATGCCGGGCTATGCTAATTAGTAATCTATATCACTTCCCACCATCTCAATTATCTCTGTGCAAATATCACAAAGCGTGTAAATAAGTTTTCTCCTGATCCCTGAAGGGAAGAACTATATTGGGCTATACAGATTAGCAGTCTATGTCAGTTCCCACCCCTTAAACTATTTCTATTGAAATAAATCACAAAGCGAGGAAATTGGTTTTCTCCAGATCCTTTTGGAATTATATCGGGCTATACAGATTAACAGTCTATGTCACTTCCCACCCCTTAAACTATTTCTATTGAAAAAAAAACATAAAGCGTGGAAATTAGTTTTCTCCAGATCCCTAGGGAACTATATCGGGATATTCTGATTAGCAGTCTATGTTGCTTCCCACCCCCTCAACTCCGTTGCGATGTGTGCGACCGTGGAAATGAGTTTTCTCCAGATCCCTCGGGAACTATGTCGGGCTATGCTAATTAGTTGTCTATGTCATTTCCATCATCTCAACCATCTCTGTGCAAAAAATAACAACAATACATTGCTCCTTTGCGATGTTAAAAAATCAACCAAATAAAGAGTATTTTTTTTCAGTTTCCTCAGCTATTTTCACGGGATAAATAGTAGCATAATGTCCTTCTCCATGACAAAGGCTACGTGCATGACAAATTTTGACATGATTGCTTGAGATATTGAAGCGTGAAGAGGTAGCAAACAAATACATTTTCACATTAATAATATTAGTAAGGATAATTTGGTGCATCAATGCTCACATTTAATGTGTAAAAAAATAGATTTTATTGTGTAGGATATGTACAAGATTTCTTTTGTTTTTAATTAAAAGCAAATAATGTAACATCGGGCCCTCTGACAAGAGTTATTTGCAGTCGCATTTCCCTATTACTTTATTAGTACTAAGGATTTCGTAACGTGATCCCCATCGAACTTGTAATTTTGGAACAAGGCTCACCTGACACAACAATAAAGCGTCGCTGGTGGCGACGAGGAGCGAGCACTCTGCCTTCTGTGGGAGTTTCTCCTTTACCCTGTACAGCATGCCTTCGCTGTCACCCTGCTCGTACACTACGACTCGCTGTGGTAGTTGCACCTACACCCAAATGCCATGCATGAGTGTATTATAGTGAGAGACGGTCGTGGCTCAGTGTGATTTGCCGGGTTGGGTTGATCACGCAGGTTAACTGACCTACTGCACAGTCATTACCCAGATGGGTGTGAATGTTAGTGGCATTTTTATCGACCGTTTCCGATGCAGTCCGAGATCCGCAATGGCAGTCGTTAAGCCGTGTTAGATGCTTTATAGGCGGCTTGAAAACCTTCCTGGCCAACCCAGACCTGCCCCTATGTGTACAATAAGCTTGGAAAGAGACCCTTGCCCCAGCAGTGGCGACGTTGTTGGGTTGTTGTTAACAAGTGTATTATAATAATAAATAAATCTTTTATTGAAAAAAAAAGAAAGATACAGAACACATGATTCTTATTAACTCGTAAACTAGGCAGAAAGTTTATTTCAGGAGTAAATGACTTACCCCCTGATGCCATGAGCAATATCCAAATGTAACTAGCAGTTTGTTAATTATATCTCATCCCACAAAACAAACCAACAACCGCCTCCTTATTTAAACGTCCCCGTTGCGTAATGGTTAGTCCATTCGCATCATTAACATTTACCATCAGGTGAGACGATGCCAAGGGCTTATTAAATGTGGATTAAAAAAATATGTATGAGACAATCTGTTCATAACAGCTCCCTTTCTTCTAAACAAGGTGTAGGTACCGAAATAATAACCACAATAAAATACAATATCCTAACAATTTTACTGGCTTCAACATTAAAAACTATGTACAAATTATAGGCCTTATTTTTCAACATTAAAAACTAAGAACAGATTATAGGCTTTATTTTTCAACATTAAAAACTAAGAACAAAATATAGGCTTTATTTTTGCTTGGTCATCATGCAAACGGCCAAGGAGTGGAATTCCCTGCCGGCGTCAGTTTTCCCAGATTCGTATGACTTAGGAATCTTCAAGGCGAGAGTGAATACGCACTATTTAAGTTTGCGTGTTACATCCTCAGTTGCATCGGCACTTAACATCAGGTAAAGTGCAGCCAAAGGCACTCAAAGTTCTTTAAAAAAAATAACAACGCCTTACCGAAAATCCTCTCCCATACAAACTTAAAAATATTGTTTTTCATCCGACTACCCAAAAAGGAGGATATTGTTTTTCAGGTTTATGTATGTATGTATGTCTGTTTCTTTGGCTGGGTCTGTAGAGTGGAACGGCTTGATGGATTTTGGAGTGCGAAGAGTCGTTAGCGCAGCACAGGACGTCGTGGAAACCCTTGGGGGAGGCCCTTGTCCAGCAGTGGACGTTTTTCGGCTGATATGATAATGCTCAAAAGAAAGTTAATGTTTTTATGCTGTCGTGTTTTAATTTTTAACCAAATTGGTTAGGTCATTAATGGATGGGTTGATTTAATTGAAACTTTATACACGTTAGCTAAACACGACATTGTAGGGAGTGTATTGAATACTTTTTTCGAAAAATAGTGTTGTGTGTGAATAAAATACAATAATTATAGGGTTTTTTTATAGCCATCTTAAAATACGCTCATCTTTTTTTAAATAATCGAAAAGTATATATACATAGTATATATACTCTCCAGAGTTTAGAATCTAGCTTACGTTTGCAAAGTTTCACAAGAATTGGCCCATCCATTTCAAGAAATTTTAATGCCTCGTTTGTATGGTTAACGAGTATCGGTAAGGCCACTCAATGCTGATGCGTTTCCACATAAGCGGAGCGGAGTGAAGCAGTGAAAAATGGTAGGTGTTTCCACTTAAGCGGAGCTGCGGAGCGGAACGGAGTGACGCCGAACTGACCTGAACCAATACATTTGTATGTCATTCAGTGAATCTCTATCTGATAAAGAGGATACAATGTTGTCGCGAGCGAAATCTTTTTAACTCTGTAGTGGTCTCTTAACAAGAAGAAAGCCCTTTTACATACTTCTCAACTAGAAGACGAACATAAAAAAACAGCAAAGGAACCCGCCTTGCTCTGCTCCGCTACACCCAGCGCCACTCTGTCCCGCTCCGCCCTGTTCCGCTCCGCGCGCCGTACAATTACAAACAATTCTTCTCCTCTTCGTTATTACTGTTTCCATTGAAGCGAGCGGAAACGAGATGTGTATTTTCAGCAATACTTACGATTGGTAAATTTTCGTCCGTCCCTTCTACGCTCCCTTATGTAGAATAGCAGCCTTAAATCAGATTGGTAAAAACAAATAACTTACTGCAAGGCGATGCTTGTAGATGGCGATCTTCTGCACCTTGTCGTGGCACTTGATGCGCACCTTGCTGCCAGTGGTGAGGTGCTGGACGATCACGTCAGTCATGTTCTCGCGGTACGCGTACCGCTCGCGGTACAACCCGTGTACCGTGCTGAACACCACTTGGTAGCACCACAGCGTGCCGTCCTGGCATGCTACAGCCTTGTAACATATTTTAAGTTTTAGAGCCTTTCTAAGGACAATAGGGGATTTTTCGAAAAAAGTAGTTTAACTTTACCCCCTCTGTGGCGTAATGAAGTCCATCAGCTTCACATCAGGAGGTGGCGAGTTCGATTCTCATCGGAGTCTAACTTTGTATAACTAGATTTGGTTGGTGGAAGGGCATTTTATAAGCGCGCCTGGCTAGCTACCATCATCTTACCTAAGCCTTGCCGCCAAGCATCAATGTTAACAGGATAGATGTGTTCTGGCTTGAAGATAGGATAGCCAGTTGAAGAATCTTGGTAAGCCCGCTTCCATCTTCGACATCATCGTCACTTACCATAAGGTGAGATGATGTCAAGGGTGGATAAAAAAGGGACATTAGATAATATGCACTGGCTCGAAATTGAATAGCCGTGACGAGTAAATGTTCTTACGTATAATATGTACAGTCATCAAAATTTCGAAGCGAACATGTTTTGGCACGTTGCTGGTGTATTTAATTTATATTTTGAAAATTGTCTTATACTCGTACGTTATTTGATCTCGGGCTAGAGTCGTGCTTATATTTAAATCCGTCAGTTTAACTCGACTGCCCAAAAAAGGCGGGTATTTTTTTTTGTGCAATCGGGTTATTAATTAAATTGTTCAGGTTGTTGAATAAAGTAGCGCTTTCTCACAACATATTTTTGTCAGATGTGCCGTTTTCAATATAAAGCTTGTCAGTTGTTAAAAACCTGTCTCTGGTGTTTCTAAACTATTGGATTGGACCTTGGAAAACGATTTAGGGTATATCTCAACAAACATTTTTCGAGTAAAATTAAAATCTTAAAACGTACTCACAATAGTGCCATGTGAAGGCGATGGCATTACAGACCAAACCCATTCTTGCGGCGTGTTGAGAATTGACACACCCTCTGCTGTGAGGACTGCCCAGCCACCTACACCTCCAACCAGGATCAAAGCACCCAGAAGAGATATTGATAAAGCAGCTATACCTATAAAAAGTAGATATGTGAAATACAATGTCTGTCACTTAAAATGTATCTTTTTACCTTTTTCACAGCTTGGCAAGAATAATACACATTGGATTTTTATTGATACTAACCAATATTTCTTTCTTTTTGCACCTGTTGACCTTGCAAATTGTAAAAGGAGATAGTGTCATTCCAGTCAGTGACTAGTAGAGTAGATTTGGAAAAGGCAACGGCCCACACGGCGGCATCTCGAGCAATTCTTTGTATTTCATCACCAGTCTGAAAGATATTTATTTGAATTGTTTTACAACAGTTTGATTTTTTAAATTCTACCTATGTAAAATGTTTATTGCACTGTAAATATGGTAGGACTCGTTGAGGGTTTCATATCTTTAAATAAAAAAGAAATCCTTATAGCTATGGTGGTGTATCTGTCACGACCATTTTTTTTTTAGAAATGGGTAAAGGTAACAAGTTCAAATACACTAAAGTTCTTCAGCTATATACGAGTAATGCCGTAATGATTTTAAGGTTCTAATTTAAATAAAAAAATATGTTGTCATATTTAAATGTATTAAACCTTCTGAGCACGAGTTACGCGCGTCCTATCCCAATTTATTAAATTTACCTTGTCTCTTATAGAAACACCACCACTTGCTAAACCTATAGCCAGGTGCTGTCCATTAGATGACCAGGCACAGCTTGTGATGCGACCAGTGACTCTGTACTTCTGGACAGCTTTCACATCCGCTGACCAGAAAGCAAAGTCTGATACTGCACATGAAGCTAAGTGTAAAGTTACTGGGTTATACGCCAAACACTGAATAGCTTCACTATGTCTGAAAAAAGAGTTTGAATAATCCTTAAAGTATCTCTTAATTTAATGATCGTAAAACTGAAGAGCTTAGATGATTTAAAGTAGGAATGCAATGATTACGATTAATCGTAATAACGCAATCCTCTATACTTGTTACTCCTACATGCAACAATCGGTCTACACAATGACAACTAATCCGTTAAATTAATCGTATTGGCCGAATCGTTCCACGTACATGGAGGAGTATGTCTTTGCGATTCATCGTAATGGCTGAATTGTTGCATCCCTAATTTAAACTCACGCATATTTCAATACACCTTCCATTTTTGAGGTCCAAATGATAACATTTTTGTCTGAACTACCGCTTGCGAACTTTCTGCCATCTCCGCAGTATGCCACAGCATTAACCGCCCCTTTATGGGCTTGAAGGAGCTGCACAAGTGCTCCATCACGAGGGTCATACACCATTACCTTTTCTCCTGCACCTATTACTAATTGAGTTCCATCTGGGTTGAAGCATATTGATTGAACACTGTAAAAAAAAACTAGTTACTACTCATATTTAAAGTATAAATTAAAAATTTTAAAAACTCCGACAAAACCCTATAAAAATCAGAAAATAATATGTTTTAGCCCTTTAAGTTTAATATAAGTAGTTATATTTTGATCAAAGAGTCGTCGCGTAGGGGATCACTAGTTTTTGAAATTATTAGTATTTAGTTGTAGTAAAGTAACAGTTGTATTCTGTTTTTATTTTATTTACTTAGCGGTCCCCCTACGCGACGATTTATAGATCAAAATATAATTACTTATATTAAACTTAAAGAGTTAAATCATATTATTTTCTACTTTTTGGAGGTTTTTTTAAGATAAGATAAATACTCTTTATTGTACACACAAGTTAGAAAACATATAAACAAATTATAAAAACTATAAACTTATAACTTTTTACTTATAACTTTTTTGTGGAGGTTTTTAAAATTTTTGTATTAAGTTTTATTTCAGGCTTTTTAACCTTTACGTATCCCAAACACGATACCTCCGCTGTAAAATGGTAAAGAGTTGGTATCCTGTAGATACCAGGAGATGCTGCAGCATCAGGTTAAGTTTACCATTTTCTATCTAACACCTATTCATTTAGACTATTCCAATGAGCCCAAACACGATACCTTTGCTGTAAGTTGGCAAGGAGTTAGGTATCCTGCAGATTCCAGGAGATGCTGCAGCATCAGGTCAAGGTTACCGTGTTCTATCTAACACCTATTCATTGAGAATATTCCAATGAGCCTAATATGATGCCTCTGCTGTAAAATGGTGAGGAGTTGGGTATCCTGTAGATTCCAGGGGATTCTCTGCTTTAAGTCGGTGAGGAGTTCGGTATCCTGTAGATTCCAGGGGATGCTGCACCATCAGGTCAAGGTTACCATGGTTTTGCAATATTATTACAGTTACAGAATACCAAATTTCGAATCGATCAGACCGTTACAAGTTGCCTACCTACATACATGCCCTCATCACCTAGATAAAGAGCTGATGATCGGGTGAACAGATCTTCATTAATTATAGCTAATAACTACCTCGATCACGTGAGCTTTTCAAACAAAAAAAAACTGCATCATAATCGTGGGCTTACCAAGATTTCTCAATGCAATGGGGAACTGGCTACCTTATTTTGAAGCCGGAACATATCAATTTTGTTAATATTGATTTTTGGCGGCAAGACTCAGATAAGATGGTGGTAGCCAGCCAGGCAGGCTTAAAAAATGCCCTTCCACCAACCAAACTAAGTATTACAAAGTTAGACTACGCCGGGAATCAATCCTGCAACCTCCTGCTTGAAGCTAATGGACTTAACCATTACGCCACGGAGGTGCTAAATATTAAAGGGTGTTGCTAAAGGAGGGTAGGAGAGGGCAGCTACCCCCTATAATTGCTTAGAAAAATATGAAGGCAGTCACAAAGCGCATAGAAGTTTTTTTAGAATAATTATGTCACTCTATACTGTGGAAGCAGCTCCTAGCTCAGTGCAACTTGCATGGTTGGGTCAGCACAGGCTATCTGACCTGAAGCACAGTCATTACCTGGATGGTTTGACTGTTAATGACATTTTTCACAACCGTTTCTGTACTTGATGATATGCATCAAACTCAAACTTAAATATTTTATTGCTGATTATTGGTTTACATTAGGTCTGAAATAAATTGTACTATGTTCGCAATAACCTGCCTTAAAAAAGCATGCAATATTATATGTTAATTAATTAAAGATAATGTCAAAGAATTAAATTAATCAAAATAATCTGCTAACTATGTCGAGTCAGTTTTTACAAAATCGGTCCACTTTTTCTTTCATAAATTCATCGATACTGTATTAACATTTTTCAATCAGTAAATTGTAAACACTTGTTTTAAACCTTGGCAAAGACAGCATTTTGATATTTCCTGGTAGCGCATTGTATAAGGATACACTCATATAGATTACATTTTTGTGGAATTAGACCTTGGCAAAACTAAATCACAAGCATATCTAGAGGAAAATTTAGTAGTTGATTGTTTTGATTGGTTTTCCTCGTGGAGACATCAGATAGTCGTTTTAAAGCATACACAAAATTACTTAGTTTATTAACGATGTACTCAATATGATCTTTCCAATCTGTAAAACGATCGACAACAATTCCAAGAACTTAAGTGTTACTGGCACATTCAATTTTTTCACCCTCATAGCATGATTCAATATCCAACGGATTACCTTGTGGAGCATAAAATTGTATGTACTTCGTCTTTGTAAGATTGACTTTTAAATTATTTATCTCGAGCCATTTATTTAAATCATTGAAAACTTTATTTATTTCATATTTATAATCAGATGTATTATCTTTGCGAACAACAACTGAACAGTCATTGGCAAAAAGTATTACTTTATGTTTTGTTATAAAAGGCAAGTTGTTAATATACAGTAAAAACAGTATGGGCCCTAGGATACTGCCCTGTGGTACACCATAGTTAGTCACGCGATACTCTGATCTGTACTCTTTTAAAGATTTGTTCTTGGAACAATATGATGATACCAACGTACATTGTTTACGTCTTTGGAGATACGATTTGAGCCATTGTAACAATTTTCACGTATGCCGTAATTAATAAGCTTAGATAAAAGTCTTTCATGACATACTCTATCAAACGCTTTAGACATATCCATGAATATCGCAGCTACAGGTACCGTCGTATCTCTACAAGTGGTCACTATTTTTACAAGTTCATATACAGCCATTGACGTAGATTTATTTTTTCTATAGCCAAATTGAGAGTTGGTGATAATTTTTTGATTGTCAAGAAAATCAATGACACGTGAGTACATCATCTTTTCAAGTATTTTAGAAAATATCGATATAAGAGAAATTGGTCTGTAGTTATCGATATCAAGCCTGCTTCCTTTTTTATGGATTGGTTTTATTAATACATACTTAAGTTTTTCAGGAAAGATTCCTTATTCAAAGGAGAGATTTAGGATATATGTTAATGGGTTACAAAGTACGATGCTATTGTCCTTAATAACGTCAGTAGTTATGTTGTCGTATTCGGTTGAATTAGTATTTTTCAATGTCATAGTTGTTTTCCATACTTCTGTGGAAGTAACAGGTCTGAGAAATATTGTAGATTCTGATATTGGGATAGAATAGGTAAAGTCATGGTTAAGATTAGTATTAGGATTAGAATTGATTTTAAATTGATTCAAAAATTTATCGTTAAAAGCAGTCGAGATTAATTTAGGTTCATGTATTAGTTGATTTTTATCAGTTATCTTATCTATACTAACGTAGTTACTTGTGGATTCTTTATACTCCTTAATTACTTTCCATGTAGCTATATCGACATTTTTAGAGACAAGAATACGTCTAGTATTTGTTACTTTGTGAGATCGTCTTATACATTTCTTTAGGGTTTTAGAGTATGTTCAATATGTTTGCTTATTTGAGTCTGTAGGATTAGTTATGTATTTTTTGTATAAAGTCCTTTTATTTTTTGATGCTGTTTTAATACCCCTTGTGACCCATTTAGTTTTCCTGTATTGCTATAAAAATAATAATATAAAAATACAGTCACCAGATCATGAAAGCATACAAAAGCTTCATTTGTATCAGTGCTTGTATACACTTCATTGAAACTAAGGCTATCCATACATTCTTTAAATTTAACTCTGTTTGAAAACGACATATCCCTCTTCCAAGTATACCAATATTTAATATGTTTTTTAGAGTTTACAGGCGCTGAAATTGTTTGAGCCGTATGATCTGACAGGTGTATGTCGTGAACAATAGCAGTGCCAGTTGCAAGTCTGAAGTTGACAGCAATATTGTCAATGCATGTAGCTGTAATAGCCGTTACTCTAGTTGGTTGGGATATTGTTAAGTGAAAGTTATAAGATTTAAGGATAATTTCAAATTCATTACTAACTTTTGTCTGCTTTAGTCTATCAATATTAAAGTCACCACATAGTATGACTTTCTGCTTGTTTTTCTTTACAAGTTCAGAAAGTAATTTATAGTTTTAATGAAAAATAATTCTATATTATGAGCATCAGGAATTCTATATTCATCTAGGCACTAGATGGCAGTTATTAAGCCATGTGAGATGCCTTACAGGCAGCTTGAATGTAAACCGAGACTTGGAAAAAGACCTGTGCCCCAACAATGGGAAACAAAACTGTGGTATATTCAGATTTATTTTTTGGTAATATGACATGGTATAGGGTAAGTAGGATCAAGCAAGATCAAAAAGGGATCAGATCGACGACAGTCGATTTTGCCTTAGTTCCTAGAAATCTTACTTTTAAGTGATAAAAATTATTAAATGAATTTATTGTTTTGTGTAGTAGAGACTGTGCACCGGAAAACATAGCATATGGGTAAACCGACAACCTGGTGAAGGTTGCAAGCCACTGGATGCGGAAGGTGGAAATCCTTGGGGGAAGGCTTTTTCCAGTAGTGAATGTGTTTTGGCTTGTAGAGGCTTGCTAATCAAATTCAGCTAAAATAGATTTTGTTATTGGTGACTAGACTTTTTACTTGTGACTTTATTCTGAGAAACTGTTTTCTGTGGTACATTTGTTTACACTTCTTCTAGTGTTTGATTCTGTTGCTACTCACTTATGATTTATTATGATATATTTATTACCATTTATGGAAACTGCTAATAAAAACAGTGTCCTGTAAAACTGAACTTTTTTATTATACTGCCAGTAGAGATAGGCTAATGTGATGATTATATTTTGTACATAGATTGTACAATGATTGAAATTATTTCCCAGCAGTAACTTTCTAGATTTATTTTCAAAATATGGGACCCCCTTAAAAAAATGATTTTTCTCAAAACTGACCCTAAGGAGGTTTTTCAAAGGGGTTTGAATGTTTTAGAGACTGGCATAGTATCAGGTCTACCATTTTCAAAACAGTGTTGCACAACTAAACCTGTATATTTGAATGGAATTATTTCAAGTCGTTATGCAATTTCATGTCCAATTATCTCCATAATGTGACGTTTTAGGACCTTATGCTAAATGTAATTTTTTGTTTGTTTACATGTCCCATTTCACTGCCTCCCTGGCGTAATAGTGACATTCATTAGCTTCACATCAGGAGGTTGCAGGTTCGATTCTGGCGGAGTCTAACTTTGTATGACTTGGTTTAGATGGTGGAAGGGCAGTTTCTAAGCCGGCCTTGCTAGCTGCCACCTTCTTATCTAAGTCTTGCCACCAAGCATTAATGTTGACAGCATTGATGTGTTCTGGCTTGAAGATAAAATAGCCACTTCCGCATTGCATTGGGGAATCTTGATATAAGCCCACTTCTATCTTCGGCATCATTGTCACTTACCATCAGGTGAGATGAGGTGAAAGGCTTACTAATTGTGGCCAAAAAGAATCAGATATACAGGGTTCACTGTGCGACACAATTTTGAGAAAATAATAAACCCATTTAGTCATCAACCACACATGTCTTAAATCTTAATCTTGTCTTGAAAAATTATAAATAAGTACCTTTTATACAAATTTAAGAAAACAAATTTTCAACGCTGTTGTAAGAGGTATATTCTTTCTGTGAGAGAGCAGTTCTATATTTATTCAGCGTGTAATTAGGTACATCTATATAGAGTGGCAGGTGGGGTACCTATCTGGCAAAATACACTAGAAAATTCTCTAAACTTTGCTCTAAATTAGATGAGTTTGCTGTGTCTTTCTTTTTGGGTTCCATGCCCAAGGTATGCCAACTAGGGCTTAGCCTAATACTAAGCCTATGCTGTCTCTCTGTCTGTCTGTCTATCTGTCAGAGGACTGTTTTCATAAACCATAATGGGTAGACAGTTGAAGTTTTCAAGGAGTGTATATATACACCCTTAAAAATTAACTCTTCATTTCCAACTTGCACTTGGCCAGTTTTTTGTATTTATCATCTTTCCCACCCCCTGGCCTATTGGCTGACAACCACCTTGGGAAGGCACTCAGTGTTTAATAATAAATTTAATGTTTAAAGCAGACAAAACTAAAACAAGTCTTAACTTAATATAAGTAGGTTTGTTTGTAAACTCTTTATTGCATTTAGAAACAATTAAGTAAACAAAAGAATAATAATACAGCAAAGGCGGACTCTCTTGCGGTCATCCTTGATAGGAAAGTAGGTATTTATAAATACGTACGTACGTACTTATAAATAAAGTATAAACTTCTTACCTGGAGAATTCGAGTTTATCTGCTTCGTGAATCTTGTTTACCCACTTTGGGACAGTCCTCATGATTTTATAGCAGGCCACTCAAAAAACTCGTTTTCGAAATCTTGAAAGGTATGGTTAATTAAAGCTGGTTTCTTGTTTACACCAAGTTTTTCATGCTTATTCTGGTAGAGTGGTAGATAATAAACACAGATTACTATATTAGTAGCAAGCTAATAATAAACGCGAAGCTCCTTCAAAGCTCGAAACGACAAAGCGAATATAACAAACTAACGGCTCGGAAGAGTCAGAAGTCCACAGATCCGGAAGTCGGACGGAAGCCAGCCACAGACTAACTAAACGAACTTGGTTGGTTAGAATATATTAATATCTCTAGGTACAAGCCCTTTTGAGACAGTCTTCATTTTCGTCTTCATTTCTTTGTAGATTTGAAATGCTAGTGCCAGTGCATTACAAAATCAGTTCTTCACAGTATTTGCAGCGGCCTCATTCTGAAGTGAAACACCCGGTCACTGTACAACATACCCAGTGCAAGTCAGGTCTTCACATCCTTCTTCGTTTTATTTCTTTTTCTCCACATTGCTCACGTGACGATTTTCTTGAAAACGCACTACTTTTTGAAACCCAACTCTAGCAGAAAACAATCAAAAAACAATAAAATAAAACAACGAACGCGTTCACCACAAATCGCCAAAAAACTCTCCACTAAGTAGGGTATGAAACTTTTGAGCGGCCGTGTTGGGTCGATAAAAAAGCCGTGTTTATAAGGGAAGAAATCAGCATTTGGCCGTAGCACTGCCAAAAAACTCAGTCCATTTTAACATTAGCTAAAAAGAAGGAGAAAAATCGATATTCGAAAAATACCCCTCTGTTATTACTGATTGACAACTGTAAAACGATGCGTGTTTGAGTACATGAAATCATGTAGTGGCGTTTTTTGTCAAAAATATTATAATTACGTGTTGGCAGTGAATTTGATAAAAAGCCGTAGGATTTTGCTACGGCGTTGGAGTTCGGGCCGAAGGCCGTAGATTCCGTAGGTATTAACTATAGCAGCAATTATGGAATGATCATTATGATGGGAAGTTGGATTGGATAAATGATAGGATGGAATGGATGTCTGATACACCACCATACTCATCGGATCTACCTTCTCGGAATAAGATGTAATCCTGGAACTTACAGCAATAGATCAAGTCATTGACTATAATGCGAGCGTTCCATTGCAGTATTTTGTTGGACTGATCCATTGTTGTTTTTATTAATACTGGAAATAATATCCAGTAATGGGGCAACGTGGGACACTCAGAAATTAGAAGAAGTGAGTAACTTAAGTAAGGCTGTTATAATTTCAAGAATAGGAGATTGAGTTTCATAATATCATTAGATTTATTATGTGCAGAATCGTTTTCAAATGACTTTTCATTATCGTAATCGCCTACAATTTAGTAATGGGCAGCTCGGTCATACCCTCTTGAAAATTTAGACAGAGCACGAGGTTTAAGGAACACAGTTTTTCTGTAAGATGTGGTAGGAGTTGGATAGTGCATGTAGAAGTTGTAGGTTGCCTAATAGGTCCTGTAGATGGATAAGATGGTTGGGAAACAACTGGAGGTTGCAGCTTGGCTGCTTCTACATATATAAATACAGTTTTGTGCCATATATTATGTCTTAATTATTTTTTGCCCATCATAATCAGGGCATGTTTTATTTATGGCATGGTTGGGAAACAACATTAGCATATAGTCTATATGCACTGGAGGGTGCAGCTTGGCTGCTTCTACGTATGAAAGACAGTTTTGTGCCATTTAAGTCTTAATTTGTTTTCGCCTATAATACTCAGGGAATGTTTTATTTATGGCATAATGACAGCCAAAACACGTAAAACATGAAGCAGAGTCCTCCTCAACATCACAAGAAGACCCAGCATTATGACTAAATCCACATTTGTAGTAGCGCGGTTTCGATCTGCATTAATTTTTAGTGTGTCCATATCTACAACAGTTATAACACTGGATTGTAGGATATCTGTGTAGTTCTACAGGAAGAGAATAACGTTTTGGTATTACCTGTCCATCAAAAGTCAATACAACTGTTTGAGAAGTTTTCCATTCATTTCTCCACAACCTTATAAGCAAGCTAATATTTGCTTTAATTTCTTCTAGATCCCAATCAGCAAGGACACAGAGAACAAGACGCATACGTGTCATGTTGCAGGAGGAGATCAAGGCTTTGAGCTTGTAATCGGCTAATTTATTATTACTAATAAAAGAGTTGGCTGCTCTGTATGATGTAAGTAAATGCTACAGTTATTCTGTTTCTCCCTATCTTTTTGATGCTTCCATTGCAAACGTTATGGATATTTTTTTAATTTAGGAAGTTTTCAAAGCTAATGGCATGAAATGTAGCCTTGGCATCAGAGGAATCTCTTTGTACATTGTTGTATTCTCTTTGTCTTGCTGGCGCCTCTGAAATACGGACTAACCGTGCGGGGATCATTGAACTCATTACTAGCGGGGGATGCAGATTAGTTGCATGCATACCTATTTAGTTATGTTTGAAGATTAATTTTATTTATGTAAGTAACCTACCAAGTAGCCACTGTTGATTGTTACATAAAGTAAATAATCAACAAACATTTCGTGACCAATGCCGCCGGTGTGATTCAACCAACCCTACCTGAGTGAATTTGTAGGTTCAACAAGCGTTAAGTTTCAAACGTAACGGTGTCGACATAGTTAGTTTGTTTGTAGAGTGTCTCCTTTTTCTGTAAATAGCCCCCAAAAATTGTACCCTTTCGTTCCATTTTTGCGGGCTATTTACAGAAAAAGTAGACATTCTACAAACAAACTAACTATGTCGACACCGTTACGTTTGAAACGTAACGCTTGTTGAAACTTCAAATCTGCTCGGGAAAAAGCTAAACGAACAAAAAACTAACACTAAAGTTTTCAGGTGTTTCGTCGTCTGGCCCAACTTCAATAGTCAGTCATTCCTTACTGAATGCGTTACAAATAGTGTTAGCGTTAAATAGGAAATTTCTTTTCAGTCACTGAAAGATTTTTCAGCTTTCAAGCCTCTTGGGGCTACGGATCACACCACGAAACGATCATTGCATCTTGAAGCAAAGTAGTTTCACTCGAAATCACTTCATAGTGTAGCCGTAATAAAAAAAGCGTCGGTGGTATAACCGGTAACGACTCGGTTCTTCTAACCAGAGGTACCGGGTTCAAATCTGGACGGCCAATGTACCAATGAGTTTTTCAATAACTTACGTACATATAATTACCGATTGCTTTAACGGTGAAGGAAAACATCGTGAGGAAACCTGCACACGCCTGCGAAGAAACTCGCAGGTTGTGTGTGAAGTCGACCAACCCGCACTGGGCCCGCGTGGTCGACTAAGGCCTGATCGCCCTAATTCAGGGTAGGCTCGAGCCCCTCGGTGGGGACGTATATGAGCTGACATGATGATGATGATACCTATTATAATCAAATAAATGGTAGATAGGTCAGGCAGGTAACGAAATAATGACGTTGCATTGCAACTTACTTACTTTCTACGTTGTTTCAGCGACAGAAAGAGGATCTTGGCCTCCGACACATTTTGGCGGCATCAATTTCTGCATTGCTACTAAAATTCATATTTGATATGGGTACAGGTTGAAGGATATGCTGCATGACATAATACTGAGCGCCCATTTACCACATCTAAAATGCTAAAATTATAAAATGATGCCTATGCCCGTGTGACTAAAAAAGACTGGTGGTAATTTGAACCAGAAGGACTCTAAAGGATAAATATATTTATGCACCATGAATCTATTCACTCACGGAAACATCACAACTGACACAATATTAATTTATTGGTAGCCAATGTTTTGACAACAGCATTACAGTTCAAAGTAGAGTTGCCAAAATGACATTATGAATTCTCACTGATCTTTTCTTTCAAATTTTTTGAATTTGAATTTATCTCTTGAAGCAAAGTAGTATCACTCGAAATCACTTCATAGTGTAGCCGTCTTGCTAACAGCTAAGTGGACATGAAATTTCGTAATGCTCTTAGATTTCAAGTTTGAGATATTTCCTTGTAAAGTGAAATCATTGTCACCCTATTTTATGATCTGCATACAATTTTTATCACAAAGAGACAATGATCGTTTCGTGGTGTGATCCGTAGCCCCAAGAGGCTTGAAAGCTGAAAAATAATTTCCTATTTAACGCTCACACTATTCGTAACGCATTCAATAAGGAATGAATGAACCCGTCCGTTCCATTATTGCGGGCTATTTACAAAAAAAGTAGACACTACAAACAAACTAAGTATGCCGACACCGTTACGTTTGAAACGTAACGCTTGTTGAACCTTCAAATCTGCTCGGGAAAAAGCTAAACGAATAAAAAACTAACACAAAAGTTTTCAGGTGTTTCGTCGTTTGGCCTATCTTCTTTCGCTAAGAACTCATTAACGAGTGCGGTACGATTGATATAAAGCAAGTATTTCTCAATTATTTTTTCGACACTCTAGCTTTATAAACCTCTTTAGTCACGAACTGCAGTAGATCATGAAATTGTATATAGACAATGATTTAATTTTATTGCATGGATACCTTTAATAGCCAAATAAATGGTAGATAGGTAATTGTACCCGTCCGTACCATTTTTGTGGGCTATTTACAGAAAACGTAGACACTCTACAAACAAACTAACTGTGTCGACACCGTTACGTTTGAAACGTAACGCTTGTTGAAACTTCAAATCTGCTCGGGAAAAAGCTAAACGAATAAAAAACGAACACAAAAGTTTTCAGGTGTTTCGTCGTCTGGCCCAACTTCATTAGTCAATCACTTCTTACTGAATGCGTTACGAATGGTGTGAGTGTTAAAATAAGAACTTATTTTTAAGTTACTGAAAGATTTTTCAGCTTTCAGGCCTTTTGGAGCTACGGTACAGGGGACCGAACGATCATCAAATATCAAAAACGATATAGCTACTTAGCGCTAGATGGCGCGCACAACGATTAGTAGTTAAGCTCTTGACTAGATGGCGCTGATATTTTTTATAGCATTCTCTAATATAGATGGTAAGTTTTGAAAAATGGTAAGCGGGCAGCAAATGGCTAAAACTAAGAGTAAGCCAAAGAATTGATAAATAAAACAAAGCATATCTACACATACAGAATGGAAAGTTGAAATAGGTCAGTAGGAGCAGCTACTAGATCCCTTTCTGTCACGCAAAATGCTCTTAGTCCTTTTCTATCTACTAGGTATTCTCATTCACCTCTTGAAATGCGTCCGTGGTCGTATAACCAGTTGTCCTGAAGAACATACGTCGTAGTTTTAGCGTCATAACTAGTAAGAGTACGAAAGAGTTTGTTTTCATAATTCTTATAATTTATTCAAAGGAATCCCAAGATTATTCTACAATTAACTGCTCTCTGAGGTTTCCTTGAATGACCAAAGTTCTAATGACCGGCTAAACAAAAGCCGAAAAAGTGGCACGCAGTATTAGATTTGCGTGCTAGTAGGTACTTTTTTGTTTTACTTTTAGGTGCTACAAAACTTGGACGGCAATGTAATCGGAGTCAATCTCTATCTCATATAACAATCTCTACCTTTTATGACAAGAACGTGACAAAATAGATCTCAAAATTAGTGCTAAGTGCTGATATGATATAGGCCTACAAACAACATTCACCATTTCGGTCTTGTCCCCCATGCGTGGATATATAACTCAGGATTTAGGTAACTTCCCCATATGGCTAGATAAAACTTGTGCTGTGCTGTAGGCACGTGGTGGATGGAATAAATTTTGACGTTATACTCGTAGATCAGTCAGTTCATTCTTCTTCTTCTTTTCGAATCGACGGCAAACTCAGATAGTCCCATCCCAAAACCGAGCCACGCAAATTGCCTTGTCAGTGGCCTGCATCAAGTCCTCCCGCGTGCAGGTGACAGGGCAAGAAGGACACGTAATAAGGTGGTCCATCCGTTCATTGAATCAGTCAAACAAAATTAAAAAAAGAAATAACTAACTATTTAGCGCCTTGTATACGTATACCAAACTCTATCAAAGACGCCAATAATTGTCTTAGAGTATGTATACTCTAAGCCACTGCACTGATTGAATAATAAATAAAAACCAGCCAATTACGTGTCGGACTCACAGCTCGCAACATAACTAGTAACTAATTAGTAATCTGTGACATAACCACAGTCTAGGAATCCATAATTCTTCGACTGTGACCAATGAGTATAGAAATCACTTGATTGTGACATAACCATGACAATGATACCACTCACATTACATTACAAACAACAAAAGACCGCTAGCGACAAGAAACACGTTCTTTTTACTCAGTTCGGATTCCTTAGCGCGAGTACGACTCACACTTGGCCAGTTTTACTATTTGATGTTTGCTTCAGGATTAGTTTATACTATAAACTAAATCAAAAATACCTATAAAAACTATTTTTTTTGTAAAGGGGTCCCCTTAAATTTTCACTTTTTCTAATTTGTAAACAGTAAGACAGACGGGCAACAGGGGCTTAGTGATGGCGTCCCGTTGATTACCCTTTCGGTATACGGAACCTTGAAATTAATTGCATTTTATGTCATTTAATTTTATCCTAATGGTTATATTGCTAGTAAGTAGGTACTTGGTACACGTGACTTCGCCTGCGTGGAAAACGAGGCTACGTCTAGCAAGCGACTAGCCATCGATGGTGCGCGGCGCTTTTTGATGTGTAACATCTTTCTCTCGCTTTCCTGCAATTTGTGGGAGTGATTTCGTGAAATGGGACGGAAATGTGTAACGGTGATTTGTTACACATCATATGCGAGTACTGTAGGTCTCGTTTTTTTTGTTATATCTTAAACATTACCTGCCATGCACACAACAATTTACCATAATTTCATCGTATTCGGTTAAGCCGTTTTCTAGTATTAACGAGGCTAACGAATAGAAATTGATTATCAATATACTGAATGTAAAAAAATTAATGAACCTGTTAACTAGGGGTCCTACTCATCATTCTTGCACAACTTTCCCCAAAGAACTTAGTCAATTCTAAAAAAAACGGCCAAGTGCAATGCGGACTCGCGCAAAGTAGCGTTCCGTAGTCTTTTAAAAAAAAAATGCATATTTTAAAAAACAATATATATTTGCAGCTGGTAATAGAACATTTTCTATGGAAAATCTATGAACTTTTTTCAAACCAACTGCATATCTTAAGTTGGTCGACTGTTACTCGTAAACTAAGAAAGCCTACTTAGCCGTGATAGTTTGCATTTTAACAACGAACCCAAACAGGATACCTCTGCTGTAAGTTGGCGAGGAGTTGGGTGTCTTGCAGATTCCAAGAGATGCTGCAGCATCAGTTCAAGTTTACCATGTTCTATCTAAAACCTATTCATTGAGACTATTCCAATAAGCCAAAACACGATACCTTTGCTGTACGTTGGCGAGGAGTTGGGTATCCTGCAGATTCCAGAAGATGCTGCAGAATCAGTTCAAGGTTACCATTTTCTATCTAAAACTATTTATTGAGATTATTTCAGTAAGCCCAAACACGATACCTGTGCTGTAAGTTGGCGAGGAGTTAGGTATGCTGTAAATTCCAGAAGATGCTGCAGCATCAGGTCTAAGTTACCATGTTCTATTTAAAACCTATTCATGAGACTATTCCAATAAGCCCAAACACGGTACCTCTGCTGTAAGTTGGCGAGGAGTTGGATATGCTGAAAATCCCAGAAGATGCTGCAGCATCAGGTCGAAGTTACCATGTTTTGTCTAAAACCTATTGTGACGATTTTTAAAACAAACCGTAGAAATGTTACCGAAGGTTAAAATATATTTAAATAGACTACTTACACTCCTAATTTTTTGATGTTCGGTAGAGAAATGAATCCTTTTAGACAATCGGGATTCGCGTCCGCAGACTCCCGGTGCTAATTTATCCGAGAGTCGGCATCTTCGCGCTTCTGCTCTGTCATCTTTAGATCAAATTTATGCTAGAGTTGCCGATAATCTTTCGCAGGCTTTTCTAAGAAATTTAAAAACTTTTAACGAGAAAAGGGAGTATGTAGTTCTCTCTGTGGGAGATAATGTTTGGTGTTCAAATCTGTGGTTATGGGCAAATTTGCACCACGTTTTGTTCGGTGTCGTGTTGTATGCGCCGTTTCTTCTCAGACCTACGAATTACAGGACATGGATTCTCCTTATGTTGGTCATTACCACATAAAGGATATTTTAAAATAGGAAGTCTTCTTTTTTTTCTTACGTTAAGGGAGGGTCGCCAAAAAAAATTTTTTTTTTTGACCTTTCCTTAACATTTCCCCGATTTTTAGTCTCGTTTCTCTTGGTTTTTCCCTCGAGACATGTTTAGCTCTACAGCCCTCCTTTAACACTAGTGTGTTGTTGGGGTTATTAAGTTTGTTCACTTTTTTACCGACTTCAAAAAGGAGGAGGTACTACTGGTAAGTTCGACCGTATATTTTTTTAAATGTATATGTTCACCGATTTTTCCGTCAATTGTGGACCGATTTTCAAAATTATTTTTTCATTCGAAAGAGGGGGTCCCATTGTCACCAAGTCAGGATCTGATGATAGGATCCCAGGGAAATCGAGAGCAACCCTCAAATTTCTCATTACGTAGGCACTATTACGTGATTCATATGTTTTCTAAAGCTATTAAAATACTTGCGTCTGTTAGTCATAATCTCATGTTGATAAGCTGGTGAAGGAAGGTACAACTCCTTAACGCTTAGGAGTTGGAGGAAAATTCATTCAATATTATACATAAATATATACGTAGGTATGCATAGACCGATAGGTTGTATTCTTTCAGGTTATTCAGATGAGCTTATGATGGACGATTAACTCCATAACTTTCATGTTAAGGAGTTACATCGTCCATCATCATCTGGTGAGATGATGATGGAAGCCACAGGACTTTGTATCTGTAAGTGAAACACATGTATTATGATTTGATAATTCCTATTGGTGAGTATGTGATTGGGTTTAACGTTGTTAGATAGATAGCATTATCACTAAAAATAAAGAATGTAAAAATAAAAGTTTGAAAAAACTAAATACCGACTTCAAAATGAAATTCACTCAAAAGTATGAAATAATAATATTATACTTAAATACACAACATTAACCAACAATAACGAAATCAAAGGTGGGTACGAATTAAATTAGGGGCTTAATTTTTTTTTAAGGTTGGTACCAGCACACAGTTACTTACGTATCAAATGTTTAAGATTCGATGGCGTTGCTGACACCAGCACACAGGTACTTACGTATCAAATGTTTTAGATTCGATGGCATTGCTGACACCGACCTCAAAAAAAATTCAAAGCCCCTAATTTAATTCGTACCCACCTTTGATTTCCTTATTGTTGGTTAATGTTGTGTATTTAAGTATAATAATATTATTTCATACTTTTGAGTGAATTTCATCTTGAAGTCGGTATTTAGTTTTTTTAAACTTTTATTTAAGATGGTGTTTTTGTCGTTTGTATGTGTAGCTTCGTGTACTTATAAATGTAATTTTTTTCCAACTTCAAGTAAACGTTAGTGGTTAACTAGTTACTTAGAGAGTTGTCTATTTTTAATTTCTTCTTCAGGGCTTTCCATCGACTTTAGGGTTGTACAAATTTTAATTTTTTTTTGGAAATCTAATTTATTTTTTTTGTACTTCTAATCTAATTTTTTTTGTGAGTTCGTGAGTAGTTTGTGACGATGAACTTCTCGTCTCAAAATAAAAACTCCTTTGGATTTGCGTCTTTTTTGTTTGGTTGAACTAAGTATTTGTTCTTTTTGAAAATAAGAAGAAAATTGAAAAGGCTGGGTTTGACATTTGATTTGGAAAAAATAGACGGTCGGTAACGAGTGGTATTTTTATCTTGGTTATTTATCAGTTTTAAATTTTATTGTGTAAATAACGGTAATTTAACTGAATATATACGAGTATATAAACTGTGCCCGAGTTTTTGTCAATGGTGAGTAGAGTGTTTCTCGTTTTCTTAAAAGTGCTTATTACGGCCTTTTTGTGACCTTAAATGTTTGTCAAATAGGGCACCTGGGACCAGCATAAACTGCAATAGTAGCTACCTCCACCTGCACCCATAATAGACTCTAGCGGCGCACCGCAGTGGGACATTGACTGTTTGAGTAGTTCCGCAGCCGGACAGACGGTTTCCCTACCCCTACCTCCGGGCGCTGCCATCCAGTACCACCAGCAGGAAGTTTTGTGTTTTTCCATATTACTAACACCATTGCCGTCTGCTGACTCCACTTCGAATTTACTGTTTTTACGAATGGGTAACAAATTATTACGTTTTTTCCGCCACACACCTGTATATATTGTTTTATATGTTTTTTAAGCCCGATTACTTTTACTAATCATTCATTTCATTCAAAGAAAACTAAATTAAAACTCTATTAACACTATATTTTTTACTACTTAAAGATACTTACTAGATAAATACCTACTTACAGAAAAAAATTTTAATGGATGTTTTTTAATAAATTGCACAACATCACATATTATTTCTTTAGTTCTAAATAATCACATTATTTTCTTAATTTTTAATGCTCATAAATTAAACTGGGCAGTTTTACAATCCTCGTATCACCTTACCGTTATCAATCTGTCAATTTTAATAAACTCAATCATATGTTATACATTTTAAGTCTACTTTTATTTAATGATTTTATAGGTTTGTTTTTCGTTTTCTGTTACTTTAGTAAAATACTCAATAGCATCAACCTGTTTTTAGTGTGCTGTATGTGTAATGGCTTGCTCAGTGCTAGTCTCTGGTGCTAGTACTAAAAAATCAACATCAGCGTTCATAGAATTCTTCTATCCTGTGGTTCGGACCACTTAGTGGAAATACAACTCAGAATCAGCCGGTTTTTGTTATTTGTTATTTTATTTTAGGATTAGTACTACAATCACACCAAGATTCATGCTCATATGTATTACCGTTTTTACGATAGAGCTAAATCAAAAATTCCTACCAAATACCTATAAAAACACGTTTTTTGTATGTTAGCTGAGTTTAGATAATGAGAACCTCTTATTTTAATTTAATTTAATAATATGACGTAAATCAATTATCTTCGACTCCTTGGCTATTAAAAAAAATAAGGGATTAAAAAAGCAGTGTTCCACCCGGCTCACTCATGAAAATTAATCTTTCCGAACAGAAGAGATAAAAAAATCTATTATTTTTGTAAAATATGGTGAGTACTCATACTCATTAGTTTATTACACTAATATAGACTTACCAACTTTGACGCATCTGTTTACGAAAAACGCCGTAAAAATACCAGAAAAGTGTTTTTTTTTCATCCAGTTTGGACTTCGTAGCGCGGGTACGACTCACTCTTGGTCAGTTTATATTATTTTTTGTTTTAATCTCACCAACATTCACACTAGTATGTGGTATCATTGCCGACCAAGTGCGAGTTGAACTCGCGTGGAGAGGGTTCCGTACAATGCCAAAGTCAAATACAAAATATCAGATTTGAAGTCCTCATAGTAAGACGCGAGTTAACTACTACTAGCGCTATCTAGTGATGGTGTTTTAGTAACTATTTTCCGTAAGTTAACTTATTAAACTGAGTTTACCCTTTTATTTTCAATTTATTTCTTACAGGTTTTCCTGTAATCTACAAGCAATGAAGTATATTTTGTATTTCTGTGTTTGGGTCAGATTACGCCATCTTACTAAATTCCCCCTGATTTGGTCCAGTAGATTCCGAGCGAATTGGCTGTGACAAACGGACGTACAGACAGACAGAAGCACGAGTGATCCTATAAAAGGGTTCCGCTTTTTTGTACGGAACCCTAAAAATGGTTATTCTGCAGGGTCCCAGCCCTATATCCAAAACAAAAATAATTAAAATTACTTTACATACTTATACCTAAGTTAGTTATTAATTTAGCAAAGTTAAACCCTCACGTACACGCGTACGAGTTTACCCTACGCACTCCAGTCAATTTAACAGAACACACCACTTGCGCAACCCACAGAATACTCGCACGATTTACATTTTAATTGATTGAGCCCTCAGCCCAGGCTCAGGCCCTCGGGGCTGGGGGAGGAGGCGCTGATAACTGCCAAATGGACTAATTGTGTTGCCAGAGATGAGGGGACGTGACACGGATAGATAGTTAAATTCTGTTATTATACGCGCGGCTAAGCAAAAGAATGCTCCCAAATTACAGGGAAATTCAATTTTCGCAAAAATATACATTTATGAACAGTAAGTGCTTTCGTGCATTTTATTTAGGTAATAATACCGTCTCCGTGGTGTAATGTTTGAGTCTATTAGCTTCACATCAGGAGGTTGCGGGTTCGATTCCCGTCAGAATCTAAACTTGTAAGACTCGCTTTGGTTGGTGGAAGGGCATTTACTAATTTAATTTAATTCCCGCCTGGCTAGCTACCACCATCTTATCTAAGTTTTGCCGCCAAACATTAATGTTTACAGCATAGATGTGTTCCGGCTTGAAGATAAGATAGCAGCTCTCCATTTTTTGTTGGGGAATCTTGGTAAGCCCGCCCGATTTCATCGCGGGATTATCGTCACTTATCATCAGGTGAGATGATGCCAAGGGCTTACTATATGTTAATGATAAAAATATATAATAAGCTTTGTCTAATATCTTTAAAGAGTCTTTTAATTATACGCTTTTCAATACAGTTGCTCGAAAAGTGGTCCTTTATATGCCAGTAAAATGTGCGCAAAATTGATTTTACCGCCCATGTGCTTTTACTTTACCACTTTTTTTAAATATCTAACTCGGAGGAACAAGACATTTCTAGCAAATAAAAAATATAATAACCAAAGATACACAATCTTCTTTATGACTTTTCATAAGAGAATTTTAAAAGAGATAGGTTGTTCCTTCGTGAGGTTAGTACATAACTCTAGCTGATAACATTCTCTTTAGGTTATATCTTTGCAATATCGTAATACTGTGGAATAAATATGAATGAAGCGCATAGGTTACACCAAGGATTAGATCATCTTTTACAACGAGGTTTTAATGCTTATTAATATTATCCTAAGCCTTATTGTAGTCTATTTATGATAATATATAAAAATAATATAGGTAACTGAATTGAGATGTTTAAGTTGCGAAAACGAATAAACTTATGAATAAGTAGTCAATATATGTGTAATAAAAAATATACTTAAATATATGTGTATGTATAAGAAAAAACCAAGTGAGATTACTCCCCGGGCATTTAAAATGAGCCACAAGTCGCGTAAAATGAACTTTGGTTGCCGAAACCTTGATAGGTATGTTACTCATGTATTTTATTAATTTATTACGGTCGTTTTTTATTTAACCTGTTTTCTCACAACTGTATTGAAAAACTTTGTATGATACATGGGTGTAAATGAAAATAACAAACTCGTGACGATGGTAAACCCTCGCCTGAGGCTCGGGCTCAAAAATGTCACTCGTTTGTTACTGACCTTTTTACCACCCTTGTATCATAAATTACTATTTACAAACAAGAGTAGCAGAGCCAAATCTAATCCTAACACAGAAAACTATCTAGGAAGCTGGACACGTCAAGTGTAAATTTAACATATGAAATTATTGCATGGCTCGATTACTATATTGTATTCTTAAACATTTTGGCTGGAGGTTTTTCTATCCACAATTGGTAAGACCTTCGCATCATCTCACCTGTTGGTATTAAGTGATGATGATGCCGAAGTTGGAAGCGGCCTACTAAGATCCCCCAACGCAATGGGGAAATGGCCATCTCATCTTCAAGCCGGAACACATCAAGCAAGCATCAAGCATAGCATTGATGTTTGGCTGCAAGACTTAATTTTTATTTTTTAAAATCTTAAATAATATAAACCTAGTGCACGCATGTTTCAGACCAGTATCGTTAGTTATGTTTGTTGACGTAACCACAGATGAGGTGGTGTGGTGTGGTGTGGTGTGGTGTGGTGTGGTGCGGTGTGGCGTGGCGTAGCGTGGCGTGGTGTGGTGTGGTGTGAAGTTCGCTGGGACAGCTAGAAGATATTATAAATGTGAACATGTTTTTGTTTGTTTGTTTGTTACCTTTTCATGCTTCATTACCTCAAACAACGAAGCCTTGACGAAATTTGTCATGCAGGTGGCCCGTATGTCATGGGGACGTACCTACATAGGCTATAATAATCATAGCATAGCAACAATAATCTATTCCGATACAGTTTTGAGTGAACTGAAAAGTATTTCTTTTTGTTGATTTCTTTAACGTCGCCAAAGTATTATAGGTACTAGATATATACAGGGTGTAACAAAATTGGTGTAGACAAATATACAGGGTCTTCGGCAGATGGTTGAAAATACGAAAATGGGGGATAGGTGGGGTCGCCTCCCACCTATTTTGAGAATAAAAAAAAATCTAGGACTTGTAATTTTTTTTACAGGATTTTTTTCCTTTTTTTAGAAATTTTGCCATTTTTATACCTTTGAACACATGTAACTTTTTGTTTTTTAAAGCTAGCTCCAAAATCTTTTTTTTAATAGACTTTTATAAGATTGTCGGCTCTAAAAAAAATTATGTTTGTTTCAAGTTATTGCTAAAAACAAAAATGTGGGCCCCCGAACTTAAAAAAAAAGTTGAACAAAAATTTAAGTCAACTTTGCGATGCATTTAAAAAAAAATAATGGGGCTGGAAGGCTTCTGTTTTTTTTAAAACATGTCTAAAGCTTAGGCTTTTGAATGGTATGTAATTTGTTTCGGTATCTTTTTTGTAACCGGAGTTGTTAATTTTTTGTACTCAATTGGACCATGTTGACGAAATTCCACTAGTTACATGTTTTGTGAAATGTATCAAATGCAAAGTTGAAAATAATGTAAATACTTACTGTTGGGACGGTTACAAAGAGCAGGTACGTTTTTTTACATTCTTGCACACACATAATGGCTATCTTTTGTCATTTATTGGCATATTGGAGTTAGCACTTCCATATGCCAATAAAATGTCCGCATATTCCGCATTGGTAAATTGAGCCATTTTAAACCACAACAAAGTCTTAACAAAACGTCCGATAATAACAAAAAGTGACAAACAACAAAAAAACTTAACAAAATCACAAACGTTAATAACGTTAACGTTTTTTTTTGTTTTCGTTAATTTCACTTTGCTGTGTTTGTGATTTTGTTAAGTTTTTTTGTTGTTTGTCACTTTTTGTTATTATCAGACGTTTTGTTAAGACTTTGTTGTGGTTTAAAATGGCTCAATTTACCAATGCGGAATATGCGAACATTTTATTGGCATATGGAAGTGCTAACTCCAATATGCCAATAAATGACAAAAGATAGCCATTATGTGTGTGCAAGAATGTAAAAAAACGTACCTGCTCTTTGTAACCGTCCCAACAGTAAGTATTTACATTATTTTCAACTTTGCATTTGATACATTTCACAAAACATGTAACTAGTGGAATTTCGTCAACATGGTCCAATTGAGTAAAAAAAATTAACAACTCCGGTTACAAAAAAGATACCGAAACAAATTACATACCATTCAAAAGCCTAAGCTTTAGAGATGTTTTAAAAAAAACAGAAGCCTTCCAGCCTCATTATTTTTTTTTTAAATGCATCGCAAAGTTGACTTTTAAATTTTTGTTCAACTTTTTTTTTAAGTTCGTGGGCCCACATTTTTGTTTTTAGCAATAACTTGAAACAAACATAATTTTTTTTAGAGCCGACAATCTTATAAAAGTCTATTAAAAAAAAGATTTTGGAGCTAGCTTTAAAAAACAAAAAGTTACATGTGTTCAAAGGTATAAAAATGGCAAAATTTCTAAAAAAAGGAAAAAAAAATCCTGTAAAAAAAAATTACAAGTCCTAGATTTTTTTAAATTCTCAAAATAGGTGGGAGGCGACCCCACCTATCCCCCATTTTCGTATTTTCAACCATCTGCCGAAGACCCTGTATATTTATTTTTAATTTAAGACAATGGACTCCCGTCAAAATCTCTACTTCGAATTTTTTTGCCTTAACAATACTTCTTCACTCCTACTTCTCTCGCAATCGCTCGCTCCTCAGTCGCTCGAAAGTAAAAGGGAAGAGAGATGTAATTAATTTTGTAGCTGAAGTGTCGACGGCTGCACATCCGGGCGATAGGCGACAAGCCGTCTGCCGGGCGGGCTCCATGGGCCTTAACAAAAACTACAAAAAAAACTCGAACGTCGCAACAGTAGCGATTAAATACGTCAATGATAATTAATTAGCCAGAGAAAGAAAAGTTTCAAAAAACTTAGTAGGGCGTTTCGAGCGGGTCGAACCATTATCCCCTTAGCTTAAAGTTAGCCTATTAACTTTTTGTAAACTTCCGTTTCCAACGAGAGAGGCGGATCGTTACTGCTGTAACTAGTACGAGTTTATTAGATACATACGTAGATAAATTCGCAAATAATAGATAGGTAGGTATCTATTTGAGAAATAACCTAAGCAGTTAAAAAAAAATCCCGACACTTCTTAAAAGTATTTTATGAGACTCAGATCGAGACGGATCTAACGTCACTTACTCGCACTCCAAAATCCATTAAACCGTTTAGGCTACCTATGGGCTGGACTTCAAAGTGTAGTAGGCAGGCGTATATTCTATACCCCATAGTTTTTTTTATCCACAATTGATAAGCTCTTGGCATTATCTCAACAAAAAGTAAAGGAAATAAATGTACAGCGACTTTGTGCATACTTTCTCGCGTAGCAGGGATTCCCCGCCCATATTAACGTGTGACAAAAATGTAAACTACTTAAATAAATTACTGAGATTTAAAGAGTGAAAAAGATAATGAGGGTAAGGAGTATATAACAATCAATAGATTGTTGTAAATTGTACTTCGTAAAAACATTTTTATCTACTCTAATATCGTAAAGTTCGCATTATCAACTTCAAAACGAGTTTCTATTGGCATACTTTATAAACACAATACCGTAATTTAAAAAAAAATTACATTATAACATTATTTTGTTAGAGAAATAATGTTTGTATTTTTTTGCCATTACGATACTTACAAGTTAAACCAAAGAGATAATATCACCAACGAAGTTCCATATAATTTTTTTTATTGGAACGCACATGCGTTTTGCGCCATTTTTACAGCAATACAAAAAGTTTTCATTCCAATTTTTACTTGTCTGTGACAGCGCCCGCTTTAACGCATGCGCGGTGATGTGTTGGTTTTTCATTGAATATTGTTGTAGATACTGAATTTCGTGGATAATTTTCATTCTTGTTTAAAAATGTCTGAGATCAGTGAAAGCATTGTTTTTACCTGTCTGTGACACCGTCCGCTTCAGTGCAAGCGCGGTGATGCGCTGGGATTCAGCGCTATGACACGTTTTGCTGTAGGTACATACTTAATTTCGTGGGATTTTTTTCTTACTCTTAACTTTGATCTTTGTATTTTAGTTAATTCAATCCCAATGTATGAGATTAGATAAAGTAGTGTAAAATGTACTGATAACTGCACATAATTTGGTCACATAATTTATTATGCAACAGTTTCATAAACTACTATTGTGAATTCAATTTTAATTAATTCAACATTAAAGTCATCAATTTATATGTCAAAAATTAAAAAATATAACATGAAACCTATATAATAAAATTAACGGCCTAAGCCTTAGTCAAAAAGCCCGCCCCGAGTCGTGCCTGCTGTAAATTATTAAAACAAAAAAAAACTAAACAGTATCAAAAAACGAGAAATAATACACAATTTACAACCTCGAAAACACAGAGCACTGCAGCTATAAAGAGTTCAACAGATGGACTTATTCCATGGCGCCAAAACAGCTTTTCAAGCTGCCACGATTGCTATTTAAATAAAGAAAACTAAAAAGTGGTATCAGTAGGTTACTTTCCTGGCTACAAATTCGTTAGAGCACATTCTGCAGCTGCTCAAAACAAAGAACATGATTTCTTTTCTCCAAAATGAATGGAAAAATTACCATTTTACCGTAGGCTCTCTTAGGAGCAGTTTACTGAGTTCCCCGTGGTTCTGCAGAAGTTTGTGGTCTTAGACAAATTTGTAGCCTGGAATTTAACCTACTGATACCCTTTTTTAGTTTGTTTTAAGTTTTCTTTACTTGATAGTTTATTTTGAGCAACTTTTTGTATGAAAATATATATAAATAATTAGTAATTGCGATTTTTTTGACGCCGAGTGTAGTTTTTTTCTGATGCGTCTTTTTACGTCACTGATTTTGCTATCGACGGCCCCAAAGGCAGGCACCTCAGCCCCGTTACAGTTTAAAGTGGCCAAGGGCATATCTGACCAAGCGAGGTTTCCATAGTCTTAAAAATGGTTCCGTATTCCGTACCTACCATTCTGTTTTTCGTAAAGACGTTAAGACTTACTTACGATTTTTGTCTTGGTTACTCTCTACTGACTATTTTTTCCCCAAAATTTTATACTCAGTAGTTTTGGAGGTAAGGGATGCTCGATTTTCTTATATTTTCCTTAGTCAAATGATGAACATGTTTTTTTTCTAAATTTCTCATTTGTCCACCAAATCGCAATTTGTTAATTCACGCTATGCGTCTATGGTTGGTTCCATCAAAATTTCAACTTTTTTCGTCCAGCAGAATCTGAGGAAATCGGATAAGACTTCGGACGGATGGACACACAGACACTCATAAAAGTGATCTAACATGGTTCCTTTTTATCGGATGTACAAAAGTCGCCAAGTGCGTGTCGGGTTGCTCGCAAAGTAGAGTTCCGTAATCTTTTCAAAATATTAATGTACCTATACATATAGGTTTACCTATATCTTAAAAACATAGTTATTTTTACAGTTGATATAGAACATTTTGTATGGGAAATATTAATTTTTTTTACAAATACAATTTTGCATCACCGATTCAATACAATATACATAGCCGTGATAATTCTCCCTTTAAATTAGATAAATATTATGCCTTTACATTTTTAATCTCTTCAGATTTCTTGAAATAGCGAGTTAGCTGGTGGGGCATTGAAACTCTGACAAAAATCGCCACTTCAAAACTTAATATTTCGTAACAGAATTTTTTATCAAAAAAATAACCTATTTAACGATATTTCGTTTTCATCTCCACTTTACATGTCGGGGAGGTAAATTAAAAAACATACAAGTAATTACCGATTTATTTCCGTATTATTTTTCTAAATGTCTGTTCTATAGCGTTTATAGTATTTGAGTAAAATGGCTGTGACATACCGACAGACAGACAAATAGACGGTCCGACGGACATTGGGAAACTGTATAGGTTCCTTCCCTTATTGGCTATGGAATCCTACAAATGGATGGCGTCGACGTAGGTCAGAATGCAGGTGAGTATTTAAAACTTTTATTTAAAAAAACGTGAAAATACGATAGCAGACATTTAAATTAATCTAAATAAAATTGGTACCGATCGCTATTCAAAGAGAAGAAGTATATAGTAATTAAGAAAATATATGAGTACATCAAGAATGCTAAAGAAATTCAAGAAAAAATACCGAATAGCAATATCACTTCACAGAATTGTTGACTTATTTTCAAATTGAATACAATTAGCTAAAATTATCATCACATCAGCTCATATATACGTCCCCACCGAGGGGCTCGAGCCTTACCTGAATAAGGGCGATCGGGCCTTAGTCGACCAAGCGGGCGCAGTGCTAATATTAATAATATTATACTGATTTTTTTCTCGTATTATAGGTTATCTCTTTGGCTAACGATAGGTACCAATTTGTTGGCTGATGAATGAATGTTGGCTGAATAGTTTTTTTGGACCTTACTTAAATCACTGACAGTTTGATGGATATAGATCCTGCCATAAGTTTACGATTTGATAAATGATTTAAATTTTACCCTGCGTAATATTTTGCTATATAATTATATATCCCTTTTATTGAGTGCTATAGGGGTTTGAGGTTTGAAATGTGTTTGAAATACTTACTTGTGAGTTCAGGTGTTGGGGATGAAGAGGGGCGGTGCTTCGGGTATCTCCCCCGAGCTCTGTCCCGCTCTCGCACGATAGGTATCGATCAGTTACTTCTAACTACATAGTCACTTTACTTACATACATTTTCCGGCAAAGTGGTTATAACTAAACCTTTTATGTATATGTGCAATGTACGTAGGTAGTAATATTTTGTATTCTCTGGTAGTTAGGTATCCTTACTAATATTATAATTGTGAAAATGTGTTTGATTGTTTGTTTCTTTATTTGTTAGTTTGTTTGTTACGTTGTCACGCTTCAACACCTTGGCCAACCTTGATGAAATTTGGCATGCAGATAGCCTGTGTCAGGGGAAAGTACAAGACTACTTTTTATCCCGGAAAAATAGCATAGTCCAGTGCAGTTCCTGAGGGAATTGAAAAATACTTTTTTTTTCGTTAATTTCTTTAACATCGCAACGGAACAATGGATTGTTGTGATTTTTTGAATAGATATGGTTGAGGGGGTGGGAAATAACATAATTTACTAATTAGCATACCCTGAAATAGTTCCCGAGGGATTTGTGGAAAACTTATTTCCACGCTCGCGCACATCGGCGTCGCAATGGATTGTTTTTTTTTGTTTAGAATTGATTGAGGGGGTGGGAAGTGACATAGAAAGTTAATCAGAATAGCCCGATATAGTTCCTGAGAGAAATCTACGCTCGCGAGCCGCTTGCGACTCGCGCATCACTCACCCTCAAAGACAGTCATTAAAACGTTGTCTACGCGGACGAAGACGCGTGCAAAAGCTAGTTATGAATAATTTTAATGTACCTAGTTATTGTATATTCTTCGATAAACTAATTTTCCTCAAGATAACTCCTAGGCTGATTTCTTATCCCCAAACTTTTGTTATAGTTACGGAACGTCTTTATTATGTTGTCACAGTGACCGCAATACTATATATTTGTCCGCAAAATTTCAATTATCGTATTTTTAATAACTTTTTTTGTATATATTTCGTTATCAATTAAAAAACTAACAAAATTAAATAAATAAAACACAATTCTTAATAAATTAACAGTTTTATATTTTTTTTACCACAATTAATTTTTTTAAACCCGTACATTGAGTAAAATTTTACTTGAGATTGAAAAAAAAAATCTTAATGAATTATAAATTTCACCAAAACCAACAATAAAATATTTTTCAGTCACGAAATTATTAAAAGATAAAAAAAGAAGTTTTGTTTCTTTTACGAAAAATCTACAAAATAGTAAATTACATAGTTTACTAAAGTATAGTACTACCTGACACTTTTTCAGAATTTTAAGTCACAAAAGTTAGAAGGGAGGGGGGGGGGGATTAAAGCGTCACTATGAATATAAAAACCGGCCCAGTGCGAGTCGGACGGTTCCGTAGTCTTTTAAAAATATATGAATGTTTAAAAAACAATTATATTTGCAGTTGGTAATAGAACATTTATTTTTAACTCTTATTTTTTCAGATGTCCTGAAACAATGGTTTAGCTGGGGGGGAAGAGGGGACTTGACTCTAACGAAAATTTAGCAAACGCCTAGTAGATTTAAAAGACCTATTCATCGATACCCCACACGATAGGGTATGTAAACGAAAAAAAATAACCACCTCTATAAATGAAGGGAAGGTACAGATTGAGTGCAAATATTGAAGGATAGCAAATAGAATGGATTTTTGAAGCACATGTGTCACACTTTGTTTTTAAAATGTGACACATGGATTGTTATGTGACAGCGCATGAGAAAAAGATGAGATATTATATCAAAAGGAAGAGGTTAAATAGCAGCGTTACCGCCCGCGTTACAAAATTACAGCTCTATAGTAAATGGTCTCTGAGCTAAGCAGCGGACAGACGAACAGACATGGCCAAACTATAAGGGTTCCTGTTGACCACGGAACCCTAAAAAAAGTACAAAAACATTAACACATTTTTTTTATCGCCCTTTTTCATGGAAGCCCGGCAGTTTTTTGTGCATATTGACTTTACTTTCGTTTCCGGGTCGTAAGTTTATACTTTATTATGTGTACAAAATTTTTATTATTGTAGGTCTTATCGTGGCAGAGAAATTTGATTGTGAGATACGGACGGACATGATGAAAATAAAAATGGTTTCGTTTTCGGCCATTTTCGCGCCGTAACCACAGATGAGATACTAGTTACTTCGTCCGGAACCCTAAAAAGTAAGTTTTTATTACTATTTATGAAAATTGACGTTAAAAGAACCTACGTACCTCATATCAAGGTGGTATCTCAATGAAAAAAAAACTAAGAACATATAAGATACTGGATGTAGATGTAGACGGGAAAATTGCTATGAACTTTTCGATCTGTAACTATTTAATTACCTAGTTAATTACAATTTTTTTTACTTTCCGGACCGAGCTACGAGCGTCAGAGAGCGACGGAGGAGTGAAGAATATATTTTGATTTAATAAAAAGAACAAAATTAAGATCAATAATTTAAAAAATAATAAAATAAAAAACCGACCAAGCACGAGTTGGTCTCGTGTTTCAAGGGTTCCGTACCACTACAAATTTTTCGATGTTGGGTATTAAATAAGTTGCATTGAAGGACAAACTTAAATTCCGTTCCGTTCCAATGGCGCACTGACCAGAAGTTCTTCTGCAAGTGCATTGATATCAGCGCTTAAAGAACAGTCGAAGTATTATTTTTTTTGCCCATACGTCGATATACGTCACCAACTGCAAATGTAAGTTTGTTAAAACAAAAAACTGACAACTACTACAAATAATTGATTTTCAGTTTTTCCTTTATGCTGTAAGTCATTGCTTCTTGTCAAATTCATGTTTGTAAACGGGAAGTACCTACCCTAATTTCGATTTATTTGCGAGTGTCAAAATATGCGACATCGTCGTATTTTTTTGGAGTTTACTCCTTAAGAATCGATTTGCATATAAGACGCCCGGTATGAAAAAAATATGAGGAGTAAAATCTAGTGATCGAAAACGTAGTTTGTTATATTTTCTTTGCGCGTTACGTTTTTTACGCGCAACCTATTGTGCGCACCTCTGTCACGTGATACAAAACAGTCAGGATTGGCTGAATCTGACAAAAAGAATATAAGTCAATACGAAATCTAAAATGAAGTCACAACACAGTAATCAAATCAGATCTGTTATTGTTGCAGTCTAACAATTTTTGATCTGATAAGATTTTAAAATTTGTGATTTTTATATAATTTGGTATTCCACTCCATCATGGGTGTCAATTTTGTGAAAGCAGATAGCAGAAACTTGCCCAAAGTGGACGCAATCATGTTCTTTAAAAATAACCCCGATTTTTATTCTGCAGAGCTGAGAAATGTAAAAACAGCAATGTAAGTACTATAAAATAATATAACACTACCTACGTAACTAACCTTAATTCTGCTAAGGCGAAATAAAAGTCTTTCTTTCAGTAGTAGTTTTTTAGGTTATAAAGAATAAATTTTGTTTACAGTAAGTAATTAGTTTGCATTTTCAGGGCTGCACGAGAATCTTATGGTGACGATGCTATTGGGTACGTGCAACTACGTCGTGGATCAGGACTTTGCACACTCAATTGCAAGATCTGCCCCGAGCACAAAGTGAGGGCTAGTTCATACAAATTCACTATGGTGATAGACGAGACTAAAGGTGAAATCGTCAGTTGCCAGTGCTTGGACTGTGCAGCTTTAGCTGGTGGTTGTAAGCATACAGTGGCATTTTTGATGTGGACCCATCGTCGCAGTGAAGAACCTTCCTGCACCGAGGTTGAATGTTAATGGAAAAAACCCGTCCTCTTGAGAGTAGGGACTACTATGAAATACGTCACTGTATATCAAATTTGAAAAAAAAACAGCTCCACATCATGAAACCAGCACAGACCTTTTCCACGGGTTTCTTCAAGAAGCAAAAAAGAAGAAAATTATGAATTGTGAACTTTTAAAGTATCAGAACGACTTTAAACACAGTGATGTTCGACAGTTTTCATTTCCTTATTCAAGTGAGTGATGAATGATGATATAAAGAAAGATGTCTACAAATTACTAGAAACATTACAAGAGAAACTTAACAAAAATGCTCTTGATTTAATTGAAGAGTCAACACAAAACCAATGTTAGAGCCCTTTATGGTGTGACCTAAGATATGCTCGTATAACCGCATCTAAAGCATCGAGGTTAGTCGCTGCCAAACACCAAATGGATCATTAGTAGCTGCGACCATGGAAGCTAAAACACCTGACACATCAGCTATGAAAAGAGGCCGGAAATTGGAATCATTAGTTATAAAAACTGTGCAGAGTAAACTTAAAACTAAAGTCAAGCCCTGATTTGTGCCTGTTTAGACAATCGTACTTAAGTAGTAAACTCCAGTCGTGCGTCGGAGCTGACACACACACTTTTTTTTATAGCGGTGACTTAGAGCTTGATTTTTTACAGCTCCAAGGGGCCGTAGACCTAAGTATTTGATACTAATTTCGACTTGATACGTAAATAAGTACGCTAAGTTTTCCGATACGCGGTCGCCACTCGGGAACTTTACTGTACCAACGGCCATCTGTTTTAAGAGCTATGTGCACCGCTCACTGGCACCTAAGTTTGGCAATCCTGATAGCTGTGCCGGTTACTTTGGTTTTCCTAAGGATCTCCTCGTTTCTGATTCGATCACGCAGGGAAACTCCGAGCGTAGCGTAGGCCAGCTGGCCTACAAAACGGTGAACCGATGACCTAGTGAAGGTCGCTGGAAGCCGCTGGATGAGGGCAGCTCAGAACCGGTTTTCGTGGAAATCCTTGGAGGCCTTTGTCATAGTAAAAGCCTTTTCCTATGCCTTTGTCCAGCAGTGGACGTCCTTCGGCTGATATGATGTTGATGATGACGTAAGTATACACGCGTTCCTGAGAAAATAAGACAGAAGAAAGTGATTAGGGTTCCTTTTTCCATTTAGCGGGACGACGGAACTAAAAAATGTTTGTGCGTATACGTGGGCGTGTGTGTGCGTATACGTGTGAGTGCGTGTGCGGACGTGTGTGTGTGTTTATATGTGTGTTGATAATAATGTGTACGTTAATATAACCTCTATGAGGTCTATTGTAGAGGGCAATTAGTTATTCCAGGAAAAAGCAGTACTACTAGTAAGGTACCACAATAAAAATACAGGTAAGTAGTTTGTAATATTACTAACTTCTTTGATGACACTTTGTACATTACTATACTTTTATTCGGCCAATTAAACGGGGTAGGTAGTTTGTTATTACAGAAAAAAACCGGCAAAGGTACCCATCTCCCATACATACTCAGGCTGCTTGTTTGCTGTTAATGGCTCTACCCGTTTTAGTGAAACTTTGTAAATAATCAAGAATAGAACTTAGTAACCTACTTCACTGGGGAGTCCATTATTAAAAAAACCGGCTAAGTGCGAGGCGGATTCACTCACCGAGGATTCCGTACCACTACATCTCTGGATAAGGGACCTTAAAAATAATAAATCGTAAACTATACATCATAAAATTAATTAAAAGTCTGTTTAAGCTTGTGCAAATGAAACCCTTTCATACGATACCCCATATGACACGGTTAACTCAATTCAAAATTTGGACCGTCGTCGTTCCTTGCATAAATTACGTACTTTAAATAAATACTATATTTTTATGATTTAATTGCAAATGTATAGTTATTTTTTCCTATACTTGTAGTATAACACGGTATTACTTGCCAAATATCATAGTTCTAGGTCAACGGAAAGTACCCTATAAATTTTGATTCCCTTGAGAGTGTCGATATACAGGGTGTAACAAAATTGGTGTAGGTCCCGTTAACTGGGGGTTCTACTCATCATACTGAACAACTTTCCCCAAGGAACCCTTAGGCAATTCTCAAAAAAAAAATTTGGTACCTCCATACTAAAATGCACAAAATCGGTCGATCAGCTGACCGATTTGTATGAAGAGTAAAAAAAATATTTATGTTTTCAGCAAAATTGTAGAGCAAAAGTGGTTCAGTATAATGAGTAGAACCCCCAGTTAACGGGACCTACACCAATTTTGTTACACCCTGTACACGTTTTTGCGGCATAAACGGCCGTATCTTTTTTTACGTTAACTTAGAAGTTTGCACAGCTTCAGGCAGGGGACTGTAGACCTGAGTATATGGTTTTAATTTAACTCGATACTTCCACGCATTCCCGAGACAAAGGGTCTTTAAAAACAGACGGACAACAAAGTGATCCTATGAGGGTAAAACCAGACTAAGTAAGTATCTACAATGCAAACCCACATTTTAAGTAAATTATTTATCGATATAAGTATAATCTTCTTCGTCGTTCTCTCACCTGCTGAGAATCGTGACCACAATATGACCACGCAGTCCTGACCTTCCAAGTGGACTGCACGGTGGAAATTGCCCCCACTTTTCATCATCGGAATCATCTCACTCACGATCTTTCTCTTGCACGATTTCCGTCCACCTGTCCCAAAATGATAGTCAGCTCCAGATCATGTCTTGAACATCGTATAATGTGAACAGAGAATCCCAGAACCCATTCTCGGCATATTGTTAAGAGTCATTTTTTAAAGTGGAATTCCTCAAGTATTCTTAACGTTGGTCTTAATTGTTGTCCATTGGATCCCTAGTAGTCGTCTCCAATACTACTTCTCAAGTGCAGCCTAATGACAAAAATACTCTTTAGGTCCCGATCTATAAACAAAAATAAAGAATACCAGCGCCCGCACTAGACTACGGTTTTCCCATATTTTCTTGAGGTCAGTCTTTTGGCCATACCGGCTCTACGACGTATAACAGTTGCTCTCTGTGTGATTGACAATCCTACGTAAGTAGGTACACAAACTGCTTGGCTTTATCCAAATTATGGAGCGCATTTAATGATGGTAGCATTTGGACTCGGTCTACCTTCTTTAGTTTTAGAATGTTTAATTTTGGCTTCGGCGGAGTGGCCATTTCCATTGTAATGGATGTAAATACTGTCATATCATAAGCGTACCTGAGATTCGTGATTTTTCGGCCAGTTGCTGTAATGTCGCCATCCCAGTCCTCCAGTGCCTTCTCATGATGTATTCGGCGTAAAGAAAATCTTGAGTGACAGAGCCTTTATGCTTTAGTTTCATGATGGCCTCTTGAACCTCTGATGAGTATGTTGTGTGTCATAATGTTGAGTTCTTCAGTGTGTTCCTCCCATCGACGTTCTGTAGTATGTCCTCTTTCATCCCGGTATAAGTTGTGACAGTAATTTTTCCGTCTCTTGATGTGTCTCCGTCAGTGTTACCTTCACTGTCATCAACTATCCAGCTCTGCAGTTTGGAAATTTCAGTAAGTTGTTAAACTTTTTGGAAAGGCCTTTCACCTGGGCTTTCTCGGCGTATCCCTCTTATCTCATCGCATATCGCGTAGATATTTATGCCTTACGATGTGGACTATAGTGCCCCGACCACAACTATTTATGCTTTTGTCTCCAAACACTGGGTTGTCTGGAAGAAATCGCTTTGAGCGATAGTACCGCCCAAATTGCAGCGCTATAGTACCTATATAAGTTTTTTTTGTATTGTGTTTATTTTTATTTTATTGAGTTCAAGTTATTATAATGAGTTTATTTTTAATTAGTGTATGCAATGAAGGGTATTTATCTTACTAAGTGGTCCCAATAAATCAAGAAGAACCGAGGGAAGCAAAATTTTAAGGAGGTTGGATATACCTACCTACCTTATTAAAACTTTAGTTTATTACAAACTTCATAATTAATAACATAGGTACCTACTGAACACGTTTATATTGATAACATTAAGTATTATTTTATAGCTGGGTTAACCCATAAAGTGGACCTAAAAACAGATGCGTATTAAGTACCTATACTTTATATTTAGGTAACATTAGTTATTCAATTTTTCTTAATTAGAGGATAAAAAGATAAAATTGCATAATGAGCCCAGCCTCGGCGACGTTTTTAATAGTATAACACGAGTGTTTTAATACCTACTTTTGTGCAGTTTCATACACTTTCTTATCTCATACATTGCGATTGGACCTACTAAAAAAAATATCAAAGTTAAAAGAGTAAGAAAAAAAGATTTCTCATGAAATTCAACACCACAAAACGTACGAATGGCGTCAAAATCCAGCAATCACCGCGCATGCGCTAAAGCGGGCGCTGTCACAGACGTAAAAATTAGAGTCAAAACTTTTTATAATGTTTAAAAATGGCGCGCCCCGCATATGCGTTCCATTAGAAGAAAATAATTTATGGAATCTCCTTGATGATATTAATCTTAATGAATCTTCTTGGATTTGCCCTGTATCGTAAAAATCGTCGTGTTGGTAAAAAAAAAGTTTGAAAAACTAAAAACTGACTTAAAAAATAAATTCACTCAAAATTATGAAATAATAGAGATAAAGAGATCCCTCTAAGGGATAAGTCTGCCTTTGTATATAAGCTTTTTAATTTTTTTATTATAAGTGTATATTTTGTACAATAAAGAGTTTACAAACAAACAAACAAACAATAATTTTTTATATAAATACACGAAATTAACAAACAATAACGAAATCGGAGGTAGATACGAAACAAATTAGGGGCCTAAAATTTTTTTGAGCACTTGAGAAAAGTATGTAGGTAGGTACTAGGTTAGGTACCTATCCAGAGATATGCTACAAATGTTTTAGATTCGCTTGCCTTCGATCTCAAAAAAATTTTATCCCCTAATTTGTTTCGGTAGGTACGAAACAAATTAGGGGATAAAAATTTTTTGAGCACTTGAGAAAAGTATGTAGGTACCTATCCAGAGATATGCTACAAATGTTTTAGATTCGCTTGCCTTCGATCTCAAAAAAATTTTATCCCCTAATTTGTTTCGGTAGGTACGTGGTAGGTACGAAACAAATTAGGGGATAAAAATTTTTTGTTTCGTACCTACCTTTGAGTTTTTTATTGTTGGTTAATTTTGTGTATTTATATGTAAAAATAGTATTTCATAATATCGAGTGAATCTATTTCTGAAATCGTTTGTAGTTTTTAAATTATTATTTTATATTTTTACTTATAATATAAAATCACCTACTCTATCATCAAATCATAATGCATGTGTTTCATTAACCGATTGGCTTTAATCATCATCTCGGCATCATGAAAGTTAAGGGGGTAAACCTTCCACCATCAGCTCACCTGAATAGCCTGAACGAATAAAAATATCGGTCTATACTGATATGATTATCGGCCGAAAGACGTCCACTGCTGGAGAAAGGCCTCCCCTAAGGATTTCAACGATTCCTGCGCTGCCCTCAAAAAAAATATTAATAAATATTTATGCGGCTTCCGTATCAGGTAACGGGAACCTATTACAAAACCTACGCTGTCTGACTGTCCGTCTTTCTCTCTGTCCGTCCGTCTGTCTAACTTTTAAAAGGTACCTTTTAAACCATAACAGGTAGCCAACCGAAATTTTATGCAATAAATTATTGTGTTATTATATGAATATTTATTTACTGACAAATTTAAAAATTACTAAAAGTAAAAAGAATAGGGGGTTGCCATATTACAAACGTGTTTTTATTAGAAAGGTTTTGTTATTGCTATAAGCGTGAAACTCAGTATATATTATGAATAATATGATTATTGAATAAATTGCTAATCCTAAAAGTAAAACAGCATATTATTATAGTAAAAACCAGCCAAGTGTGGCTAGTTTTCGCTTCATATGAATTGTTTTTGCAAATGAGGTGTAGATAGTTATTCTCTCAACGTGTAGACATAGTATTACCAAAGTATATATTTTGTATTACCGTAGCTTAAATAATAATAGCGTCAAACTTGTTTCTCAAGGCATACAATCTAAGAACTCAATACGTTCTCTACAAAATACATAGCTACTTTACATAACGTTAGCGAAGTATTTAATCAGTAACAGTCTACAAGCACTACCGCGAAAATAAAAATGATGGGTGTTTTAGGCAAAAAATCTCATAAAATGGCTAATTATATTTACTTTATAGTTTTCTGGATACTGGGCAACGGTAAGATCTTAATTGTTTTTTCATAATTATACTAAAGGAATTTTGCTATTCTCTTAATAAAAACTAATGAAAATATTACTATATATGTTTTTTTTAGTAGGAAAAAAGGCTCGAGCATGTGCAGTTGCCATTTATGCCGAGATATGTAAAGTGATTTTCTCTAAAAATGTAAGGAAATAAAAAATACAAAAAGTAAAGGACGTGAAAATAGCTTTTACCATTTAAATACGGACAAATCAATGCACCCAAAGATATCAACCATGTAAAATAAGAAAAACGAATTGACGCACCGGGGTTTCCTTCATCATCATCTGATCAGCTGAAGACGTTCACTGCTGGACAAAGGACTCCCCTGAGAATTTTCCACGAAGACCGGTCCTACATCGCCCACATCCAGCGGCTCTCCGCGACCATTACCAGGTCATCGGTCCATCTTGTTCCTACGCTACGTCCGGTGCGCGTCTATAGGTTTCTTACCATCATACAATATATTCGTGTTTATATAATATTATAATGTCAAATCAAGAGCAGCGTTATAAATTTTTTCGTCATTTCGGGAACCCTTAATGCGAGGACGACTCATAGGTATCTACCTTCTAGGTTTTTGTTATTTTATGTAATACTTTACTTATTTTGTTAGTAAATACGCCATAGTAACAAATATTGTCTAAAAATTTCAACTGGGTCAAAATACGAGTACTACATATACATATCTACTTAGACTTAGTAGATAATAGTATCCCGTTGTAAAAACCCTTAAACTTCGCTTATCAGGATGAACTAAATCACCGCACATACAAAGAAATAAAACATATAAAACATGAGAGATTCCGACGAATTGAGAATCTTCTACTTTTTTGATGGTGGGTTAAAAACTCATTTGAATCATTATCTTATTCAATGGAGTCGGACGGAGATGATGAAAGCAGTTTATCTATAGAAAATAAGAAGTCCCACGGTTTGAGAAAAAACTGTCAAGAGCTGAACACAAATAGTCAACAATGAATTGGCCGAAAATACAAAAAAAGTACTAGAAATACAACTGAAATCTGCTAAAATTGAGATAGAGAACATACGAACCGAAAGATATCAACTAAAAAGTGAAATATCCAAGTACATATAAAAGTAAATTTGAACAACTTAAAAAACTATGCCTAACTTTCATTACTACAAAAAAGGAGAAGAATCGGAAAAACGTAACAAAACCATGCCGACTCGATGTTTAGATCATGATACCATGTGATACGTCAACGCCAGAGTTATCAGTCAACCAATCTAGTAATTCAGTGGGACATATTGCTAATGACATTCCTGGATGTGTCGCATCACCGCTGACTCAAAATGAAAGTTTGCATGTTTCAATACCACAAAAGAGTATTTTAAATACAAATATGGATATGGACAAAGAGAGGAAAATATGCGTTATAAGAAGCACGCTGTTACAAATTGGAAGCCTAAATGTAGCGCATAGAGAAAGCGTTGGTGAAAAAAATCTGTCACTACAAAATTCAGAATTACACAGATAACTGTAGACAGTGGCTGGGCAACAAAGTTGAGGGTTTCGTCCTTTACGACTATTGTATAATTTTTGCGGGACCGTTAGACTTCAAAGTAACGAACAATTACGTACAACTAGTAGAGTTAATAAGGACTGAATTCCTAAAAATTCAACATAACAATGTGAATTTATGTTCTCTTAACTTTAAGTAACCTTAAGGTTAAAAACCGAATAAAAAAGGTTCGTTGTTCTGTCGCTTGCGTTGATGTCCTTTGTTTAATGTCATGTAGTGGGAAGTATAGTAGTACGGAACCCTCGATACGCAATTCCGGCTCGCACCTGGCCAAGTAGGAAAATTCTAAAACGGCGTGTCAGTAGGTATTATTTTTATCTATAATGTAATACCTAGTGTGACAAAAATAATGGAAAGTGGGGATAAAAACCCTTACGGAATTTGCCACATATGATACGTAGAATTTTTACTAGCTGCCTAAATATGAATTTCGGAAAGAAAATAAATTTTGGGGTAATATAGAATACTTTTATTTTATAAGATTAGAAAAAAATAGATAAAGACGTAAACAAGTTGATGACTTAAAGTTGTAAAGAAAGGATGACCATAATATTTAAAAAATAGGTAAAAGGCGTAACAAATATTTGGTATAACAAATGAATGACCGTGGAACTAGTAAATATAAAAATAACACATTACCTAAATTTAAAATATAAAAAAAGGTTAGGTAACGATCGATCGTCCCCCCAGGTGTAAAAAATGATCGAATAAATACCTAAAACATAAATGGAGTTAATTTATCGGGTGTCTAAATAACCCCCCAAAGTTGTAGGAAATACTTTGGGTGTACAATACTCTTAATGATTTTAAAATAAATGCAAAATTGACAAAGTAAACGGAAACAGGAGAACACGTAGGCCAGCAGCTGCGCTTGGAGGAAGACAGCAGAACCTTGCCGGGCAGTAGCAGTGCGTGGTCACCAGTGATAACAAAATGGTCCTTAAAATTAAATAGAAACAAAGGTTCCACTTCCCTTTGAGTAAGCGGCAGGCAGTTGCAGAGCGGCGAAACAAACGCCGGTGGAAGACTAGCAGTAATCCAGGGTAATAGTGATTCGTTCGGGCCGGGTGGAAGACCCTTATTCGGACCGTGTGGAAGACCCTTGTTCGGACCGTGTGGAAGACCCTTGTTCGGACCGTGTGGAAGACCCTTGTTCGGACCGTGTGGAAGACCCTTGTTCGGACCGTGTGGAAGACCCTACAACGATGAAATAAAATTTAGTTCGCAACGGCAACAAATAAAAATGGATACCTATCTCTAAGCATAAATCACTTACCCCTGTTAAATATAGGAGGTCTTGTAAACAAAACCAAAATCACAAAATTTTTAAATTTTTCATCAAAACACCTATTTCGACAGTCATCAGTCATCCAGAATCAATTTTTGTTTTACACTTGTCAAAAAGTCACAAATATTTTCAAATTAAACTTTCATAGAGGAACAAAATCAAAAGAGAATTTAATTATGAAACGCAACAAAGGAGATAGGCTCGAAACGATAGTTTGCGTTTCACAAGGTATAATTTATGTATTTCATATTTCAGAATACATACAACATTGTGACTCTTACGTTATGCAAAGATACACTCAAAAAAAAATTAAAAGAATATTGTTTACAATGAACCGAGAACTTTATGTAGACGCTTACAGTAAAGCTGGCATGTTAGATTACATTCGAAGGAATTTTGAAAATACACCTGGCTATCAAATTGGAGAAACACTCTACAATGTCAGAAGAAAGCAAACGGAAATCATGCAGCTGTACAGGGCTGCCATAAAACAGCCCAAGCCATGGAATATACAACAAGTATGTGTTTCGTAAAGGGCAATGGAGCGTACTATTTGGAGGTTCCCTACGTGATCAAATCAGAAATGCGGAGATCCATAGGAGTACCAAAGTAACCGACATAGACATAAAATTGCTAAATTTAAGTACACAGTGGGCGGGGCACATAGCTCGTAGAACAGATGGCTATTGGGGAGGTAAAGTCGCGACCGCGCACCGTAAAACGTAGCGAAAGCAGGCCTTCCACCAATGGACCGAAGACGTATGAAAGTCGCAGGTAGCCGCTGGATGCATGCAGCACAACACCTGTCGTAGCAGAAATACTTGTAGGAGACCTTTGTTCAGCAGTAGATCTCTTTCGGTTGATATGATGGTTTGTTTCGCTTACCTTTTTATTTCCACGCTTACTTAATAATCTTCTTCTCCGTCTTTCCCTCCGTCGTCTGAGTTTAACAGTTTTCTTGCACACAAGTTCAGTTCACAACAACGGGTCGTGTCGCGACTCACCAATATTTGTTTGCCTAATTAAGGATGGAATAGGATCGTGGTGTCAGCCAGCATGCAGCAGCGAAACGTCGAAGTGTTTTGTGGATAAAGCTTATGAACACTTTTCGTAAGTGTCTTAGATAATTGCAATTTGTTTATACGGAACTCGTTGACCGCATCAATATTAAATTATAAACTTTTGCCCTTCTACTGCAGTTTTTTTAAAGAAACCTTAAAAGTCTCCAGGAGGCTCGCGTTTCCATACAAACGTAGTTCCTCTTTCATACAAAAACTACATGCCGGATTGAATCCAAACTTTGCGAATATGTTGAGTAGACATATCGATGTTTGTAATTAGTTTTCATCGTAGTAAATTAAAACATAACTAAACAATGGCTTAAATTAGTTTGACCTGAAACTTTGATACTTCTCTTATTTTTTTCCGTTTTGCATTAGTACATCGAAAACTGATAGATAACAAACATCGATATGTGTCTACTGTCTACCCAACATAATGTTTGGATTCAATCCAGCATGTAGTTTTTGTATGAAAGCGGAACTACGTTTGTATGGAAACTCGAGCCTCCTGGGGACCCCTAAGCCACCACGAGAGATAAAACAATTTCCATTTGCATACAACATTACCTGTCTAATTTTCAGCAATTTGACTGGTTCACAGATGTACATAATATGTACAGCGAAATAGTGTTTATGACAGAAATGAGTCGGGACCTAAGTGCATTGGACAAAAGCACGAGAAAGAATCACTTTAGGTCAGACGAAGAGACTGAGGCATTGATGGAAGCGGCAAAGGCGGGATCGTCGCGGCGCCAACGAGAAGGGCGTGGGCCCAGCAAATCCATGCGGCGCTCCAAACAAATAGCGCACGCGTACAGGGATAAGTTGCTCATGGCTTACCGAAGCGGTAATGTTAATTTGCTAAAGAATCTTCTAATGAAGCCAGACAATTATGAAGAAGGTTTTGCTTCAGATTTATCGTAAGCGGTGAGCCATTCAGTCACCTATTTACAATATTTATTTATTATAACCAAATGCAAATAAATGCTGAAAATGAGAAACTCTCTCTGTTTCACTTTTGGGTATTAGTATTTTTAAAATATCTAAATATTATCTAATTAATAAATATTTTTCACTTCTCTTAATATTACTCAGCAAAACTAAACTAATAATGATAATCGCTCTAATTGCTAAACTTCACAGAATCGCTAAACTTAAGTAGCAGTGGGCGGGGCACATAGCTCGTAAAACAGATGGCCGTTGGGCAGTAAAGGTCTGGAGTGGCGCCCGCACATCGGAAGATGTTGCGTAGGAAGGCCTCCAACTCGTTGGACCGACGACCTAGTGAAGGTAGTGGAAAGCCGATCGTTGTAGAAGTCATTGGTGGAGGCCTTTGTCCAGCATGGACGTCTTTTGGTTTTTTATCTTTTTTTAGACATGAAACGTCATTAATATCACATATAGTTGGGGTACCAGCCCAGAAAACTGCAACGCATATAACAAAAGAGAGTTAGATGTTTCCGGTAAACCTTATAGTTATCCACTCACGGAGGAAATTGAAATTGTTAAACCAACGGCAGTGCGCCCTGACACAGTCCCACTGGTTTTTTTTTCAATATTATCAGAGACATAAGGGGAGGTAGATAGGTCACATGGATCGTTAAAGTAAAGCAAATAAAAAGAAGCCAATTTGCATCTCTTTTCGTAGTAGCTTTCGTTGCTAGGTTAGCTATAGGGGTTTCATTTTCAAATGTTATTTGTTAGTGCATAAGGTAAAAATCACTAAATATATTCCCAATTTTTGACATTTGGACCCCAATAACATTTTACTGATTATAAAAGCTCATAACAAATATTTTTGTTTCTAATGTTGTTTTGATGTTCGAGTACTGAGTCACGGCAAAAATAATTAAGAGCTGAAAACGTATAGACACAATAAAAATAAAAAAAAGTTATCCAGTTTTTCAAATTCTCTGAAAACTTGTCTATTTTATACCCTTTCTAACGTAGTAAACACGTTACTAAATTGAAGAACATGTAGTAAACATTTTGCTAAATTGAAGTACCTACCTAGGTACTCAGCGCATCTGCGATATACTGAGGTAGGTAAATAGCCGGTTTGCAAAAATAACAGTATAGAATACGCAAAAATTGCATTTCTATTGGTGCACAGGCCTCCCACAGCCTTACACCACAGATTACTAAATAGTTACTTCGTCTTACACCTCCTAATCCAGGCCTCTGCCACTCCATGTACTCAAGCGCGCTAAGTACCTACCGGCCGCTGTGTCTCCGGCGACACCTAGGGTTGTCGACAAACGCGTCACAATTAACATTTATGACTCGTGGGACACAATTAAGTAAAAAAATATGCTTTATATATAACAAACATCGTTTCGATTTAAGTTCTTGTCGTGTCTTCTTGTCCTCGAGATTTGATTGTTCGACATTTTTGATGAGGAGTTTAGCATTAGAATAAAAACTGTTTTGTGTCCTTTGCTTTCATTTCATTAGTAAATTGGCGCTATTTCGAATGCTGTAAGTTGTACCAACACAAATTATTACTCATAATTTTAGTAATTGTTTCAATTTTAATGTACATTTTAATGAATTGAACCTTCCTTTTTTCTTCGTTAAATGTCTATTTTCGCTAAAATCTTACTTTTTCTCGTAAGCATGGTATAAAGTATAGTATGCAACTCTTGAATAAAAAGGATATCGAAGGCCATGAATCACTCGCGTCGCTCAGGATTCTAATACTTGAATCACTCCCTACGGTCGTGATTCAGTCGTTAGAATTCTTCACTTGCTCGTGATTCATCTATGGCCCTCGAATTAAATCCGTCCTTTTGTCACTAGTTGCATAATATACTATTAAGTAGCTAACCACATGAAGATACAAACGGTAGTAAAAATCCTTTTCGATTCTTTTTATTTCTTGGGCAATAGCATGCATAAAGCACAGTTTAAATATTATTACTACAGTACTAGCATAAAGAGTGGCATACGGTGAAGGAAAACAGAAACCTGCACACGCCTGCGAAGACACTCGCAGGTTGTGTGTGAAGTCGACTAACCCGCACTTAAGGAACTAAGGAAATGAACTAATTAAGGAACTTTGTTTAGTATTGACAATTATAACTAACATAGCGTTTTTGTGCTACTATGGGCTTTGCAACTAATTGTGAACAATTAACTAACTTTATAACAAATTTCCCTTCTTTTTTTCTATCACATTAGTAACAGCGTCCTCTTTTCAAGGCCAAATTTGACATACGCAACTGGTATCGTGGGGGCCGCATGGACCCCAACACGTGCGTCCTGATAAGTGATGCAGCGCCGAACGTCTAGCACCCGCCCGCCGCGAATAGCGACGTAATGAGAATATGTATTTAAAATGGCGGCTGTCCACGATGCTTAGCTTGTTAGCAAACTAAGAAAACGTCATGCGTGGGGGCCGCGCGGCCCCAACCAAATGATAAGAGCTGTAAAAAATAGGAGTTGAGGGAGAGATGTAGAGTGGTGTGGGGGTTACATGTGAAGTTGTGGAAGGCCTGCACAATCATTACAATGCATTTTTTTGTGTGTTCTATAGATGTTTTCCTAACAAACCTGCTATTAGTATTAGTACCGTGGGTACCGCAGAGTACCTGGTGGATAATATTAACAAATTACTTTAAGTTAGCAACACGTTTCTACTACTAGTAGAATATAAACTAGAGAATTTCTAATAGAATTTGAATAACTGCGTCACTTATTAGGTATGTTCAGCATGTCTCGTGATACCGTAGAAAGGAGCCCCGCGAAGTAGGCCTCCGTCGACTTAGTATTTTCGGAGCCCCGCGTTGTAATTTGCTTGTAATGCCTGGGCCTTTGACGATCTGCCTGGGGATATCTGGGGAAGATCGTGGATTGGCGGATTCTTACAATCTGCCGCCGACACGACATACTTACTTAACCAAAGAGAAAGGTTAGTACTCGTAGGTACCTTTCTTTTTTGTAAATTACGACAGGCCGCATTTTGTAAACAAACACCTAGAATCTAGGTTTTTGTTTCATCATCAGCCGAAAGACGTCCACTGCTAGACAAAGGCCTCCCCCGAGGATTTCCACGACGACCGGTCCTGCGCTGCCCGCATCCAGCTGCTTACCGCGACCTTCACCAGGTCGTGGGTCCAGCGCGTGGGAGGCCTGCCTACGCTACGACTTCTGGTGCGCGGTCGCCAATGAAGAACTTTACTGGTGTTTGTTGGTGTTGTTGAGGTGATTTTACAAAAAGAAAATTAAATATTAGGTCCTAGATACCTAGTATTGAATTTTCAGAGATTTAGGGTGTTAGGTAAAATAGTATACACATTTTTTCCAGGGGTTTCTACTCATGGAACTAAACAGCTTTTGTTGTACAACTTTGTTAAAATAGCAAAATTTTTTATTGACTTCTCATCCAAATAGCTGATTCACCATTTTTGAATTAGTATTTTTTTTTGACCACAGAAAAGTTTATAAACAAAATAAATAAAATAAAAAAATATTTATTTGTAACCAATAAGTTTTTTAGTAATTTACTTTGTTAAAAAATACCATATTTGTTTAAATCGGTTTAAAATTTTAGGCTGTGCGATAATATCCATTAACCACCAACCGAAACATGTGTATTTTAGGTACATACTCGTACCGTACATATCCCGTACCTAATATTCATAACGTTTCCTTCCCGCTAGTTCGTAGAGCGATCGTTAGAATAAGATCCTTGCAGTATTTTATTATGCTCTATACTCAAAAGTTTTGTAAATAGTTCGGTAAGCGATCGTAAGAATGATTTTTTTACAATACCGATTACCGACATAGTGAGATTTTTTTTATAATTATGTTATTATTAGATAGAATAGATACTGTGACGCCTAGATACGCCTAGATACTTTGACTCCACGTTTACTCATCTACGCCTCCTTTGTCATCTTTTTATCCGCGAGTCATTTAAATAAGCTAAGTATGAATAAACTCTAAATTCAAACTTAGCTTAAGCCCCGGACGACCGTAGAGCTACGGTCGTCCGGGGCTAATCTCAGATGGGTGGTGCAAACAAGTAAAAATAGTGAAACTATTGAAATATTGAAATATGATATTTATTGGCCGTAGGGATCTCTGCCCTCGCTCGCGGCCTCTAATAGAAAGAATCTCAACTGTTTAAAAGAACAAACGAACTTAAGCTAAGTTTGAATTTAGAGTTTATTCATACTTAGCTTATTTAAATGACTCGCGGATAAAAAGATGACAAAGGAGGCGTAGATGAGTAAACGTGGAGTCAAACGATCTTCACATTCACCCATCCCTTAATTGAGAAACACATCGTGAAGCAATGTTTTTCGCCACCTCCATACTACACCTACCTATATGTGCCAACGTCTCTTGGCGCCTACCTATAGGGGAAGATAATATCAGAGGGACACTTTTCAACAGCAGTCCAGCAACGGGAAATAAATTTGGAAAAATATATGAATAGACCAACAATCCATATATACCTACACGCATTAATGCTGTGACCCCCCATTGCTTCAGCAGGGTAAACCCCATAAACCCGTACTGTCCTCTGCCTAACACTTTAACAATGCAAAACTCAGATTCCTCCGTATCTTAAATCACATAAAACAAGTCTATTCTGAGTTCCTACACTAGACCTAAGATTACTGTACTCAAAAGTTTTTTCTCCAGTCATCAAACCTCGCACAAACAATACCTACTTCCGGTACATCCGGTTCATAAAAGAGATGCAAATAGGCTTTGAGTAATGACCCTATCTGTGTTCTGTAATAAGTTTAAATAAGCTAATACTATTTTGAAAGAGGCGCAGTATGAAAAACTTAAATTGACCGTAAAAGTGTTTGGTTAATCTGTGGTCACAAAAGGTCACAAAAAACAACAAAAAGATTTTTATGCACCAATAACTTGAGATCAAAAGAAAATTTGAAACCAATTGAGATCTGAGGAGATGCCAATAACTTGAGATCTGGAGATTGATTGATTTCAATGTATTAGGCCTTTTCGTAACAATTTTGTGGTACGAACCATAGATAAGTATTTGTGATTAAAACTCTAACTCAGAGAACCTAGACAGCCTATACCCAAACCTAAGTATCCCAAAGAGACCCACCCTATTTTTTCCTATTTATCATTACATTCCATAGTCTACAGTACAGTTACCTTTCCACCTAACTATATATGATTATTTGGGATATATGACCGATTCAGAGATGGTAGATAGCGTATGGCTAAAACTAAGTGTCCCCCAAAAGGACCCACCAACAATCCCTACCTTATCTCGTTACAACCTATTTATGTTACCTATTTAATTCAATCCATCTGAATTCCCAAACAGATTCATCCCTTGTTCCAAACTATTCTATATTGTGTCATCATCAACCCTCCATCTTATAATGAAACGAGAAACATCTTAAAAAAATTAAGGCCCGTGATAAATTTATGATCTCCTGTCGATCTGCCATCAACTGCTGGTACTGGTGGCTACTACCATCTACTCCCTCTGCATACCTCATCACAGAAAAAGAATGGCCAGCTGCTGTCCTGTAGACAACTGCACTGCCTCCTCTTCTACCGTAGATGATGAGGCGTGATGAGTAAACGTGGAGTCATACCATCTCCACAACACCTACTTATACTAGCTACTCTAAAGTTTTGTAAACAGTTCGGTAAGCGATCGTAAGAATGTTTTTTTTTACAATGTCTGATATAGTGACAATTTGATTATATGTTAGTAAGTAGATAAAGTAGATACCTACTTATCTAGATACTCTAAACTTTTGTAAAAATTTCGGTGAGCGATTGTAAGAATGAGATCCTTACAGTACATACATACGAGTAGTTAAATTTAACCGTCTCCGTGGCGTAATGGTCAGTCCATTCGCTTAACAACAGAACCTCGCAGGTTCGATTCCCAGCGGGGTCAACTTTGTGAGACTCTGTTTGGTTGGTGGTAGGGCATTATTATAGCCCACCTGGCTAGCTAACACCATCTTATCTCAGTCTTGCCGCCAAACATCAGTGTTAACAGCATTGATGTGTTCCGGCTTGAAGATAAGATAGCCAGATCCCCATTGCGTTGGGGAATCTCGGTAAGCCCGCTTTCATCTTCGGCATCATCGTCACTTACCATCAGATGAGATGATGCCAAGGGCTTATTAATTTTGGAATAAAGAAAAAAGGTAAGTACCTACATAGAATAGATGTTTATCTAATATTTTGTAAAATCTTATTTTATTGTTCAATATACTTACCATATTTAGTAGGTATACAGATTCCACTGAATTTCCCATACTAATTTTCAATAATAATTGATCAGACAGTAAAATAACTGCCGGTATTTTTTTGTTTCTACATATACATATATATACTATTTTTTTAAATTTGTTTCTTTTCAATTTTCATTTGCGGAAAATGTCACAAATTAGCAGGTACCACGGCTTTTCCCAGTCTGTCTGTCTCTTTGCTTTAATGCCATGTTAATTTTTAATACTTGATCACTGATCAATGATCACAGTCTTACGAGTATAACCCAAATTTTACTCAAACCCGTCCCAGTAGGTAGTTTGTAACCAGAGCACCGGACATACACACACATACATTTTTTTTGTCACGTATTCATATATCATTTAAGTAAAAAGGCATACAATAAATGTAAACGCACTGATAAAACAACAGTTTAAAATTAGGAAACGCTAAATACAATAAATAAGTTCATTTCCGCGCTGAGTGGCTTTCAGCTTTAACTGTATTGGTGTAAGACAATCGATTCCCATCAAAATCTCAACTTCGATTTTTTTGCCATCGCAATACCTTCTTCACTCCTCTGTCGCTCGAAATTAAGTCGAAAGTAAAGTCTACGATCCCAAGTCAACGTTATAAATTAATTGTACGGCAACCTGCTTCGACAATTTTAATTTATTGATTTATTTTTAAATACAAAAATTTCACTAATTACCCATGGACCCGGTGATTCGACCCATTGACGGGTCCACGGGTAATTTTATTTCCCTGTAGACCCATTACAGTAGAGGTTATCAGGATTTATTCATACATATAATATGTAGTATCGACAATATCGTCGATATTATAATAACAAAACTAATAGACGAATAAAATTAAGGGTCCAAAGGAGTTCACATGTTATGAAAATAATTCTTTTAGGTTATTATTTTTTTATGTCACTTTGACGTAATTAATATATTTGTCATTGACATGGACATTATTCATTATTTTACAGATTAAGGGGATCCTTTTGGAGGAAAAGTCCACGTGAATCCCCCAGGGGATCCAAGCAAGGGAGCCTAGTGGACGGAGGGAAAAATAGGTACTCACTTCAGTAACAGTTACAGACCCCTTGCATTGATGTTTTCGTTTCATAGAACAATTCGAAAGAGACAATTCATTTTTGTGCTTGTAATACTTATGTGTTTCATATAGTAGAACCGCACCTTTTTTTTTCTATAAATTATTTTTATTTTATTTTCCATGTTACTAACCCAATTCAAAAGATTTTGACCAAATAATAAAATGTCAATGACAAATATATTAATTACGTCCAAGTGACAAAAAAAATAATAACCTTAAATAATTTATTTTCATAACATGTGAACTCCTTTGGACCCTTAATTTTATTCATCTATTGGTTTTGTCATAATAATATCTACGATATTGTCGATACTACATATTATATGTATGAATAAATCCTGATAATCTCTACTGTAATGGGTCTACAGGGAAATAAAATTACCCGTGGACCCGTCAATGGGTCGAATCACCGGGTCCACGGGTAATTAGTGAAAAATTGATATTGTTTTTTATATTTTTTATGAATTCCTAATGCATGACCAAATATATACTTGTTTGTAATACATGTCAATTCAATAGCTCCAACCATTTGTGAGTAAATCGCAAGTTTCAATTTCATTCGTAGGAAAAAATTAGAAACACGATTTTTCCCAGACCAATGGGTATTAACTATGTAATCGATAAAGATAAGAAAATCCTGCACGCAAAGTTTTATCAAAATCGTTAGAGCCGTTTTTGAGAGAAAAATAATCGGTTTTTCATGTATGACAGCTACCCTTCGGTTTGACGGTACGAAGAAACTTTTGATAATTCCTCGATGAAATAATTTAAAACTCATAGTTTCCAAATTAGGTCCCAATCGGACCAAAGATATAGCCTCCAGAGCCAAGCGTGACAGACGGACGCACGGTCGCACGGACGCTCGGAGGGAATTGAGATATTCGGTTTTTCGGTATATGTGATATTGATATAGAACATATTTTCACGAAAATTTAAATATTATTTTTCGCAATAACAATACGTAAGTATATGTACGTACCGTACTACGGGGTCAAGAAAGTAAAAAATACTGCTGTTTGTGTCGCATATTTCACATCATCATCATCATCATCATCATATCAGCCAAAGGACGTCCACTGCTGGACATAGGCCTCATATTTCACATACTCGCAAGTAAATCAAAACCTATAGGATACCTACTTCCCGTTTACCTAGAATCATGAAATTTGGTATGAAGGAAGGTCTTAAGGATAAAATCTGAAAATCGTTTTAGTAATTTTACCTAGAATCATGAAATTTGGTATGAAGGAAGGTCTTATTAAGGATAAAATCTGAAAATCGTTTTAGTAATTTATATCACATAAAACATTTTATAGCAATCACAAACCTACATTTGCAGTTGGAGAATTGACCGTGATGACGTAATGGAAGCACAAAGTTTAGTTTAAATCCTTAGAGTTACCTACAATTTATAAATTTCACCAATTTAATTATTTTGGTCAAAATGGTACCTTTCTTACATTACCGACCGAGTGTGAGTAATGGCTTACATTAAGTGTCCAGAACTGAAAAAAAAAATTTTTGTCGTCGATCTCGTTCATGTCTTTTTGTATTGAAATGAAAATCATTGTTGTATACTCGTTGTTTTTATTAGGGTTTCGTACCCAAAAGTTTGGTGGTACAGAACCGTCTGTGCGCGTGTCCGACCCGCTTTAACCGCTTTTGGCCCTTTTTTAAATTCTTAACTGTCCTTATGGTAATGTCATAAAGTGGCTTTATTTTCTTTTGGAATGTAAATTTTATGTAACTGATCCATTCTCATGCCGATAGCAAATTCATTAACTTGGAAAGATGTTCTAAAATCCGTCTATTTATGTAGCCTGAAGCGAGTCGAGTACTTAATATAATCCTCACCGAGCTCTGTAATTCACGGCGGGCGTCGGGCGGACTCCGTAGAATATCGCATTATTAATATTCCGTGGAAAGTTGAAGCACGGTGCCCTCCGGCCAAGAGGTTCAGTCCTCGCCTGAGGCGATCCACTTAAGCTTTGAATCGATATCTAATTACGTCCTACGTTTGGATTAAAGGTTCCGTTCCATCCGAGCATTTAGGTATCACTACTTTTTTGACTTACTTTAGTAAGTACCTACGTAGAAATATGTATTCCATTGTTTGATAAAGATTTTTTAATGGAAATGTGAAGAATCAAAGGTAGGTACTTACTCGTACTTATTTAACTAGATACCTTTTGTGCACCTTACAGGACTTGGATAGATGTTTCTTATCTCGGAAAATGATGATTCTGCGGACTTATTGAAGAACTATTAAATTACATTAAATTCAAAATATAAATTTATTGACATTGAGTGCCTCCATAATAATCTTGTCACTGTGCCAACAGATACCTAAGTAGAGCCGTGACTAATCGTAAATGTGCTCACTGGATATCGAAGTTAGACAATCTTCAATCACCTCAGGGGGACGTGGACCCTACTCGATCGATACAAACGATGTCACGTGAAATTCCAATAATAAAATATGAAGTATTTACTTTACATTACTCGTCGATTGTGTCGAGGTCCGTGACGACGAAGAGAGGCTGCGTGCTTTCGATGACAAAGCGTTTCGTTAGTCATCGGCGTCGGTAGGCAAGTCAGTGTTATTTTATCATATTGTGGACATATGGCGCAGGAAATTGAGTAGGTAGATAGTTTGGAAAAGTATTAAGAATTTAAAAACGAATTGATTAAAAAAATTCAAGTATTGCTATTTTAATACTTATAGCACTACTTATAGCACCTCAATATGTTGGCATATCGCGGTGTTATTGAATTGAAAAAAATTAAAAAAAATAAATTGTTAATTGGTTAACAAAAAATATTAACTTTTTAAGGCTGAGATCTCTTTTTAAGTAAAAAAATACCTGTGTTAGGAAATCTCACTCTACGCCATCACTTAATGTATGGTACCTATAAATAATTATTCCCAAAATAACAGGAGTCTAGGTAAACTGAAGTAGGTAAATCTAATAAATGTAAACAAAACTATGCCAAAACTAAAATAAAACAAACATAATAGATCTCAAATGGATGCAAGTGGAGTTTGGTGTGTGTGTGTGTATGTGTCTATAAGTAGTGATCTATACAAGGTTTTTTTAGAAACTTAAGTTAGTTATTATTTTTAGTACTCTTATCTGTCATTTAAAGAAACACCGTGGATTTAGGTAAATGAGAAGCCTTCACAAAGCCATCAACCCTCTTCTGTGCCATCAGGCCGCTCGATATGGGCCGCAGGACTGCGCATGCGACGAAGCCGCGCTGGGCTGGCTGAATGGAGGCTCCGCCCGCCCTGTCGGAAAACCGGTGCGATCCATATAGCCATCCGGTAAGGCATTTTAACTTGCCATTTTAAGTAAGATTTTTTTGAAGTGAAAACTTCTTTAGGCGCGTTGATCATTTTTGAGATGGGAAAAACCATGGAACTCTCGTCGCCGTGAGCGACACCGACACCTTACCAGGAACATTCGCATGGTCAAGACTTATAAAACTCTAATTTTTTTTCACTTTATATTCATATTCCATTTATTACTAATTTGTTAATTACTTCTGTCGGCACTCCCGGAGTGGTTAAATTGTTATTGTTAGCTAAAAAAAAATCGCGTAGGAGCCATCATCTTCGGCTTCAACTCGTCAACAAATTTCCTCAAGGAATTCGTGTTTTTTTTAAATGGTTTTAATACAAAACGGTCAATCTCAATCAGCTGATCGATTGATGTGTGAAGAGTTCTAATATTTTTTACGACTTGACTATGTGTCTCTTGGAAAATTGTGTTTCCTAAAACATGGGTTTAAGCCCCAGTTAATTGGTCCTAAACTATTTTTACACACGTATAATTTTATTTCAAAAGAGTTCCATAGAGAAGCATATAATATCAGTGCATGTTGTTTTCGATGTGGTACATATGATATTTTATTAAATAATCTAGCTTTTGCTCGCGGCTTCGACCGCGCGGAAAATGTTTTTATGAATGTCTTTGAGGGTGAGTGGTGAGCGAGCCGCAAGTGGCTCGCGTGCGTGGACATGAGTTTTCTCCAGATCCCTCAGGAACTATATCGGACTATTCTGAGTAGCAGTTTATGTCACTTCCCTCCCCTACAACCAATTCTATGCAAAAAATCACTCAATCTGTTGCTCCGTTGCGACGCCGACGTGCGCGAGCGTGGAATTGAGTTTTCCCCAGATCCTTGGGGAACTATGTCAGGATAGGTTATTTAGTAAATTATGTCATTTCCCACCTCCTCAACCATCTCTATGAAAAAAATCACAACAATCCATTTTGTTCCGTTGCAATGTTAAAGTAATAATAAACCAAAAAAGAGTATTTTTTAAGTTTCCTCAGGAACTGCATCGGACTATGCTATTTTCACGAAATATAAAGAAACCATATCTTTCCCAGTGACGTAGACTACTTGCATACCGAATTTTACGAATATTGGTCGAGGTGTTGAAGCGTGATAACGTTACAAGCAAACAAACACGTTTTCACATTTATAATGTTATATATAAGTAGGTAAGTACTAGATTTTGCCAGCGGCTTCGCTTGCGTGAACATAGTTTCTATGACTGTCTGCGAGAGTGCGTAGTGCGCCAGCCGCAAACGGCTCGCGAGCGTGGAAAAGAGGAGTCGATATTTTAATCCAGGTCTTATCTGTCTACCTACCAAATTTCAGCCAGATACTTTCATTACTTTTTGCGTGAAAGAGTAACAAACAGATGTTTTATCTCACAAGCGCGGATTAGCCATACTTGTGTAAATGCATAATGCACATTGTCTTTGCGTGCGTAAGTTCGGGAGCTTACTATAGCGCACACAACACAATAGACAAAACTTACAATAGAGCACACCATAGCGCGTGTTCATACGCATTACACCACAAGTATGGCTAATAATAATAATAATATACAATAATACATTCTTTATTTGCAGCCAAAAAGCCATAGTACAAAATAAATGTTAAATAAAAGTAAAAGTAAATAAAAAAAATGAAAAAAAGTATAATGAAAACAATGCAGTACTGTATAAAGGTACTTTGTTATTTATAATAGGTACCTATACGTTATTTTCGGTTCTCGTTCAGATGAATGGTTAGCCAGTAACGAAATATTGAGCTATCTTGCCTGGCAGCTATCGCTAGAAGGATGCTGTTGTACGAGGTGCGCAACCTTTCCCAGCAGGAAGCTACGCGCGACCTCATCACCGCGAAAAGTCGGGCACCCCCGCCTCGGCGAACATGCCTGATGCGCTGCAGTATCGTGGCAGGCGCATGAGGATGCGATATGCGTCATTATACTGCACCCTCGTGGTACTGTAGGCTTCCCGCGCTCGTGAGATAAAGTATCTGTACATCCATACATACAAACTTTCACATTTATATTATCAGTAGGTAGTAAGGATTATAATTTACTAGCTGTCCCGGCGAACTTCGTTCCACCTTACACTACACTACACTGCACTGCACTACACTGCACTGCACTGCACTACACTACACTACACTACACTAATCTACACTACACTACACTACACTGCTCTACCCTACCCTCGCTACACTACACTACCCTATACTACACTACACTACCCTATACTACACTACACTAACATACACTACACTACCCTACCCTACCCTACATAAGAACCTTCTCCTCGCAATAACGAACTCAACAAAAAAAGAATTAGCGAAATCGGTAAAGCCGTTCTCAAGTTATAGCAAAAAGGAGAACCAGGAGAAATGGGGGTTCATTTTTATATACCTACAGTGTGTCTAGTAAGTATAAGATGCTAAGTGCAACACCAGGCAACCGCCTCCTGTCCCTTGGATAGCACGGTTAATTGTGCCACACGATGAGAAAGAGAGAGAGAGTAAGTATAGGTAAATATTGAGACTGGTGGTAGATCAGATCGAGAACTTTCAGAATTTTAAATTTGATGTCATATTTCCGAGATATTGCGGTTTTTTTTTAAATTTCATAAAAATTGTAACCTTTAGTCCTTTTTTGGGATACCTCAGCTATAAGAAAGGTATTTTGAGATTTTGTTTTTCTGTTTTATGTTAGAGAAGGATCAGGCTATCAAATGCATACCAAATATTTTTCGACAAGGTCACTTTTTTTTAAAGAAGAACCCATTTTATTTTAAAGGCGCAACTTTGGCAGGTTATGCTGTAAAGAAAATGTACTACGTTAATATGGCCCATTGCTTTGAAAAGTTGTGCATTTTGTGCAGATTCCGAAATGGTATAAAACTTATCATTTTACAATTACGAAAAAAGATATTGCTATGTGATTGCAAAAAGAGCCCGTGTTATAATAATTTCTAAGTTTAATATCCATGTAAATGTGATCTATTTTTACTTTTTACTTGAGTAAAGGCTATTAATTGAGGAAGCCGCTCGCCATATTAGTAATGAAGGATTCGCTCGTCGCTTACAACGATCTTTTTTTAAAATATGCAGAACATGCATCTTAGCAGTTGGTGGCCATTTCCAACATTTAAGATATTTTTTTTAATACAATAATTGAAAACGCTAAACACTTCCATCGCAACAACTTAGTACAATTTTGCGTTGTTATTTTTGGTTTTTGTTAATTTGTGTAAGGTAAAGTAAAGTGCTACACCGATTTTCATAAAATGTATATGGGACCAACTGGGGACCAACCTTATCGAATATAAAAATAATTATGTAAATCGGTTCACAATCGGCGTAGATCATCATATCAGCCGAAGGACGTCCACTGCTGGACATAAGCCTCCTCCAAGGATTTCCATGACGACCGGTTCTGCGCTGCCCACATCCAGCGGCTTCCCGCGACCTTCACCAGGTCATCGGTACACCGAGTGAGAGGCCTGCCTAAACTACGTTTTCCGGTGCGCGGTCGAGAACTTTACTGCCCCAATAGCCATCTGTGCTACGAGCTACGTGCCCCGCCCACTGTCACTTAAGTTTAGCAATTCTGAGAGCAATTCGACGAAGATATAGAGTAACAAACATAAAAAAAACATACAGTCGAATTGAGAACCTCCTCCTTTTTGGAAGTCGATTGAAAAGATAATCTAAATTTTATCTTGATTATTTTATCTTTTAAACAGCCTTTACTCAAGTAAAAAGTAAAAATAGATCACATTTACATGGAAATTTAAACTTAAGAAATTATTACAAAATAGGCATCTTTTGCAATCAAATAGCAATATCTTTTTTCGTAATAGTAAAAATGATAAGTGTTATACCTATCTATCATTTCGGAATCTACACAAAATGCACAACTTTTCAAAGCAATTCTTAGGTTAATCCTCGATGTTGTTATGTAATTTCATTCGAAATGGGGACGCGTTTTGGAGCTGTTACTTACTGTTATAATATAACTAAGGAAGTACTTAGGTACCTCTTCTCACACCAAAATGTGATTCTTTGGGTAGAAAGAAAGAGTCGAGGTAACTTTGAAGAATGTTCAGCAAACATTTTCTCACCAATGCAAAGCAATAAAGTCATTTGACTTAATCCTTATTGTCGATCGCAGCGCAATAACAGTGAGTTTTAAATTCGTATCCGCCACAATGGGAATTAGAAGTGTGGGCCATTGTCACAAATTGGGAAGCCCTAGGCCGTGAAATCATTGTGAGGCCATTGACAGCGGGCGTTAATAAAAACATGACAACATGTCAAAACTGACCAGATTTATTAAGTGACAAGTGAAGCGCTTTGTTCGATGGGCATAGAAATCTGTGTGGCCGCCTACGCCCGCCGCACCGCGCCGGCCGACCTGCGCTCGCGCCGCGCTGTGGATGCGCGAGACACTGTGTTTGCGTGTCGGATAATGCTCCTCGGATAATCGGTCGGCTTAAAATTCGAGCACGCTCTTCATTCACAAAATCACGCAAAGGACCATTCATTGAAAATTTGATATGTGTATCTACCTGTCTATTAGTGAGAAATTTGAAATTTGTTTTATAATTGAAAAAGTATTGTCATTCTATTCCGTGGCTAAATCAGGTGGGCTGTGTCGGGAGTCGGGACTCACTGACAATTTCAATGTTTCTCCGTGAGTTGATAAAATGAAATGAAATTTAATCGGAAAAATAGAAAAATAATTCCAGTATTAGGTATCTACGAGTAATTTAAAGAAACTATAAGTAGCTAAAGATTAAAACTAAAAACTAAAATAAACTTTTATGCCGAATAGGTTCGGGACGAATAGGTGACCAATGTTATACATATCTGTGCCTCCTGTGAAAAGATGCATAAGTCTGTTTTGACAACTTTTCAGGAGAGCCGATTGAAAGTTGTGAGTAGGCATTAAATTCCGGATTGATGTGTACTTCTTTAGAGTGATTAAGTAACGCTCTTTCAAATGAAGTTATTAGTTTTTAGATATCTTTATTACTTTATGAGATAATTGACTTAAACTGAATACAGTGAAATAAAAAATGCTAAACTCGAAAAAAAAATTGAAAAAAGCTTAAGTCATGTTGCAATTCTTTTAACCGTAGTTTTGTACAATAATATTTCTGAAAACACAATGCTCATTTAGAAATGTTACTATAATTCAGATTACTTTAGTAAAATTCTAAACCGCCTGAACAAAGTTATTAACACGTTAAACTTACTCCACCCTCTATTTGCGTTGAGGGTTAAAATATACAAAATCAACCAGGTATTACCTAAATAAGATAACCTTAATTATTTGCAGAGGAATATTAAACAAAATTGTTTTATTTTATTATCCACATTTATTGAAGTCTCTTCTACTGAAGTCCTGAAGCTTCTTCAAAATCTTGACTTATCTAAGTCGGGAGGTCCAGGTACTATAGTTTATAGTCAAATGTTCGGTAACCCTTGTAGAACCGTTATGCATTATATTTAAACGCTCGATTACTGAAGTTACTGTTCAAACTATATGGAAATCTGCTTTCATCACCCCGGTTCATAAAAAGGCGACAAAGCTGATGTGGATTTTTTTTTGCTAAAATACTAGAAAAACTGGTTTTTAATCAAGTGAACAGCGCTTTGAAACCATTTGTCAGTTCAGACCAACATGGTTTCTTAAAAAACCGCTCCACAACATTCAATATTCTACTGCCTTCAGATTATATTTCAGATAGGATGGACCGAGGTGATCCAGTTAACGTTATTTATACCGACTACAACAAATGCTTCGACCGTATTGATCATGCTGTACGGTTGACTACATTATTGTATGCAGGTATCCATATGTTTAGATGGTTTGCGTCATAGTACATCGAGAATCGTAGTCAAGCAGTCGTCCTTCAAGGATATACATCATTGTGGACCCCAATACCCTCTGGAGTACCTCAAGGTAATCCTTACTTGGACCACTTTTATGTATTATTTTAGTACCATAAAGGAATGTTTTTTGAATTCTAAAATTTTGTTATTCGCAGATGATTTGAAAATCTTAAAAACAATCCAAAACAGTCTCGGACGTGCAAGCTTTACATAATGATTTAAATACTTTTTCATTATACTGTCTCACTAATAAATTACATTTGAATGTTTTCAAATGCTTCTATCTGACATTTTGCCGCAAGAAAAACTATATAAAATTTAATTATTTCATAAATGATCAGAATGTCTCTAAAGTTGAGTTTTCTCGTGACTTAGGTGTACTATTTGATTCGCATCTTCTTTTTGTTAAAAACACATTGACAATATAATTTGGAAGTCCATGAAAGCCATGGGATTCATTATGTGAACTTCTGCTAACTTTGATTACCTACATTAAGGCAATCGATTTTTTTTACTACGCCTATGTTTTAAGCCATCTTGAGTATGCCTTCCAAATGTGGAATTCTCGATATGCGATACATATATAGATCTAGAATTGAGAGAGTACAAAGAAAACTCCTGCGTTTCTTAAATTTTAAAACCCGTCAAACATCTCTTGACTACCATCCATCCATCCATCCCTCCATCCATCCATCCATCCATCCATCCATCCATCCATCCATCCATCCATCCATCCATCCATCCATCCATCCATCCATCCATCGATGTCACCGTTACCATTTCTTGCCTCTAGATTTAAGACGTAATATCAGTGATATCAGTTATCTTTCTAAATTAGCTTAGGCGCTATTGATTGTCCTGAATTATTAGAAAATGACTATGCGTACTAATCTCTTACATTACAGAAAAAGACCACTGGTCTATGTCCATGTATCACTTGTTTGCGAACTATAGAAAAAATTCTTACCTTTTACGCTTTTTTAAATAAACAATGTTATATGAATGAAAGCAGAATTTAAGTCCTGTTTGCAGTAAAATAAAACCGGCCAAGTGCGAGTTGAACACGCGTGGAGAGGGTTCCGTACAATGCCAAAGTCAAATACAAAATATACATATCACATTTGAAATCCTCAGAGTAAGATGCGAGTTATTTTTTTTTATTATTAAAAATTTGAGTGTGTTTGGCTGCACCTCACCTGATGGTAAGTGCCGATACAGCCGAGGATGTAACACGCAAGCTTAAAAAGTGCCTATTCACTCTCGTCTTGAAGATTCCTAAATTTTACGAATCGGGGAATACAGACGCCGGAAGGGAATTCCACCCCTTGGCTGTTCGCATGATGAACGAAGAAGCAAAACGCTTCGTGTGTAAAGGTGGGCCAAAGTCAAATACAAAATATCACATTTGAAATCCTCAGAGTAAGATGCGAGTTATTTTTTTTTATTATTAAAAATTTGAGTGTGTTTGGCTGCACCTCACCTGATGGTAAGTGCCGATACAGCCGAGGATGTAACACGCAAGCTCAAAAAGTGCCTATTCACTCTCGTCTTGAAGATTCCTAAATTTTACGAATCGGGGAATACAGACGCCGGAAGGGAATTCCACCCCTTGGCTGTTCGCATGATGAACGAAGAAGCAAAACGCTTCGTGTGTAAAGGTGGGCCAAAGTCAAATACAAAATATCACATTTGAAATCCTCAGAGTAAGATGCGAGTTATTTTTTTTAATTATTAAAAATTTGAGTGTGTTTGGCTGCACCTCACCTGATGGTAAGTGCCGATACAGCCGAGGATGTAACACGCAAGCTCAAAAAGTGCCTATTCACTCTCGTCTTGAAGATTAATAAATTTTTCGAATCGGGGAATACAGACGCCGGAAGGGTATTTCACCCCTTGGCTGTTCGCATGATGAACGAAGAAGCAAAACGCTTCGTGTGTAAAGGTGGAACATTGACGACAAAGGGGTGGAACCGCCCTCCGCACCTGGTCATCCGATGGTGAAATGGAGAGGGGGAATGAGGTCGTGAAGCTCCAGAACACACACTCCCAAATGAATCCTGTAGAACACCGATAGACAGGCGACTTCATGGAGATGCTCGAGGCTTTGGAGCCTGTTTGATACAAGTTCCTCGTCGCCATTGAGTCTCCTAGCGCGTCGTTTGATAGAATCCAAGTCATATTGGTTGCTCCTCACCTGATGGTAAGTGCCGATGCAGCCGGGCATTGTAACACGCAAGCGCAAAAAGTGCCTATTCACTCTCGTCTTGAAGATTCCTAAATTATAGGAATCGGGGAATACAGATGCCGGCAGGGAATTCCACTCCTTGCCCGTTCGCATAATGAACGAAGAAGCAAAACGCTTCGTGCGTGAAGATGGAACATCAACGACAAAGGGGTGGAATCACCCTCCGCACCTGGTCGTTCGATGATAAAATGAAGAGGGGGAATGAGGTCGTGAAGCTCCAGGACACACTTTCCGAAATGAATCCTGTAGAACACCAATAGACTATTTTCTATTATGACTAGAACTATTTTCCGTAGGAGAACGTATTATATTGAGTTTCTCTCTTTTTTTATTGATAGAATTCTTATAGTTTTTTCTGTAATCTACATGCAATGAATTACATTTTGTATTTTTTTCAAAATTTAAGGCTCAGTAGTTTCGGAGAACAGGGGGGGGAATGGTCAATTTTCGTCTTCTTTCATGAATAAAATCAAAACTATTTATTTTACAATATAAACAAAAATATATTTAAGCTTCTAATAACGAGCCCTTTCATTTGATATATGACACAATAAGGATTCCAAAACTTTCTTTATAATTTCCTAATTTGTCCCCCGATAGTAACCCTTATTTAAAAAAAATATTTATTTTCTTTGCACATCTGTGTTTGTGTCACACGATTACACCATCCTACCAAATTTCACCTGATTTGGTCCAGTAGATTCGGCTTGGACAGACGGACGGACAGACAGACTCACGAGTGATCCTATAAGGAACCTTAAAACTTACATCTTTACAAAAATAAATAAGTTTATTAAGCCGAACAAAACAGTACAATATTTAGTTGAGAGTTTTAAAAAAAAAACAGATTAGAGCTGGGTTTAGTCATCATAACAGCCGAAAAACGTCCACTGCTGGACAAAGGCCTCCCCTAAGGACTTCCACGACGACCGGTCCTGCGCTGCCCGCATCCATCGGCTTCCCGCGATCTTCACCAGGTCGTCCGTCCACCGCGTGGGAGGTCTTCCTACGTCGCGTATTCCGGTGCGCGGTCGCTACTCGAGCGAGAACTTTACTGCCCCAACGGCCATTTGTTCTACGAGCTATGTTACCTGTGATTTAGCGATTCTGTGAGCTATGTCGGTTACTTTGGTTGTCCTGCGGATCTCCTCATTTCTGATTCGGTCACGCAGAGAAACTCCGCGCATTGCACGCTCCATTGCCCTTTGGGTAACCTTGACCCTTCTTATGAGGCCCTTAGTAAGTGACCATGTCTTAGTTCCATAAGTCATCACTGGTAACACACACTGGTCAAAGACCTTAGTATTGAGACACTGCGGTATTTGGGACATGAAGATATTGCGAAGTTTCCTAAACGCTGCCCAGCTGAGTTGGATACGTCGATTGATCTCTTTCTTGAAGTTAGACCTACCCAGCTGGACTGTTTGTCCCAAGTATACATATTCGTCAACAATTTCCAGTGTAGATTCTTCAACCTTTAGAGGGGAGGGTGCGACACGAATTTTTAACATTATTTTCGTCTTGCCCATGTTAATTTTAAGACCCACTTGTGGACCTTACTGAGGCCATCAAGCATTGTGCTTAGGTCTTCCATAGTCTCAGCCTCTAGCCATGACCACGATATTGTCTGCGAATCGGAGATGGGTTATGTACTCGCCGTTGATATTAATACCGAATCCACCCCAGTCCAGAAGCTTCAAAACATCTTCCAGGGCGGCGGTGAACTGTTTCTGAGATATTACGTGTCCTTGTCTCACCCCTCGCTGCAAATGGATAGCTTTAGAGTTCTGGTCCTGAAGGCGAACCGACATGGTGGCGTTTTCATACAGACACTTCAACACATCGATGTATCGATGGTCAATTTGGTACCGCTGGAGAGACTTTAGCAAAGCCCAGGTTTCGACTGAATCAAAGGCTTTTTCATAGTCCACAAACGCCAAGCATAGTGGCTGATTGTACTATTCAGTCTTCTGTATAATCTGCCGCAGCGTCTGTATGTGGTCTATGGTACTAAAGCCTTTTCGGAAACAGGCTTCTTCGGGAGGCTGGAAGTCATCAAATCTGCGTGCGAGACGATTCGTAATGGGTTTAGTACGAAAAACAAAAAAAGTATCTGAAGATAAAATTAATAGTCAGTCGGACCCCTATGGTATTTACTAAGGCTCACCTCTTAGGCATGCTCAGTAACAGGTTGTTAATAGTGGCCTGGGGTATCATGCTCCACGTCCGCGAAAGTTTTAAGAAAAGAACTTGTTCTGATCGTAAGTTCTGAGGAAGCTGTTGAAATGCTATTCTTCCGTCCTTCACGGAAAACATTTAAAACAGGTCCTGCATTGTGCGTGCGAGCATTAACTTGCATGAACATGAAATTATCTCCCATTTGAATTCAGTGCGGAAGAAAAGTCGGTTCTACCACCTAGTGACGGTATTTTTCTGCATTCATGTTGCCCCGATAAAAACGAGGTCAGTTTTCCGCCAAGAAGAACTCTAGCCCACACCATTATTGTGCCCCCTGATGGGGATGCACTTCCCGAGGACAACGAAGCCGTTCGTGACGTCCAGAAGCTCGCCACACGCGTACTCTCTTTGTATCAGGATAGAAATCGAATCTGGATTCATCAGAAAACAACAAATGAGCCCACCTCTAGGTGAACACTAGGTGAACACGTGCCCATCGTAACCGTAGAGCACGTTTGCCTCGCCGGAGAGCTACAACGCGCAACGGCCTACGAGAACGTAAACCGACTTCATGCAGTCTTCTCCTGGCTGTTTGGGTGCTAACAGCCACCTGGTGTTAGGTTTGCAGCCTTTCAACTTATATGATATTCCGAATAAAGCGGATGAAAACGGTATTGTATTTTTATTATGTATTTTTATTTTTATTGTATTTTTTTTTGTTTTGACTATTTAAAAGTGTGTGTAAACACCTATTTGAAATAAATTGTTTTGAATTTTTAATTTTTTTTTAATCTTGTCTCTCAGTTGTAACACGTGATCTACCTGGATGTCATTCGGCCGTATTCCCGGTGAGCCGATAACGTTGCCATAACCTACGAATTACCGACTGCATCGAGTCGATGACATCCGCAACTTGGCGTTGTGTACTTCCGGCTTCCAGCATGCCCACAGCGCGTAACCTTTCAATGACGGCGTGGCATTACCGCTTATCCCTTCCCGCGACAAACGGCCATCTTGGGATGTTTAACGAACATCGCTTGTACGACCAACAACCCATTTGGGTTGTTTTTATATGTACTTTAAGGCGCTTTGAATATGGTTGAAATTAGTATATAAAACTGCGTCTATCGTTAGGTCTTATTTGGCAAAATTGTTGTGAACGTGTGGTTACACCTAATTGAAATACTTTACATCCCATTTGATAGAAGAATATTTTTTAAAACGAATATTTGTTTCCCGTTTTCTGTGGTTGTCAGCCATTACGTCAAATACGTGTGAAGATGTTGTGTTGTGGTTTTGTGTGTTGGATCATGGAAAGGTAAGTAAATTGAATTTTTTTCGATTGTTAGATGTTATTGCTTTACAGTGTAGTGTTTTTATCACCGTATCTTTCACGATAAAACTCTTAGAAACGCATTGAGTTGGTAGCGGAAAATTGAACAAACTTATTTTTTTTGTCTCGAGTATGTTCCTAAACGGTTCCTAAATTCACCAAAACGGCTTGTTTTTGATATATATACATCTTCTAAACTGATCATCATCATTTCTAAGTGTTTGCATGTAATTTAGATCACCTAGGGCTTTTCCAAAGCAACCTGTAGCAATTCAACACAATGGTATTTTTTTGTGTAAAATTATGTAATTTAACCCTTCCATCCTACCGAAATACGAACAAATGTTGATTTATCATCATCATCTGACACCATCATCATAGTTTCTAAGAATTTAAATGAATTTTAGACCAATTTAAATTTTCACCGAGGTAGCCTCGGGTAAATCAAACGATGGACTTTATTTGTACTATACCTACCCCCAGCTGGTTTTTAATTTACCATCATCATCACACCGTCATCATCACACAATCATCACCACATAATCACTATAGTTTCTAAGAATTTACATGAATTTTTAGAACTATTCAAATTTTCTCTGAAGCAGCCTGCGGCAATTCAAATGATGGACTTTATTTGTGTTTATTTTGTACTATACCTACTTGTTTTTGATTTACAATCATCATCACACCATCATCATCACACTAATCATCAGTGTCTAAGAATTTAAATGAATTTTAGACCAATTCAAATTTTCACCGAGGTAGCCTCGGGTAAATCAAACGATGGACTTTATTTGTACTATACCTACCCCCAGCTGGTTTTTAATTTACCATCATCATCACACCGTCATCATCACACAATCATCACCACATAATCACTATAGTTTCTAAGAATTTACATGAATTTTTAGAACTATTCAAATTTTCTCTGAAGCAGCCTGCGGCAATTCAAATGATGGACTTTATTTGTGTTTATTTTGTACTATACCTACTTGTTTTTGATTTACAATCATCATCACACCATCATCATCACACTAATCATCAGTGTCTAAGAATTTAAATGAATTTTAGACCCATTCAAATTTTCTCTGAAAGCAGCCTGCGGCAATTAAAATGATGGACTTGTTTTTATATTTTGAATTAGTTCTACTGCTCCGAATGTTTTAATTTTTTTTTTGTGATAAGCCGAAAGGCCATTCTACTCAGAAAAATAAAAATTCAAACATCTGGACTTCAATCGGGGTCTCAAAAAAAAAAACAAATTACTAGTTCTGTGTTCAAGTTTTGTAAATTTTTGGTTGTTTTTGAAACTAATTTTAAAAATTGTTTTTGCATTAGACAATTTTTTTTTGTATTGTACCGTGAAGATATTTAACTAAACCATTAGAAAAAAAATATTTCATATGTATATCTAGAGTGCTTAGATAGAAATAGATAAGGAAAGAAAATTGGAACAGAAAATAAAACACAATTTTAAATTTCAAAGTACTGTATTTAATTTATCTCTAATCTAACACATGTAAAATAAAAACCATTAAAAAGGAAATTTAATCATCTTACTAGATCAGTAATTAGTTGTTATAGGTATCATGCAAAAATAATGAGAAAACTTCGGAAATCCGCAGCGCGGCCGACCCCCGTTGAACGGCCCGCGCGGCACAAAATTTAATCATTTTTGTAATATTTTTTTTAATTTGTTTTTGCACTAGACAATCGTTTTTTTGTTTTGTATCATGTAGATACATTACCTAGCCATTAGAAAAAGATCATTTTAACTGTATATATGTAGAATATAAATAGAAATAGTAAAAAGAACGAAAAAGGAACCAAAAAAAACAAAAGTTTCAAATTAATCGTGTTCCATTTTATTTTTTTGTGATAGAAGAAATCTAAAAAAAATATAATCAAAAAGGAAATTTAATCAGCTTACTAGATCAGTAATTAGTTTTTATAAGTTTCATACAAAAATACTGAGAAAACCTCGGAAAGCCGCAGCGCGGCCGACCCCCGCAAAACCAGACCGGAAGTACCGGTCGCGGGGACGGAGTCGGGGCGTTTGATATGCTCACGGGAAGGGCTAAAAGCCAATACTTTATTTCAAATTAAAAATAAAACAATTTACAACACAATAAATTTAAATTCCAGTCAGTAAACGAAGAAACTTTGTAACAACATATACCTTCTGCCGCCAATTTAATCGAAAATGATGTACTTAAAAGAGAAGAATTATATTGTTTGAATTTTTGAAATTGAAACATTATTTATAGAGTTTTTATCTATATTTGTACTGCACGGAACATTACGCACAAGAAAGCTGTGATAATCGTACGATGGATTATTCTCTTTAACGGTTATTTACGCCAGAAGTTGCCAGTGATGACACAGGATACCAGGGTCGGGGCCTATAAGGTGAACCCCTGCCTCAAGGCCGGGAGTTTACGCTCAAAAGTTTTCAGATATGCTCCTCAAGATCGAAAAGGGGTGATTACCAAACATCAATGGACTGGTACAATTGCCACAGTCTCTGTGTAAAATCGTACCGTCCGTTGAAGAACTGTTTTACAGCGTGTAAGTTGATCTTGGTCAAATAGCACACCAAGAAATTTCTCCAGTGAGTGAGCGGGCAATACTTAAAATAAACTGGCCAAGTGCGACTCGAGGTCACACAAATAGGGTTCCGCACTAAAACTTTAACTAGTAACAGAACGAGACCTATCAGTACATCTTTGTAAAAAAAATATTTGCAATCTTGTGACATATCAAATGAAAGGGCTCATTGTGAGAATATCATATATATTTTTTTATAATTTTAAGATAAATGTTTTTGAAGTTATTTAAGAAAATAGGCGAAAATTGACTATACCCCAGACGTCTGGACACTGGAAATTTATTTTTTCCCGTGGGAAAGACTAGATTTTCTTATAGGTTTTCCTGTAATCTATGTATTTAACCTCAAATACTGTGATTTTTTCAGGGTTTTAGGTCTAGTGGTTGCAGAGGTAAGAAGGGGAGGGGAATGGTTTTTTAACTAACTTCCAAACTGTTTATCTTAAAATCAAAAAAAATACGTTCGAGATTCTTGCAACAGTCCTTTTACTTGATACGTATGTCACACAATATAGTTTGAAAAACTTATTTTTCAATTATCTAATTAACCCATTAAAAGTGTTTAAAATTCATTTAAGTAGTTACTTTACACGTCCGTCTTTAGGTTACCGACTTACATATGTGCACCAAATTTCCACTCAATCGGTCCAGTGTTTTCGGAGAAAATGGGCTGTGACAGACGGACGGCCACACACACAAGGGATCCTGTGATTAGGGTTGCCAGAAAAATTCAAGAAGAATATAGGAGATTTCCATTTAGGGGGTCAAAAGAAAACAGTATCCAGTTAAAATATATAGTAGACTTTATTTTATCATGTAATTATATTTTTGGGAACTTAATTAGTTTATTATTAATGGCTTTTTCCGCCGTGTACGCCCAGTTAACTTTGATTCCCTATCTGTATCTTCTTCACTTCCACTTTCAGCATTTAAATCACTCATTTTGTAAGTATATTTCACACAAAAGAGGCGAACCGAACAATAAAGGTACAAAGAACTGGTGCTAGGACATCATACAGACACAGGGCTGCCATATTATTTTTGGAGGAGATCGTACCAAAGGGGTAAAAAATCGTATACCTATACAAAACATAGCAAAAAAGTAGTACGCCTATACAAAACATAGAAAACCGTTTCATTTAAAAAAATCGTAACCCCATACAAATCAACCAAAATTTAAATAGTACGGACTGCTATGTAATCGTACGAATACGATTTTAATCGTACATCTGGCAGCCCTGTACAGACAGAATGATATTTGACATTGACACTTGACAGTGACATGACATGACTCTTAAAAGTTGCGTTCAGAAACACAAACAATGTGATTTTTACTTATGATATGATCTGCTCAGTTTTGTTTAGGATTTCGGGGTTCGTTTCTGAACGCGTGTTTTTTAACTCGATTTAAGTATGTATGACAGACACGACGCTGTATGGCTAAAATATAGTAGATTTGTCTACTATATATTTTTTCAACAGTATATAGTATCTTGGCCCAAAATATAGTAAGATACTATATAATATAGTAGATCTGGCAACCCTACCTGTGATGGTTATGAGGTACGGAATCCCAAAAAAAAAAACCAATTTTAATAGATTGAGGAAGACGACGAGGTGGTAATAAAGGTAATCCAAACTAGGAACTTATATAGTTTCGCCATGTACATACATATGTCCGTCGGTATGTCACAGTCATTTTACATAAACAGCTACATAGCTAAAATTTTGTATGGTGCTTAGTGGTTTGGTGTGGTTCACATCCCCTCATCCTAAAAAACTTTCCATTCCAGTTCAAGCACGTGCATCTGCGTGAGAGCGTCTGTTTTGCAATGATATAATAAAGCTGTTTTCTTTGAAATGATCTATTTTCATAAGTTTTTTTAAAATAATTTGTCATGTTCAGTTATCCACGCGGACGAAGTTGCGGGAACAGCTATTCAAAAATATGTTTTTATCGACAATTGGTTAGCCCTCACCTGATGCTAGCGACGATGATGCCGAAGATGGAAGCGTACTTACCACGATTCCCTAACTAACGCAATGGGGAACTGGCTATCTTATCTTCAAGCCGGAATACATCAATGCTGTTAACAATGATGCTTGGCGGCAAGACTTACATAAGATGGTATGTATGTATGTATAAATTCTTTATTGCACACAAGTGTTGCCTCTATCCGTTGGTGTAGATGTGTGTGTACAACGTTGTATGTAGATGGTAGTAGACTAAGTAGCACAAACGCTGTGTATAATTTATCTTATATAGCATAGAGTCATTTAAAGGTTGTGTAGACGCAATTTATAAAATACCAACGGATAGAGGCATAATATACAGTTATTTATCTTTTTTCATCATAAGCTTTATTAGATTGCTGTGTATACGTTTAAACAGCGTTTTTAAATAGCTGTAATTTAACAGAGTTTGAAATAAGCCATGTAAACATTCTTATGTCAATGTTAAAAAGCAATCGTAAAAAAGCTTCTTAAGCAGGAATTAAATTGTTATTTGCTGTATAAATGATAAGTAATTTTCTTTTACCTTCTCTCATATCGTAAAGTTCGAATTATAAACTTCAAGACGAATTTATATTGGCATACTTTATAAACACAATACCGAATTTAAAAAAAAACACTTAATAACATTATTTCTCTAAAAAAATAATGTTATAAAGTAACTTTTTTTCCATTACGATAAAAGCTAATCCAAAAAGTTTATATCGCCGACGAAGTTCCATGTATTTTTTTTTATTGGAACGCACTTGCGGTTCGCGTCATTTTTACAGCATTAACAAAAAGTTTTCTTTCAAATTTTTCCTTGTCTGTGACAGCGCCCGCTTTAACACATGCGCGGTGATGTGCTAGGTTTTGGCGCCATTCATTGAATACGATAATGAATTTCGTGGATAATTTTCATTCTTGCTTAAAAATGTCTGTGATAAGTGAAAGCATTGTTTTTACCTGTCTGTGACATCGTCTGCTTCAGCGCAAGCGCGGTGATGTGCTGGAATTTGGCGCTATGATACGTTTTGCTGTAGGTACTGAATTTCGTGGTATTTTTTTTTCTTATTCTTTTAACTTTGATCTTTGTTGTTTAGTTCCTTCAATCTATGTATGAGATTAGATAAAGTAGTGTATGAAACTGCACATAACATAACTGTATTATGCAACAGTTTCATAAATTACTATTAGTGCTTTAAATACATAATACGGTGTTAATAATCACGGATACTCAGCTTCATACAATTACCATAAAAAGCACTGTCAGTGCTAAATAAATGTTGTTACTACTGCTACTAAATTGCGGGCCGCTACATAAGTGACTAATTTGTTACTTCTTGAGCAATAAAGCACTCTTAATACTTATGCTTTACTTATATATTATTCAAAACACTTAATTATCGCGTGAGGTGTGCATGTGCGTATTGTTATTAAAAATCTTTTTAAAATGGATACAGTGGAAAAACAGTGTCAAAAACAGTAGAACTTTTTTTAACGAATTGGTGGATGCCGGAGAAAAGTTCAGAATGAATTTAAGTTTTTAAATATATCCCCCTGAAAATAATGAAGATTAAGGTTAACTTGTATTAGAGCTAATATCAATTTACTGCCTTATTTTCTTGCTTACAGCAACATAAAAGCCACTATCGTTGCTAAGAGCAATATAAGTGCTCAAAATTATTGTTTTTCCCTGCATGACTACTAAGTTTAATACCTCGAATTAAAGCTAGTTACTTAGAGTTACCATACTCTGCACATTTCATTACTATGAGATTTTTTTACAGAAAATTTCCTTTTTTATCGAAAAATTTAGAAAAAAAATAAGAATCTGATAAATTTAAAAAGCGTGCTTTGAAAACGTTTGTAGATCTGCAACATTTTATTGGTTTTTATGAACTATGTCGGCTATGCGACGATAACAAAAAAATCTAAATCAAGCATGTAGTTTTTTTATTCGAATTTGAACCATCTGAAACCCAAATTCAAAAAAAAATTTAAACATTTAATTTTAAATAACTCAAAACTGTTAACTTTTGGATAGCACATTACAGGACAAAATCGGTTGCTTTTGACCTAATCTATCACCCCTTAACGGGAATACGTGACATTAAAAATCACCCTGTATATCACTTTTTTAGAATTTTTATTTTATTTTGTTGTATTTTATTAAATAGCCGAATATTAACATCGCATTAAAAGAATTCATAAAACATGTGTATTTATTATCAGTAAAATTTTATTTACATCTTAATTACGTTTGTGATTCGTGTAATCACCATCAAAAATAAAAATATTTTAATAAATTAGTCACTATTAAAGTTGACAAGTAATTACATTTTGTGATACATGTGAGTGAATTCATTAAATTCGAATTTACGATCACTTTTATTACTTCAAGTTGCAAAAACTAACATCTTTATCATTTTGAGTCAAATAAAAGTTGCGTATAAAGCAATTATTTGACAATTGAAAAGCATCTTACTAGCTACTTTTACAGCTGAATAAAGTGAGCCCTAACCGGTTGTATAGAAGCTGTATAAGAGCTTACATATACCATTATGTGCCATAGGTTGTAACAATTGCGTTCTCGTAGTTTTTTTTGAATAGCCAATTTTTATACAACTACGAAAGTGCCCTTTCACCAACCAAAACAGAGTCCTGTTAGAATCAAAGTTAGAATTCCTCGGGAATCGAACCCTCAACCTCCTGATGTGAAGCTAATGGAGTTTACCATTACGCCACGGAGGCGGATTGTATATAGCCCTATTATTTGATACTCCACATAACCCCAGTTTCCCCTTTTTTAAATTTGACAATCCATTTCAGACCCTGTTTCTCGAAAAGTAATAAACATCTGAAACTTCGCTTTATTTTTCCTCTAAAGTAGATTGCGTATTTTTGAACAGCCAATTTTTTTTATAATTCACTCTTTTCGTTTGGCAAATTTCGGAGATGAGAGGTGATTGTTACATCTTCTGTGTTATTTGCGCGGTTTTCAAAAGCTTCAGGGTGTGAAATAAAATGTTTTTATAGACTGTGTACTCAGAGAACCCCATCATATCACATTCAAAATCATCCCCCATCTCCCTTTTAGGGTTCCGAAGTCAACAAGGAACCCTTATAGATTCGGTATTTCTGTCTGTCAGTCTGTCCGCGGCTTAGCTCAGAGACTTAATAGTACTAATGTACTAGAAAGCTGTACTTTGGCATTGATATTTATATTAATCACGACGACAAAGTGGTACAATAAAATCTTAGAAAAAAAATATTTTAGGGTATCTCCCCTACATGTAAAGAGGGGATGTTTTTTTTTTGTTGACGTACCCTATCGTGTGGAGTATCGTTGAACAGGTCTTTCAAAATTATTACAGGTTTAATACAACCAATTTTTTATTCAGGAATCGGTTTATGAAATATTAAGCTTTAAAACGCTATTTTTTGTTAGAGTCAAGTGTCACCCTCCCCCCACCAGCTAAACCACTATTTAAGGAAATCTGAAAAAATGTAAATAGTAGCACATAATGGTGTCGATTCGGTGTAACACGATTTAACTTATTTGACAGGACTAAACTAAATTTAAGCATTCTATCCTTGTCTTTTCGATACAGAAAGTAAAAGACAGAATTTATAAATTTAGTTTAATCCTGTCAATTAAGTTAAGTCGTGTAACACCGAATCGACACCATTATCAATTTGAATGGAAAACTATTACGGCTAAGTAGACTTTCCTACTTTAGAAGTAATAGTCGGTCAACTTAAGGTGTGCAGTTGGATTTAAAAAGTTCATAGATTCTCCATACAAAATGTTCTATTACCAACAGCAAATATAATTTTGTTTTTTAAAATATGCATTTGTTTTTTGTAAAGACTACGGAGTAGACATGGGGCGGGTAGCGATTTTGCCGGGTACCCGGCGGGTACCCGGCAGCGCTCAGACGGCGTGACGCAAAAGATCTAGACTTGTTACCACTGATGTGGCTTCTGAGGCTCATGATTTGTACTGGTCTTGTTTCGAAGAAGCTGCTGATAACGACGAGTCAATCAGCAGCGCACAACCAAAAAATTCAGCTGCATCTGAATTAGATCACTACTTAAACACGGCCAGGGTTGCAAGAGACACCGATCCTTACGCATGGTGGGCGTCTAATAGAGGGCATTATCCCATATTAAAAAAATTATCGGCGAAATATTTATGCACCCCCCCTAGTTCGGTATACAGCGAACGCCTGTTCTCAGAAGCGGGACTAATATATGAAAAAAAAACGAAGTCGCCTAAATGCTGATCGTGCAGAAAAATTGGCGTTTTTACACCATAACTTACCCATTTTAAACTACAAATATTAAATTAAACTTCCTAATTATCTATTTTTTCTTGCTATTACTCATAAATTAGTCCAGCTTATCATAATTATAATGATTACCATTTGTGTTCCAAGTCAATAAATAATTAAAAATCTAAAACGTATCATTATTTCTAGCCTTCCAAATTACCCGCCCAGAGCCGGGTACCCGGCACCATTACCCGGCCGGATACTTAAAAAATTGCCGGATCCGCCGGGTACCGGATCCAAACCGGGTACCCGCCCCATGTCTACTACGGAGCCCTACTTTGCGCGAGTCTGACTCGCACTTGGCTGGTTTTTAAATTTTGACTTCCCATGTCTCATCCTAGTAAAATACGAAATGTTTTCAAATTAATTTTAAGCACTTTTAATTTTGTTGGGTCAATGAGAGCTTTGGCCCACTGCCACTTAAGTATAGCGATTCTGTCAGCCATGTCGGTAACCTTAGTTGCACATAGCTCGTTGAACAGATGGCCATTAAGACATTAAGTTCTCGAGTGGCGACCGCGCGCCCATCCCTTTGTGACATATTGGCTAGGTAGCTCTTAATAACAACACATAAGTATTCAATATTCGATTCAGTAACATTTTTAGATTCGCGATCAGATTAACCAAAAGCAGTGGACGATAGTAAATAAAACTTTATTTATCTTAAAAGTTAGACAAACATTAAACACGAGCTCTGAAGCCGAGAGTGTCTGACACCAGACTGTTTATGTTGTATTTTAACCGTATCAAGCACAAATATCAGCCGAGAGCAAGACACGTCGTGAATCGTGATTCATGGATCCTTACGATAAAAAATATAATTCCAGCTGGATTTACGAAAGTAATAAATTAAAACACTCTCTTTTGAGAAAATAAAGGAGCATCATGTCTAATTAATTCGTTGATCTGGTTGAAAAAATGCATATTGAATTGTATATTCCCAAAAAACAGATGACCGTAGAGGCAGTAAAGTTCTCTAGTAGGGACCACTCACTGGACGACGTAGCGTAGGCAGGCCTTCCGCTCGGTGAACCGACGACCTGGCGAAAGTCTGGGAAAGCCGCTGGATGCGGGCGGCGCAAGGCTGGTCGTCGTGAAAATCCTTGGGGAAGCCTTTTTTCAGCAGTGGACGTCTTTTAGCTGATATATATATTTTCCCTTGCTAAGCAAACTCTGAAACTCTAAACTATGATGTGTTAATACCAATTGTGAATTTAAAAAAAACTCAGGGCTGGGTAGGTAGGTACTTACTCCTACACTATCCTACGCACACTAACAAATCACATGAGCCATCATTATATTGTCTGTGTTGATTTAGAATTTACCTAATGTAACAAATTGTGGCCGGGAAGGGTTCATTAGAGGTTAAATATTTTGTTAACATTGGATTACACCCTACATGTGTTAAACACATTGTGTTCTGGTCTCTGGTTCAATATTTTTTGCCCAAAAATCAATGTTTGTGCATTCTTAAGGTTTGTCTTCCACGTTGTCGCGTCCAAGTCGCTATCTCACTAGATAATTGATGGTTTCATAAAATCTGAATTAGACATGTAGGCTATAGGCGGTCTTTCCGGTTTCCTGTAAAGAAAATTTCTACTTACACACCATTAATTGTGCTTTGGTTTTGCTGAAAAACTTCGTCATTCTCCGATGTAGGTACCTATGTATTTCAATATTTTATTATATTTAGTTAAAGGTAGGTACCTACAGTTAAAGGGTACTTGTAGGTATCTATCTATCACAGTAACTACTTAGTAATCTGTGCTATCACTTACCTACGCTACGGCCTACGGTATTGACGGTATGCTACGGTTGATTAAATTACGACCCAAACTTAATTTATTTTTTAGGGTTCCTTAGTCAAAGTGTGCCAATGGTGTACCATTACTAAGCCTAAGCTGTCTGGCCGTTCGTCCGTCCAACCTGTGAGTATACCGAACTGAATGAAAAAAATCCTTTATTTCTTTAGCCTTCGTCATTATCTTTTGATTTTAATGATTAGGTATCATTGTGTACTTATGTTGTAAAGAGGTGTCATCATCATCATCATGTTAGCCGAAGGACGTTCTACTGCTGGACAAAGGCCTCCCACAAGGATTTCCACGACGACCGGTTCTGCGCTGCCCGCATCCAGCGACTTCCCACGACCTTCACCAGGTCATCGGTCCACCGAGTGGGAGGCCTGCCAACGCTAGAGGTGTGATGGTACGAAATCGACGGTGCGGGAATCCGACTCGAATAATGTTAGTTTTTTTTTGTTAAATGGAATCCCCATTAGGATCCCTATGCTATCGAGTACAAACGGATCCAATAATAAGCTGAAGAAAAACTTAAAAACTTTTCGGTTTAAGCTTTGATTTCTTTCTTTCGTTTTATTTTATCCACAATTGAAAAGCCATTGGATTTTTTTATGCTCAAAAGCCAAATACCAATGGTGCCGAATGTAAATATAAATACACCTTTCCAAATTAAAAAAGGGCAAGTACAGTATATTTCTTATGATAAAATTGAAAACAAAAGACGAACCTCGGACTTTGATTCCACCTCCAAGGTTTATGATCAACTTCAAAATTGTCACCGGCGGGCATACGGCTATATACCAAATTTCAGCTCAATCGGACTCCCGGAAGTCGCTCTAAAATCTTTTGCAAGATTTGACCTTTACAAACTAACTAATATACATCAGACATACAAACATTGCAAGTTAAATAAAAAACATTTTAATAAAAAAATATTTTTTTGTGTTTTATTTTTGTAAATGGTTACAATTTTTCAAAGAATAACTAGAAATGTGGGAAAAGGCGGTCTTGGATGATAAATTAATTGCCTACCATCGATGCGCAAGTCCTGGGTTTTTAAAGAATGTAGAAAATTTCCTAAGAGAATTTCCTAGAACAAATGATAATGAACTAAGGTAAGTAAAAACGTAATTATACATAAATTAAATCTCATCGCAGGAAAGTGGCCCTTTTCCTATATAACACCTTGTTTCCTTGACAACAGCAGAGTTTTAAATGCCTCGCTGAAGTAGTCCCTCTTTTCATCGCCGCGTGTACAGGCCCGCCGTGTTTAGACAAGGGATATTGGGATGTGTATTTAACGTTAAAATAAGCCTGCCGGCCGACCAAAATTTGTGGCGAGGAGTCTTAAATCCGAATTGCAGCTGTTTTTAACCGACGTCGTATGTGGAAGGGAATTTAAGTAGATCTTCATAGTCTCTTTCTTATCCCTATCGTTGCCATACCCATTCCTTATCTACATATAAACGAGTAAGTGTGTATTGTCTTAGTTAATTATGTTGTTACCTATATCCAGCGAATCCAGCGATCCACTATTTGTAAGTATGGTGGCTAGAAATGTGTGACCGATTTGAAATGTTTGAAGGATCAAAGTGCGACAATAAAAGGCCATGGCGGTGTTATATTAAATTTTGCGTGACACAAGCGTAGCGCGAAGTTCAGGCACGGGCGAGTAACCGCGCCTCGTCTGCCGTGTTATTTGCAATAAGAAAGACGTTAAAATAAAGGTTTTTTTTAGAATTGCTTAATTAATCCGCGGAGCTTTGATGTTTATTATGAGAGAGATCAGCGAACGAAGCTTCGACGTCAAGTGTCAAAGCAATCGCTCCCGCTTCCGTTTAGATTGATATACGGAGTGTTTGTAGAAATGATAGGTACTGTTTTACTAACCCTGACTGAATGATTTAGGTATTTAATGAATCTACTTAGGTATTCAAGTAAATATAACGTATAAGTATAAAATATTTTTAAATTATAAATAGCACAATTTAACTTGAAAAAACTTAACTAGACACTATGCTGTACACTTGTATAGGTAAGTAGGTAAACTCCTTGGTTTTAAAAAAAGAAATTATTAAGTATAGATTTTTAATTTTACAACGCAGGCTCCCTTTTTTAAAGTAACAGTAACACGGCAAGCAACTAACGTTTGGGACAAATCTTGGTAGCTAAATTAGAACCACTTCCCGGTTCCGATTGAGCTGAAATTTTGCATAGGTACACGTTATGTTTGGAGAAAAATTCATGCTTAGCTAAGTGGCTTCATTCTAAATCCAATATGGCGGACCAGTGAGATGAAAAATAACATTATATATCATTGTGGCGGACTCTCCAAGATGGTGAACCAGTTACTTTTTTATGCACCATACCACCCCCATGATATGGGTATCAAACGAGGGGTTTGCTAAGAAGAATATAAAATAATTACAATTATTTTCAAATAAAAGCTATTGTACCTAAAAGTTTTTAGGTTTTTCGAAAATTATTCCCTATGATACTATCTGTCACCATTTGCTTTGAGATTAAGATATTTTAATCACGCAGGTACTTATATAGAAACTTAAGTAGGGTACCTGATTTTCATGGAAATTTAACTAGGTAGGTACCTAATCAATTTTATAGCGCAGCTCACACTTGCCCTTACCATCTGTCGCCAATTGCTTTGAGATTAAGATATTTGCGATAACCTTTTGATCACGTCAGCGTATATTGACAGATTAATGCGTTCTGCAAAAGAAAACGATCCACGCACCGCTTCCGGCGGATCAGTCCAGGACAGGATGCGGAATTATGTTACATAAATATAGGGCTAAGTGGGTCTTTAGTATTAAAAAATGTTGCTAGATAGAATATTAAGGAAAGTATTTAACTCGCCTCACCTAATTTTAGATTTGGCGATTTTTTATATTTTTAACCGACTTCCAAAAAGGAGGAGGTCCTCAATTCGACTGTATGTTTTATTTTGTGTGTGTTGCGCGATATTTTCGCAGCTTCTGTACCGATTTTCATGATTTTTCCCGAGTTGGTCCCATATAAATTTTATCATAACCATTGCAGTACCTACTTTTAAGAAAATTTACAAAATTACCAAATACAATAATGCAAAATCTAAGTTTTTGCGATGGAAGTCGTTTTTTTAACATGTATAGCGTTTTCTATTATTAAAGTTATAAATATACTTACCTATATACTTACTTATTTATTGTGAAGAATTATAGTGAATTTAAAATGCATTTAATTCCTAAACTCCGTCAGTGAGCATATTGATAAAGAATTGAATTGGACTTCATTACCCTGAGCCCGGGGTAAAATATGCTGATCCGCAGAGAGTAACAAATTGAAACCGCGTTGAAAATACATTGCAAAGGGGTTGCGAGCGAGCGTGGAGCAGCGCGATAACGCGGCGGCGGCGCGGGCGGCGGCGCGGGTGGCGGCGGCGGCGCCAGCGGTGCGTGAGCGCTGATCCGTTGCATGCACGGGCACACCGCGAAGCGAACAATGCGAACAAAGTGAACAAACCTGCGCTAATCCCCGCATTGTGTCCGGACCGCCGCCGCGCCCGCCGCAGACACCCATCTCCCGATGCTCTACTTGGCACTTGGTTTCACCAAGTTCAGTGAGACACAAAACCTCTGCCCAATCGAAACATAAAAATAATATTGATTTTAGAAACTGCCTATCATGATTCATGATAGACATTGAAAAAGGTAATAAAACCGACAACGGCCCATCTTTGTTTATTCTACTAAATGACAATGCATATGGACTTGAATGGAAACTGTACAAAATTCATTAAGAAATAATGTCGCGAAAAAAATATTCGCTTTGTGTGAGTCAGGGGCAATTTTCGGAAACAACAAAACACTGAACCCTGTTGCCCTTGGAATAGAGACAGTCACGTAAAAGTCACAGTGTCGAAAAAAACGGGGTCCGGATGGGCGAGATGAATGGTGTCAAACTGACATGTCTGTCAGTTTAATTTTTTTCCCATGTTTTGGCAGACCCTGTGGAACCCAATTTGGGGCGGTAGCGAACCGAGCGGCATTACTTGCCTAATTTGTTGTGGGAGGTTAAAACCAAATATTTAACAGATTAAAATAAAACCTTAAATAATGGAAGTTGTGTGTTTTATTATACCTAGGGACCTACTTGTATGTTCCTAATTAATTACTTATCTACTGAAAATGTTTTATCATCATATGGCATCTTAATGTCTCATATCAGCTCATATACGTCCTCACCGAGGGGCTCGAGCCTACCCTGAATTAGGGCGATTGGGCCTTAGTCGACCACGCGGGCCCAGTGCGGGTTGGTCGACTTCACACACAACCTTCGAGTTTCTTCGCTGGTGTGTGCAGGTTTTCTCACGATGTTTTCCTTCATCGTTAAAGCAATCGGTGAGTATATGTACGTAAGTTTCGAAAAACTCATTGGTACATTGGCCGTCCGGGTTTGAACCCGGTACCTCTGGTTAGTAGGACCGAGTCGTTACCGGTTGAGCCACCGAAATCTTAATGTCTACGTTTAGCAAATTACAAAACTATGTGACCGCTTACTTTGGATCATACCTAAATACCCATCTACGGAAAAAGAACGTAACAAAAAGTACGAATTTTACAATAAAATAACACAATATAACTTACAAAACAAAACTATGAAATCATCAGATAAAAGGGAAAATAACAGACTTGCCTAAGTAAAAAATAAATTCTATAACCGGTGGGTCTGCGATCAAAACACCAATCATACTTATATCGACATTGTAGAAATAAGTAGGTCCAGTAAAAAAACATTGGTTAGATATTAATCTGAATTAAATCGGTAGTTCAGAATGTTGCGTTTTTAACTGACAATACAACTTAAAAACCTTTAAAAAAGCAATCCAATTAGGTACTTACTGCAGTTTTACGTTAAATTTTAAATGTGGTTCTAACTACGCAGCAGTAAGGATTAGGTTCGAGAGTGTTGAATATGGGGAAGGCAAATAAATTGTGGGTAGGTACCTTTTGTATTGTCGGTTTTTGCTGATCATTGAGAAAGTTGAATTGAATTGTTGTGCGTTAGCGTGACGACGACGGCCCCCGCCCGGGGTCGAGGAGGGGCCTCTTTGCGCCGCTGTGCCCCACCCAGTCCGACCAGGGCAGCAACGAGTTATGTGGCTGAAGATTTTCTGCCTAGAAGAGGAAGAACGATGTATTTCAACAGCCGTATAAAATACGGCTTCACTTTGTTCTAGCAATATCAATAAAAGCAATGTTTTCAAAACGAATACAGCCATACCCAGTAATTTCGCACTCATTGCTATGACTGCATTGTTTTTTTTTAATTTTTTATTGGTCTATATTTTTAGCCATGACGGATCGGAGAAGAGGTATGCTTTTAGGGTGAGAGGTTGTTGGTTTGTTTGTTTGCTTGTGTGTACAAACGAATGTTCCCGTTTATCTCAAAAACTACTAAGCCGATTTTTAGCGGTTTTTTTTTCATTTAAAAGACCACCAAGGAGCACCGCAGCAGCCAGGATGGTTGGCGCTAGTGCTCTCATTTATCTCGAAAACTACTGTGCTGATTTTCTTGCGGTTTTTTCATTTAAAAGGTATCATTACAGGGCATGTTCTTGGACATGTTTTATGGTGCTAGATCTCCAGGGAGCGCCGCAGCAGCCAGGAAGGTTGGCGCTTGAGGGCTTCTTATAAACTATTCAGCCTACTCCGATGCGGTTTGTTTTAATTATAATAGGTGTCATTTCACAGAAAGTTATGACATGTTTTACAGCAGTAGACTACCTTGGGCGCTGCAGCAGCCAGGATAGTTCGCGCCTGAGAGCTTTTTAGGAACAGTATTCAACTGATTCCCCTGCGGTTTTTTGCTTTGTAACATGACATGAGGGTAATATTTTTCGGGTGTATGTATGTATTTATGTGCACCCTGCGTCTGTACCATTGCACGCACGATGAGAATAGTAGTTAATGGGCCTTCCCTTCATTAACTACTATTCTCACCGTGGGTTCAATTTAATACAAATATAATGTATAAAAGCGTCGGTGGCTCAACCGGTAACGACTCGACATGTTTTACAGCCGTAGGCTATCAGGAGGCGCTGCAGCTTAATAAAAATTCATAAAGCATACGTATTTATTTATGTAATGCAAGTAAGGGAGAATTTAAAGAGTCTGCGACTTACGGACAACGAAACCTGTGAAATAACCACTCGCACAGTCTTTCCTCGATTCTTTTTATTGCATATGTTTAACTTTGATTATTGAAAATGGGACATACGATGTGGACCATTTTGATTGTCTTGTTGTAATTCCATTTCACTTATGTTGGAAATTGACGACGGCCGGCCGGGCCCCCGTTGCGCCTACCTGCGGGTGGTCCTGTCGCCGCGCCGGCGCAAGTTCGAGGAGGATTACGGCCACATTTACCCGCGGGTGCGGACTCTATTCTCAATACCGGCTGATCCGCAGTTGATCCCAACCCAAACTGTAACGCATTTAGATTATAATATGTAATAAACCAACTACTGCTTTAACTATTCACAATAAAGTTTTTTATAACAAGAATGTATGGTAGCATTTGTTAGGACTTCATTTTCTCAAGTTATGTGCTTGGCTATTACAAAAAGTTAAGCAGTTTTCTTAGCGAACGACATAATTTGGTGTGTATAGGTACGATTTACGACTTCCAGATTGCGTAAAACACAGACCTATATAAGAAACATGGGGAAAGTAAACAAACAGGCGCGCGCAGCCGTCTATAAAGCAAAAGTTATCCGCATTTAATTACATTCTGGTATTTTGGTAAGTACGGCTGCGACGGCCGCCGGGTGCGCAGCCACGGCGGTGGCCGACCGCGGGCGCACCGCCGCACTATGCCGCGCCGCCGCCGCGCCGAGACGCAACCTAACGCTACGCCTATACGAGCACGTCGAACTAGACGTAGTCAATTAGTAAGTGGGTAATATAAAATTATCGTCACTTACCATCAGGTGAGAAGATGCCAAGGGCTGTAATGCTGTTGGCTCGCTACGAATATACAGAAGCCGTAGTAGCTCGGTGTGACTTGCATATTATGGACTCTTGATCACGCCGTTGTTCACCGTCTTTTCCGTGCTTCGCAAGCGGCTGATATCACTAGATGGCAGTTGTTTGTTAAGATATGCATAGTAGCAGAGGCCTTTATTCCAGCCGACATGAAAACTTCTAACATTGGTGTTCGCAACTGGACTAGAACCAGAACATTCACTTTACGTAGCTGCCCTCGTAGGTGGAGTGTTAATGGTACTAATTAACCTTCCCGAGTTTGGCAAGAGACCCGTGCCTCTGAAGTGGGAACGTTATTGTTGTTTACGAACACAGAGAGTACATGGGTAGGTTGTGTTATTATATGCGAGTCCGTCTGGTCGTCCTATCAAAACAAATTTCCTTTTTTTGTAAATGAAAGGTCTTAACGAACAGATTTGTCATCAAGCATTGAAAATGACCTGGTGAGGGTAGCGGGAAGCCGCTGGATGCGGGCAGCGCAGAACCGATCTTCGTGGAAATCCTTGGGGGAGGCCTATGTCCAGCAGTGAACGTCCTTCGGCTGATATGATGATAATGATTGAAAATCCCCAAACTTTCGACCTTCTCGAGTTACACTTAAACGCGATTGTCACAGCTTCTTTTCTTAATATCTCCGGTTCTTATTGAACTACGCAGTCTGTTTTGGTCTAAGAACACTCGCTGGGACGAGCTCATTCATTTGATATTTGAGCTATTGCCCACTTAAATTGGTTGGGTTGGAGGAAATCTAGGTGTGAACATTCTACGCGCACATTCTCGCACACCGCGCACTCTCGATGTCCATAACAATAATTTAAAAAATGCTACGGAAGCATATTAACAATAACAAACAAGAAACTGTTAAATAAAAAAAACTTTAAAAATGTAATCGTACATTTATTTTCATTTTTCAAGTATATATACAACTTACAAGCTTCGCCCGCGCAGATCCCGTTTCTTGCCGTTCCCGTGGGAATTTCCTAAAATCCTTTCTTAGCGGATGGCTACGTCATAATTGCCATCTGTATGCAAAATTTCAACCCGATCCATCCAGTGGTTTTAGCTGTGTGTTGGTTGATAAATAAATAATAAATAAATATTCTGGGACAAATCACACATGGTCATCTGGCCCCAAAGTAGGAGTCCCTATGTTATGGGTTACCAGAGACTGATATACATACTTATATACGTTTAAATACATACATATATATAGATAACACCCAGACACAGAGCAAACAAATCTGCTCATCACACAAATGCTTGCCCTGGGTGGGGATCGAACCCACAACCCTCGGATCAGTAGTCAAGGGCACTAACCACTGAGCCACCGAGTCAGTTAGTCAGTCAGTCAGTCACGGTTTCCTTTTATTTAAGTTATACATTATGGAGCTACTCTATTTATTTAGTTCTATTCCCTGTTACCTGACTCCTATGTACCACACGGTACTCGTACAGTATAATGCAGTATTTCACAGACTCGTAACGAAACAGCGGAAAAGGGGAAGTTTACATAGAGTTAAGTATATAGGGGAGAATGGGCAAACATTGGGCTATAAACCATTTGGAGCGAACGAAGCCGCCGCTGCCGCCTCGGGCGACAGCAGGCGGTTGAGGGTTGGCGGGAACGAACAAATATTAGTTCGGAGGGCTGGCCGACATGCGACTAATTGTTCTTTAAATACCTCGGGCCCACTATTCGGTAAACAATTTGAAAATCGATTTATTGGAGCTGATTCCTTGGTGCGTTTAGAATATTTTTTATTTTTATGAAATGACTAAAGGCCCTTGTCCCGGTTATGGGTAGGTAGGTAAAGGTATGTTAATGGCATTAATAGGAAAACAAATAGATGTGACTATTTTTTGACCTGACCAAACCGGGAAAGTCATTCATTAAGGAGATCTACGTAAAAATATCTTAGGAGATAACAACAATCCATTCGTCTATTGCACACCTTGTTATACAAAGAGTGAACAGAGAATCGTGAACTATTTATAATTGAAGATGAAAAATGGATGAGAAACCATTAGGTGGGTGGCGGCGGGTGGAATGCGCGGCGATAGATCGGCCGGACGACGACGGGCCAAGGCGGGCGGCGCGCGGCGGCGGCGGCGGCGGCGGCATCGCGCCCCGCGCGCGCGCGATCGATGTCTTGCTGCGTGTTCGCTGTCAGCGTCGCTATTCCCGTCTCGTCTATTTGTCAAACTCGTTGTCCAATTTGTATTCCTTATGAGAGATTTAGATTTATTGCTTTTGTATTAATTTGTTATTGAGTAGCTGTACCTACCTACTTTTTACTTGAATATACGTAATCTTAATGATCAGTCTTTGACATTAGGTACTGAAAAACTTACGAAATGGAGATTAGTTACAAATTCACCTTAAAAAATTGGGTACCTACCCACCCATCCAATTATAAATAAATTAGTAAATATTGTTTTTATCAAAAGTATTTTCAAGAAAACTAGCTGTCCCGGCGAACTACGTACCGCCTTACATTACATTACACTGCCCTACCCTACCCTACCCTACACTACACTACACTACCCTACCCTACACTACACTACCCTACCCTAACCTACACTACCCTACCCTACACTACTCTACCCTACACTACACTACCCTACCCAACACTACACTATCCTACCCTACACTACCCTACACTACCCTACCCTACACTACACTACACTACCCTACCCTACCCTACCCTACCCTACATAAAAACCTTCTCCTGACAATAACGAACTCGACAAAAAAAGAATTAGCGAAATCGGTCCAGCCGTTTAGGAGGAGTTCAATGACTAACACACGGACAGAAGATTTATATATATAAAGATTATTATAAAGATAGTTAATACGCGACGACATTTGTCTGTTTGTGAACTTTTTATTGTACAGCAAAATATACAGACAGGAATAACATGTACAAAGGCGGACTTATTCCAAACAGGGATCTCTATCAGCCAACCTTTAATAATCTTAATTAATTTATACGGGATGTAACAAAAGCGGTGTAGGTCCCGTAAACTGGGGCTTCTGCTCATCATACTGACCAACTTTTATTCTACAAGTTTGCTGAAATCGCAAAAAAAATTACTCTTCATACAAATCGATAGACCAATTTTGTGCATTTTAGTTTGTAGGGTACAATTTTTTTTTTGGCTATGGGTTGCTTGAAAAATTGTTCAGTATGATGAGTAGACCCCCCAGTTAACGGGTCCCATACCAATTTTGTTACACCCCTGTATATTTATACTGCATTAATTAATTAATCTATTAATTATTTATTTAATCTTTTTTCTTTCACCCGTTCTATAGATTTGAAAGTTATCATTCGATATTCGTATCATCATACAATTCACTTGTCAATTGTGCTATGCACCTACGATGTATGTTATCGTGAACTTAATTCGGTAAGTACCGACCCGGTAGGTACCGACACATTCGCATTATAAGTGTGTAAGTACAACTACAATTTTAAGTAGTTAGGAAAAAGGGTACCTACCTACCTATGAAACACAGTTTATTCTGGGAGAAAGACTCAATGAACTCACAATAATGCATTAATTTTAACCCATATCCAAATATAAATACAGAAAAGGTAAAGTAAAATAACGTTCAGCATGGCACTCGGGTTCGGTCGGCCCATATGGGCTATGTCTTGGGCTACCCTTTCGGGCCACTATTTTTGTAATGAATGACAGTTTGCAGGCGGGCGGGCGGCGCGTTCGTATCGGAACAAGATGTGCATACGATACGAGCCGCCCGCGCCCTCCCGCGCCCGCCGCCGAAGCACAATTTTTAAAGGACCAAATGTAATTTGTTATCCAACTCGTTAGACATTAGGACAACGTAGGTACATACTTATATCTTCAATACATAAATTGTAGGATTTGTTTACAAGATACAAATACCTACCTACTTACATCAGGCAAACTATTTTAACCTCTAAAATTTTTTTCGTTCCGTTGTACATGTATAAAAAAAGTTAGTTTTTAAGTACATATGCTATTTTTAATGATGAATGACAGTTTAAAATTAAGAGCGTCGGTGGCGTAACGGCTAGGGCCGCTGCCTCCTGTCCGGGAGGTCGTGGTTCGAATCCCGCGGCCACGTACCAATGTGATTTCGAATTTAGATTTCATATGCGTTGCCGACTCGTAGTCACACCAGATTATCGTACGTTTATCCGACGCTCTTACGGTGAAGGAAAAACATCGTGAGGTAACCTTGCACACGCCTGCAAAGAAACTCGCAGGTTGTGTGTGAAGTCGACCAACCCGCACTTGGCCCGCGTGGTCGACCAAGGTCCGATAGGTGAAGCTTACATTAAAACGTCTTTATTTTTTTTTTCTCTCAACACGTGTTTGGCTAAAGTAATTCAGGGTAGGCTCGAGCCCCTCGGTGGGGACGTATAAGAGCTGATATCGACGGGTCCTACGTTAAAGTCCGTATCTGCAAAAAACAAATTACAGGAGAGCGGTTACAAAGTTATCATAAGTTGGTCGCGTCATTTCTCCGCTTCTATTAATATTACAGATTTGAAAATCGGCAATCTACTCGTAAAATAAGTAAAGTCTAATAAGCAATGTTTAAATTTAAATACATACTAGTGGTTTTGAAAAAATGCAGATACTTATGGAATTTACGATTAAAGTTTTACGCAACTGGTACTTACGGACTTATGTATTGCAGTTGGTTAAACCTCAAAATCGGAAGTGGCCCTTACAGCATTTTACTTGGCTATTCTAATCACGTAGTCACGTATATACCTGTTACAGCTTTTTATTATAGTTCAACAATGAGTCAATATTTTGTATTTACCCCTTATGAAATTTTACATGGAAAATACCTTAGTTCCATATACCTTAGTTTGTACTGAAGCTCCTGATGTGTAAAAAAATGGGACAAGAAATAAAAATAAACATTATTAGAATTCTTTTATTGAAAAATATCAAAACAAAATGGTTCTTCCAACTCTAGATATTGAATTATGATGATTATGTACTACCTATCAAAAACCGCGAAATTTAATTAAAAATCATTTGTTAACTATGCCTATCCTTATTCATTCGCTCTCTACTAATAGGTACACATAATAAACATATTTTCACATGGTTACAGAAATATAACCGATATGACAATCAACACTAAATAATGAAGCTTACGTTAAAACGTCTTTATTTATTTTTTTCTCTCAACATGTGCTTGGCTAAAGTAAACCGGCGGCGGCGCGCGGCGGGCGCTGCGGCAGCGCGCGCTGACGTCACGGTCCGGCGGCAACGGCGGCGCGGCGGGCGTGCAGTGTGCAGCACTGTGCAGCCTGCATTATTGTCAATTAAAAATGTACGAAACAAATTAGGAGCCTACCATTTTTTTCTGTGGTCGGTACCAGCACAAGTATTACTTACCTTAGCAAATGTTTTAGATTCGATGACTTTGCTGGCACCGACCTCAATAATAAATTTAGGCCTTTGATTTCGTTATTGTTGGATAATTTCGTGTACTTATACATAACATATTATTTCATAATTTTCAGTCAATTTCTTTTTAGAGTCGGTATTTAGTTTTTTTACTTTTATCTTATTTTTTTATTTTTTCTGATAGTTTGATGATATATAACAACGTTAAACCCTGTGTAATGTCTATGTATATTAAGTACCCCACTCTATAATAAATAGGATAGCTGCAAATCATAATTCATGAGATTCATTTACCGATACAGAGTCCTCAGGGTTAATCCATCATCATCTCAGCAGCATGAAAGTTAAGGAATCACACCTTCCATCATCAGCTCACCTAAATAACCCGAAAGAAAACAACTATCGGTCTATACGTACCTATAATATTTAAAGAATTATCCTCCAACTTCTAACCGTTAAGGAGTTGGACCTTCCAGCACCAGCTCATCAACATGATGACGCAAATACATGAATAGGTTTATAAAAATTATAACACGTAATACGTGCCTTTAAAATTTGAGGTTTGCCCTCGATTTCCCTGAGATCCCATCATCAGATCCTGACTTGGTGACAATGGAACCACCTGGGAAAAATACCATTTCTAACAAAAAAACTATTTTCCAAATCGGTCCATTCGTACATAAAAAAAAAGATTCCGACGGATTGAGAACCTCCTCCTTTTTTGAAGTCGGGCTTACCAATTATGAAAATTGGTACCTAAGCCCTTGGCATCATCTCATCTGATGGTAAGCAATGATGCCGAATATGGAAGCGATGTTTTAGCATTTATGTTTGGCGGCATAAGATGGTGGTAGCTAGCCAGGCGCCCCTCCACCAACCAAACCGAGTTTTACAAAGTTAAACTCCGCCGGGAATCGAACCCGCAACCTCCTGATGTGAAGCTAATGGCCTTATGCCGCGGAGGTAGTGATGGTAATTTAGAGACAATAATGGTTTATTTACCTGGGATCTCATTCTCAGATCCAGACTTGGAGACAATGGGATGACCTCAGGTGTATACTCTTTTAAATAATAAAAAAATTGGAAATCAGTCCACAATTGACAGAGAAATCGGTGAAAATACAGTAAAAGTACATACAGTGGAACATAGAATTGAAGTCGGTTAAAAAGCATTCGGCTGGGTCTTTGCACTTATCCAGTTTATCGTGTCACACCACACAAAACTTAACCTAGGTCGACTGGAAAAGATACCATAAGAGATAAGACCGCATTTGTACATTTTTATTTTATTATATTTTCTGTATTATATATTGTATATAGGTGACTAGGTGTAAATAAATTTTGTAAATAAATAAAATCTTTTCATATCCCAATTTTCTATATTATATTAGTTAATAAATGGTATTTGACGTCAGATGTTTACTGCTCAATTATGTAAATGGCTTCTGATGTCGTAGTAATCCTACTATAATATTATAAACGCGAAAGGTTTTAAGAATGTATGTTTGTTACTCTTTCACGCAAGAACTACTGAACGGATCTGACTGAAATTTGGTAGGTAGACAGATTAGGACCTGGATTAACACATGGGCAACTTTTTTCTACGCTCGAAAAGTCATAGAAATGTTGTCCACGCAGGTGAAGCGGCGGGAAACAGCTAGTACTTAGATAATAAATTGCACTACTAGGTAGGTACTCTTGAATGTTCTGAACCTAGACCTATCAAATAGGCCAATTTGAATCTCGTAGTTATTACTTCTCATAACATAAGATACGTACGTTCGACACGAGTAGCTACATTTAAATTAGAAGAAGAACTTGTCTTCTGATTACTGTCACATATTGTCTAAGTTAGTATCTAGCTGGTTATACCCTGATTTGTTGGGATGGCCTTTTGGATGGATGGGATAAATGTAGGTAACGAATTAGATTTTCAAACAACAATGAAGCTTTGAAACCGTACCTAACATCAAATCTAAAATTATACAATATTTAAGTTTGTCGTGAATAGATATTTTCAGAAAAAAAGGTATGTATTTTTTATACCTGTTTTGCTATTGCACAGAAACTGTGGTTGCTGTGATAGAACACTTGGTCCACAGTAATGCCCCAAATCCCAAATGAGATAGGAATGCCAAAGATAAGGGCTAGTCGGCGGAATTAACGATTTATATCGTTATTTATATATACAACTTAATGTAACTGAATCTCAGCTGAAATAAATGGAAAAACCACGGAGGCGCTCGGACGCCGTGCGGTGGCCGTTCCGTGCCAAATTAGACTCGGTAAACCAAATATTTATCTAAGTTTCAATATAAACGTAGGAGGTGAGATGCCGTCAATCCGAATTGGTTACGATTACGCCGCCGCCGCACGTGCACCGCGTATAGCATACGGCACCCATAAAACTATGTTGGTGGCCACAAATTGAGTGGGATTACTCGGCTGTCTGTACCTAGGAAGGAGTAGATTAAAACGTGAAAAATAGAGTTGCTACAAGAGTTATAGTATATTATGTAATTAGTAAACAAAGGACGGATTAAAATCGAGGGCCATAGATGAATCACGAATTCATGATGTGTTGAATCACAAGCGTAGCGAGTGATTCACATGTTACAATCCCGAGCGACGCGAATGATTCATGACCCTTGATATAAATCCGTTTTATTCAAGAGTTGCATAAAATACTTTATACCATGACTACGAGAAAAAGAGAGATTTAAGCGAAAACAAACATTTAATGAAGAAAACAAGAAGGTAAAATTCATTAAAATGCAAATTAAAATTAGAACAATTACTAAAATTAAGAGTAATTTTCTTTGTGTTCCTACAACAGTATTCAAAATAGCGCCAATTTACTAGTGAAATGACAGCAAAGAACACAAAACAGTTTTTATTCCAACGTTTTATTCCTTGTCGAAAATGTCGAAAAGTCTAATCTCGAGGAGTTATTTGCACAAGGAGTTTGTATGTCGAGTATTCTTTACACAGATGGCCGTTGGAACAGTAAAGTTCTCGAGTGGCGACCGCGCACCGGAAAACGTAGCGTGGGCAGGCCTCCCACGCGGTGGACCGACGACCTGGTGAAGATCACGAGAAGCCGATGGATGCGGGCAGCGCAGGACCGGTCGTCGTGGAAATCCTTGGGGGAGACCTTTGTCTTGCAGTGGACGTTATTCGGCTGATATGATGATGATTCTTTGCACAAGGAGTTTGTATCGAGTTTTTTTTGCGCAAAAAGGTTGTATAGCATTGAAAATTGAGATGGAGGTCGCATATATTGGTGTGTTCTAAATTTAAAAACCAAAATGGTAAAAGTGATTTTTATTCACTGTTTTCAGTGAATAAAATAATCTTTTTAGGGGGGCAATGTTTATGATACCAGGGTGGTAAAAAGGTAAAGGTTTTAAACCCATATATCATACTACAGTTTTAAATACTGTTGTGAGAAAACAGGTAAAATAAAAAACGACCGTGACAGATAAGCAAAATACATGGGTACATACTTATCAAAGTTTCGGCTGTCAAAGTTCATTTTACGTGACATGTGGCCCATTTTAAATATCCGGGGAGTAATCTAACTTTGTATTTTCCTATACATAAGTATATTTTTTATTACACGAATATTAAATATTCATAATTTTATTCGTAATTACAACTAAAACAACTCAATTCAGTTTTATGAAAATTGCGCCATATTTATTTAGCTAGGCACAAGTATACGCATAAGTTTTTTTTATATTACCGTAAACAGATTACAATATCGCTTGGAATAATATTAATGTAAGCACTAAAACCTCCTTGGAAAAGATAACCTATTCCTTCCTGCAACCTATGCGCATCATTCATATTTATTCTCCTTTCTTGACAAAGATATAACCCAAGGAGATTCTAATCAGCTAGCGTTATGTACTAACCTGACGGAGTAACAATCAATCTCTTTTTAAATTCTCCTTTTCAAAGTCTTTAAAACGATTCTATGTTTGGTTATATATTTTTTTATTTGCTAGAAATGTATTATTTCTCTGAGCTACCAATTAAAAAAAGTGGCAAAGTAAAAAGCACGTGGGCGGTAAAATCAATTTTGCGCACAGTAAACTAGCATATAAAGTACCACTTTTCGAGCAACTGTATTGAAAATAATATTATCATTCATATAGATAGGTAAAGTGAAGTAATCGCGAATGAATATCAGACCATTGATTCTCGTTCTGGTTATGTACCGATAAGCAATAAAAAGCTTAAGACTTAAGGAACGTAAGTAAACAAAACTTGCAAAAAAACTTTGTAAAAACAGTAACTGTAGAATTCAGCTACATTATGTGTTCCTGGACATTTTTGCTGGCGGCGGCGGCACCCATATATATTTCTAGAGGATTAGTTTCTTACTTCGTATGATGCATGGCTGTGATCATATTATGCGCCTTGTTCCGGTGCAGGGCCTATTAGAGGCATTGGATAAACAAAAGATTAAATTCTCGCGCCAAGACGGAGATAATCCCAACAGATGAGTTGGTTGTTGACCTTCGATCTCCAAGAAAGTATTAACACAACATGACTCACATTATATGACTGACGGTTTATTTTGAATCGATTAATGCTGCAAGTACGTAAATATATAAGTTTTGAAAGATACAAGTAGGTTATGTACGAATTTAAACTATACTACTCAAAACAAAATAAGGGCCACACAGCCACGATGGTTTTTTTATCAAGCAAAGTAAAGAAACTATGAAATGCAGTCATTGGTTGGATCACTGGCTACATATTATGTGTCGAGGAGCACAACATTCTGCAGGCCCTCGGATACTCAGTGGACTGCTCAGTCTAGAGCATACAGTAAATTGTGCTAATTCTCCATACATTTTGCAGTAAAAAAATCATTTTCTTTGTTTTGAGCAGTCCACTGAGTGTCCGAGGGTCTGCAGAATGTTTGTGCTCTTCGACATATTTGTAGCCAGGGATCTAACCTAATGAATGCGCATCGTAGTTTTCCTACTTTTTTTCATGTAAAAAAATAATCGTGGCTGTTTGAACTCACTTAGGTGGCCCTTATTTCGGTTTAAGTAAAGTTTAGGGTCAGTTTATAAAACACAGAGCTATAATAGGCAGGTACTACTTATAACAAGTTAAAACTGAGGAATGCTCTTTTCTGTAGATTTACCCACAATTTAAGATATAAAAAAACAGCTCTTGCTGTATTCAAATAAATATTTTTCTGCAGTAGGTAGTATTTTATATCAGAAAAGATCCGTAGAAGAACCAAAATACCCGACATAGTGCACAGAATAGCTAAACTTAAGTGGTAGTGGGCAGGGCACATAGCTCGTAGTACAAATGACCGTTGGAGCAGTAAAGTTCTCGAGTGGCGACCGCGCACGGGAAGACTTGGCGTAGGGAGGCCTCCCACACGGTGGACGGATGACCCGGAGAAGGTCGCTGGATATATATATTGTTTAACTAGCTTTTGCCAGCGGCATCGCTCTCGTGAACATAGTTTCTATGACGGCCTTCGAGGGTGCGCATTGCGCATTGCGCAAGCGGCTCGCGAGCGTGTAAGAAGAAGCCTATATGTTAATCCAGGTCCTAATCTTTGTACCTACCAAGTTTCATCCCGATCCGTTTATCTGTTGTGGCCTGAAAGAGTAACAAACATCGATACATTCAAACTTTCGCTTTAATAATATTTGTAAAAACTAGCCGTCCGCCCGCGGCTACGCCCGCGTTGTTTTCGATTTTCCTGTGGGAATAAGACGTTTTCCCTGGGTAAAAAGTTGCCTAAGTCCTATACCAGGACCTACCTAATGTGTGCCAAGTTTTATCGCGAACGAGTAACAAACATCCATACGTACATCCATACATACAAACTTACACATTTATAATATGAGTGTGATGTAATATTCAACTTCAACTACAACGTACTACAACACGTTCAACTAGTTAGCTGATTGTAAGCTAGGCCGAACGTTGATTGAAGAAGCGTCACTCAACGATCAACTAGTAGGCTGATTGTAAGCTTACCCTTTGAACATGGCGGACGTAAAATCCCATACAACGAAAAGAGAGTTGGCCAAACTTCGTTTTTTGCGTTAAAAAAACTGTAAATGAGCGAGCGAAGCGAGCGATATTAGGTTCGGTCAGGTTTGATTGCTTATACATGGATGGTAGCAGAATGCTACGCAGAAGAAGACAACATCTGTTTTTTATTCGGAGTATATTCGGAATATCCCATTCAACGACTTGGCTAAATGATGTTCAGCAATGTCGTTGATTTTGATTTTATAGCTAATAACCATTCAACGTCAACATGCCGCAGTGTGTATTTAAATAATCCCCGAAAGCGCAATATACCGAAAGATCTATCTTATTTTCTGTAGGTACGTGTGCAAATTATTATTTATGGTTTAAACAGGGATCAAAACTAAGAAAATTTAAAAAAAGTGTGTGTGTCAGCTCCGACGCACGACTGGAATTTACTCCTTACTAACGATTATAAATGAGTTGGGGGATGGCGGCCAATTTTTTCAATTCTGACAACGGATAACGTTTTTGGAAGCAATCGGTCCAGTAAGTAAAAACATCAAAATGGCGGCCACTTTTGTCAATTCTGACAGCGGATTCGTTATAAGGGACTTCAGGGACCCTTAGATATCGATTTTGGAAGCTTTCCGTCCAGTAACTAAAAAGTTAAAAATGGCGGCCACTTTTCTTCAATTCTGACAACGGATTCATGATAAGGGACCTCTGGGACCCTCAGATTTTGGAAGCAAGTGGTCCAGTAACCTAAAAGTTCAAAATGGCGACCACTTTTTCAATTCTGACAAGACAAATCTAACGACACCTCACACTTCAAAAGCCATCTAGTCGTTTAGGCTACAGGACGAGCCAAACAAAAAAATAAAAAAATCAAATTAATCGTGTTCTATTTATTTATTTTTTGCCATAGAAGAAATCTAAAAAAAAGGTAGTTAAAAAGGAAATTTAATCAGCTTTCTAGATCAGTAATTAGTTTTTATAGGTTTTATACAAAAATACTGAGAAAACCTCCGAAATCCGCAGCGCGGCCGACCCCCGCTAGTCTAGAGCGGAAGTACCTATCGTATGGACGCCGTCGGGAGCTGTGAACTGCTCGCTGGAAGGGCTAACCTGTTGTTTTTGAATGCCAACCAAAGTATTCGAAAAAAAACCATGGCTCCCCTTGATCTCCGAAGTTTCCAATGCGGAAAATCTATAAAAAATCTGACTAATCCTAAATTACTTGTATTTTTCAGGAAATTATAGCGAAGATCAAGACATGTATGTAAGCAAATGAACCATAAAACATATATTTCGCGTCATAATTTTACATCTGTGACATGTAAATTTTATTATTGTAAGACTAATTGTGACAGAGAAAATTGACATACAGACAGACGGACGGACGGATGTGTATGGCGAAATTATAAGGGTTCCATTTCATGGCATTTTGGCTCCGGAACCCTAAAATGTACAGATAGTAACGAAACTATAAAGACCGCGTGGTGCATAAAGAGTGAGCTGAGAATAGGTACTTTAATAACTAGGTCTTAAGGTAAGTAACATTTGTTTATAAAAAACCCTTGCTTGACTAGCTACTAGCTACTAGCTACGTAATCCTTCTTAGTGTACATACAAACTTATACGTTTAAACAAACATAGTTTTTGCCAATAACAACACTAGTTGAGAAAAACAATAACAAACAGACATCACTGGTTCACTGACCGTCACAATCTTGAACAGTTTGCCAAAATAACCATCAACCCCCTTCACAACGAATGTTAGCGTAAATATTATGTAGTCTACGGATAACAGCACTAAACAATAGGTAGTAGGTACCTAAATAGTTAGCTCTGTAGCTACGGGCAAAAATAGTAAAAAGAAAATGTGTACAGAATTAATTCAATATCCATAGAAAAACTGCGTGCGGGTGGTGAAATGACAAGTAAAAACCCACCATCAAATGATAAAGAGACCTCTTGAATGACGCCTCTCCAAACACAAATGAACCACTACAGAAAGGTACCTGTGACTGCGCATATAATCGTCCCGATAACTGTACAAATAAGCTGTGCGGCTCCGGGCCGTAGCCGTCGTGGTGGAATCCATTCATGCGGTGATGACGGCGAACAGCCTCTGCTGCGTCTGCGCTACTTATTTTTTTATACTTTGCATTGGTATGCCAAGGAGAAGAGAATCCTCATTTGAAGTGCCATAACTACTCAGATCAAAAAAAATCAGATAAAACTTTACGTAAATTCAATGTGAAGCCAATCAAAACCACTCCAAACCGGCCTGTACCTACTTACACTGTGTATATGCACACACAGACATCAAAACCACTCCAAAAGACTCGATAGTGTGTGCTAAGAAGTCGTCGAAGACATGCACACACCGATACCTCACACATTGTTCAAAAAGTGGCTTTAACTTGGCAGTTCGCAGCATTCTATCTGAACTTTTTTTTTGGTCTGAGATGAGTAAATACCTAAGTGTTATTATAAAGATTTAAGCTGCGTGTTTCCAACTCGATTCTTAATATAAGTAGGTAAGTACCTGACTGTACCTATCCAGCTGGAATCTGGAGAAGCTGATATGATAACAAGCTGTATAAAATACAGGTATATAGTGTTTAAGCTTATTTCGAAAAACCTAAAAACTTTTAGGTGCCTACAAGCATTTATTGGAAAAGAGCTTTTTGATTCCACCTTCGTAGTTCATCACCAGATCAACTTTAAAATACCAAACCGGACTCCGCCCCTGACGATGCTTTGTTTTGATCATCGCCCACCATGGTGAAGGAGCCTGCGACTTTATTCTTGGATGTCGTGTCGATCGCCACCGCCGCCACCGTCGCCGCCGCCGCCACCGCCGCCGCCGTCGCCACCGCCGCCGCGCCGCCGCTCCGGCCCAACTTGTGCAGTCTGCAGCGCCGTCGTTGTCCAAATCTAATTAAGTTTGTCCCCAAGACAACATAGCGTTAACAAACCTAAATTGACACCTTGTTTCTAGATGTTTCACTGTTCCTTACACCACACGTTTGTAGCTTTGCAATAGTTATCGGCAACATTCCATTCAGATTTCCACATCAGAATTTAGGTGCTTTTGGGTTAAAACAATGCTTTGTAAGTAAATGGTTTGTTTATATTCTGTACTAGAATTTCTAGATTGGGACAAAGGTAGGCAAAGTGCAGACTTTATCCGGTAACTAGACTTGACCCTTACGTATAAATGTTTGTTTCGTTATGAACGTGTTTCTTAGAGTTGTATATACAAGTATATGTATAGCATGGTGTTTGAGTTGATGTCTTTCCTATGAATTCCCGTTTTGTCGTAGCGTGACGAACACAAACATACTCGTAACACAAGTAAAAACGATGATTTTTAGGGCTCCGTACCTCAAAAGGAAAAAAAACGGAAACAATATAGGATCACTCACGTGTCTGTCTGTCCGACTGTGTCACAGCCAATTTTCTCTGAAACTACTACACCGATTGAGTTGAAATTTGATACATATTATGTAAGTTGTTGACCCAAAGACGGACGTGTAACGTAAATAAATGATTTTTTAAACAGGGGTGCCACTTTTAGGCGGGTAAATTACAAATTTTTTAACAAAAGTTGCAAACTGCATAATATTGTGCGATATATCAATTAAAAGGGCCTGTTGTGAGAATTTCAAATGTATATATTTTTAATAATTTGAAGATAAGTAGTGTAGTGTTTTTAACCTACAGATTTCAGGAAAACCAGGAGACTTGACATCAATCACATTCAAATGTTTCTTTAATAAATTTTCTTAGCTGTAGACTGTAGCATGGTGCTTGCGTTGGTGTCTTTCCTATGAATGCTTAGTTTGTCGTAGCCTAGCGTGATTAGGAAACGTACCCATACTACGTGACTTATTTTTTTTATTTTTACCAGTCCTCCCTTCCCTCGGTGACCACCCGTAGTATACGCCAAGACCCCCTCCCCTCGCCCTCTAGTTTTTACGTAGTAGGTAATTCAAAATATGGTTTCATATCATTATTTGCAAGATAGTTAAAAAATAATGTGGCTCACATATTATGCCTTTATTAGTACGGCGCTTGCCGCAAGACGTAAAGAGTACATGCATGCGAGGTGCATCACCTACAATTAAAAATGAAAAAAATATTATCAAGAAGAAAAAAGCTGATGTAAACACATATTGAAACAGGAATTTTATTTACAAAAACAAAAGTGAAAAAGTCGGGAGCATGGCTTCATGCGTTACGGTCACCTCACATTGGCACCTTACTGGACAGCGACTCATTGCGTGTGGCCGTGGCTCTCCGCCTGGGCTGCAGTGTTTGTGAAACCCACGTATGCACTTGCGGTTCAATGGTAGAGGCTAACGGTCATCACGCCCTGAGTTGTCAAAAGTGTTCAGGCAGATTCCCGCGCCATTACGCACTTTTTTTTTTTTTTTTTTTTTTTTTTATTCACAATTGGTACACCCTTGACAACATCTCACCTGGTGGTAAGTGACGATGTTGCCGAAGATGGAAGCTTTTTTTTATCAATATGAAACATGAAAACCACGAAATGCATTTTTTTGGTAAAAGAAAAAAAATCAATCTGGACGCTACAAGTTCCCGCCAAAAACCCGCCCCTGTAACCAAGCGTGGTAATTTGTAGACCCCCTCCCCCGTGATCGGGTCACGTAGTATGGACCGATTTTTTTTTGACGATACCCCTGTTCCTCAGAATCTGAATAATCTATATCTATCTATATTCTCTATATTTATTATTATTATTATTATTATTATTATTATTATTATAATATAATAAAACTGTAACGGGGCCGTGTCTGTACACAAAATATTTTTGGAAAATAATAACTGTGGTGGACATTACTAACAATACAGAGGCCAAAACAACAACTTTTGGAATTTTTGTCTGTCTGTCTGTCTGTCTGTCTGTCTGTATGTTCGCGCATCACGCAAAAACTACCGGGCTGATTTTGATGAAATTTTGTATGGTGGTTCCTTATAGCCCGGGTTAACATATAGGATACTTTTTATCCCAGAAAATTCAAGAGTTCCCGTGGGAAAATCAAAAGTATTCATTAATATAATGGCTCACCACGCAAATGTGGCTTGACCTATTACAATCAAATTTTACACGTTGATACCCTTATCGCGAACTAAAACTGGGACGTTGTGAATACCAAAAAAATTAGGGTTCCTACAGGAATGCAAAAAATTGTATCTTTAGAATGACTCAACGTAACAATATGAAACCTTTACATTGAGATGGGGTGTTTTTGACCATCATTGTATAGTCGGGTATTCTTTATCCCGGAAAACTAAAGAGGTCCCGTGGGAAATTATCTATCGATACTTACAATAATATCAATAGAGTACTTTTTTCTATATATTAGCTACACATAATCATAGTAGCAGAATGTCAATAGATGGCACTGCAGGGATAATAAAACGCGCTTAAGTTGTATTAAAACATTAAAATATTAGTTCATACTTTTGAGTGTTCATACTTTTGATGTTTATGTATTTTTCAGCATACGCTACTTTAAACTCTGGAACTATGGTACGATAGCGATGTGTTTCATAGACGAACAGAGAGGTATTTTTTTACAGATTCCAATCGTGTAAAAAAGTAAAAACACATAAATCGAGTTTAGCATCTTTTAACAGGAGGCACAGCTGACGGCGACTATTTGCGTGTGGCAGTTGCTCTCCGCCTGCAATATCAATATCTGTGAACCTCATCAATGTATGTGCGGGTCCACGGCGGAGGCAATTGGCCATCACTCACTGAGTTGCAGTCGTGTTTGTGAAGATTCCCACGTCACCAATTCCTTAATGACCTCACTCGGAGGGCACTGGTCTCGGCCAGATGGAATTGATTCCATACAGAATGGAATATTCCATCTTTGATGCAGCCGCCGGCCGGGCTTTAGTCGATCTGATGGCAAAAGGCCGGAGGGTTTAAACAGGTGCTATGGCAGAGAGGAACGCGTCTGCTTTCGGAAACCACTTTTTCTGCGTCAGTCCTCACCCGTACGGTACTGCTGCTCAATTTGCGGTGAGAAAGAAGCATAATAAGTACTCGGTCTTGGAGGCAAATTACTGCTTTGTGCCGCTGGTCTGTGAGACAACCGGCTGCTGAACCCTTAGAGGCCTTTGCCTTCACAAAGGAGATTAGCCTTCGCCTTCGAGAGAGGAGATGTGACGTGAGGTCCTACCTACTGCTAAGGTTGTCTATTGCCATCCAGCGCGGCAACGAGAAGTGCGTCTTGGGCTCCTTTGGAGCTGATACGACTCGAGGATTTGACCCAAATTAATATTGTTAGGAAATTTTATTACTAGATTGATACCTATAATGATTTGAATTAGTTTTTTGATAATATAGGTATATGTGTTATTTCATATCAGTTTATATACGTCCCCACCAAGGGGCTCGACCTGCCCTGAGTTAGGGCGATCAGGCCTTCGACGATCACGCGGGCCCATTGCGGGTTGATTGACTTCACACATAAGCTTCGAATTTCTTCGCAGGCGTGTGCAGGTTTCCTCACGATGTTTTTCTCACCGTAAGAGCGTCGTCGGATAAACGTAAAAACCAGTATGAAATCGATATTCGTATAGATATTGGTAAGTGGCAGGATTCGAACCACGGCCTTCCGGACAGGAGGTAGTGGCCCTAACCGTTTTGCCACCGACGCTCTATATTTTATTTAAGATTTAGAAATCCTTACTTAATATTATAAATGTGAAAATGTGTTTGTTTGTTTGTTACCTATTCACACTTCAACACCTCTTCCAATCTTAATGAAATTTGGCATGCAGGTAGCCTGTATCACTGGGAATGAAATAGTCAACCTTTTATCTGTGGAAATTATCATAGCCCGATGCAGTTTCTGAGGAAACTAAAACAATACTCAGTGTTTGTTTTATTTAAAATCGTAACGAAAAAATGGATTGGTGTGATTTTTAGCACAGAGATGGGGTGGAAAATGATATAATTTACTAATAAGTATATCCTGACATAGTTCCCGAGGGATCTGGGGACAACTGTATTCTACGCTCGCGCACGTCGTCGGAGGCGTCGCAACGGAGCAACGGATTAAAGTGATTTTTTGTATAGAATTTGTTGAGGGGGTGGGAAGTGACAAAGACTGCTAATCCGAATAGCCCGATCCATGTCCACGCTTGCGAGCTGATTGCGGCTGGCGCACCACTCACCCTCAAAAAGAGTCATAAAAGCTATGTCCACGTGGGCGAAGCCGCGGGCAAAAGCTAGTATATTTATATTGTTGGATTCTGTAATTATTTATTATAAAGTATCTATTTTGACTACGGTGTATTTGTCACTTAACTCGTATAGTTAAATTATTCCGCTTTGATTGTATTACTGCTGTAAAATTAAGTATTTAATTTATAGTAAATGCTACTGTAATTATTGTCATTGGATACCTAATATTTGCGTTTATTATTACGAGTAGTACAAAATGTATGAAGATGTTTCATAATTACTCACTAGGCAGCGCTGAAGTGACAAACATGGTGACATTAGACAGATTAGGCATAGGTATTTTAGCAATCTGTATTTATGCTATTAGTTGGTTAAGTTTGGTATGCCCTAGAAGAGTATCTACCAGTTTTATTACTATCCCCTACAATATGAACATAAATACTAGCTTTTTCCCGCGGCTTAGCTCGCATGGACTTCGTTTTTCTGACTGTGTTTACATGAGTGTCGACATGAGTTTTCTCCAGATCTCTCAGGAGCTTTTTGGGCTATTCTGATTAGCAGCCTATGTGACTTCCCACCTTCTATACAAAAAATCACTTCAATCTGATGCTCTGTCGCGAGCATGAAAATGAGTTTTCTCCAGATCCCTCGGGAACTATGTCAGGAAGTGCTAATTACAGCGACTTATATATTACTGGCGTAGTATTTTTTGAGTTCCCTCAGGAATCGAACTATGCATTTTAACGGGATAAACGGAAGCCTATATTGTCCTCCCCATCAGTGACACAGGCTACCTGCATGCTAAGTATAAAGCAATCAAATCTCTTTGCTTGTATTATCTGTACCTCGGCTGGTTATAATAAAATTAATAAAAAGGGTACATTGGAAATTTTGTAAAAATAAAAATTTCATCTTAAACCCCAGACGCAAAAGAGGGGTGTTACTTATGTATCTTGTGTGTCTGTCTGCGCCATCGTAGTTCCTAAACGAATGGACTGATTTTGATTCCTTTTTTTTGTTTGAAAGCTGACGCGATCGAGATGGGTTTTAGCTGTAATTTATGAAAATCTGTTCAGCAGCTTGAAGATCATCAGCTTTTTGCTAGTTCATGAGGACAACTTCCACCAGTCTGATCGATTTGAAATTTGGTGTCCTGGAACTTTTAAGACATTTCAAGAACATGACAACCTTGACCTGATGCTGCAGCATCTCCTGGAATCTGCAGAATACCCAACTCCTCATCAACTTACAGCAGAGGTGTCGTGTTTAGGCACTTTGGAATAGTCTCAATAAATTAGAGTTAGATAGAACATGGTAAACTTAACCTGATGCTGCAGCATCTCCTGGAATCTGCAGAATACCCAACTCCTCACCAATTTACAGCAGTGTTATCGTGTTTGGAACCATCGGAATAGTTTCAATAAAAAGGTGTTAGATAGAACATGGTAACCTTAACCTGATGCTGCAGCATCTCCTGGAACTGCAGGATACCCATAGGTGTTAGATAGAATATGGTAACCTTGACCTGATTCTGCAGCATCACCTGGAATTTGCAAGTTACCCAATCCCTCACCAACTTACCTAGGTAAAAATAAGTTGATTTCTTCAGCTCTTTTTCTAGCTCAATAAGGGTTCTTAGAAACTCCCACAGACAAGTGCAATAGGGGATCGGACTGCATCAAAAATAAATTCTGAAATATGATTCCCCAAATTGCTCTCCTCTGAAAGTTTCAAAAAACCTTACTTGTTTTGTTTTTCCATCACGTCTTCAATTTTTAATTGATCGAATTCACAAAATAAGTTCTTCAATGACGCTAAGAATTAATGACGTCACTTGTAGGTATTTCAAACATTTTTAGAACAAAATTTCGTTTTTGACATATCATAAAAAGTAACTCAAATGACTAGCAGTCCGATCCCGAGCGCTATTGAGCAGTCCCCCTACACGACCACTCTTAGATCAAAATATTACTACATAATAACAAACTTAAATAAGAGGCCATTTGGTACTTACACATTATTTTTTACTTTTTAGAGGTTTTTGTAAATTTATTATTTAATTGTTTTTTCTGCCTTAAAAAAATTAGTGAAAGTAACGGAAAAAATAGCTACTTTTTCTAAAAAAAAAAAGGTTAAAATGCTGTGTTAACTAAAACAAAATAAAAAGGCCGCGAATAAAATTTGTGCTGTTTATGGACCTAATGCAGTATCAGTCAGTAGCACAAATTTGCTTACAAAATACGAAGAAACTTTTTCCCCGACCTTAATATGCATATGCGTTTTTTTTAAAGTATTCAAAATATATAATTAGTTCAGTTTTTTGTTAGGGCAGTTTAGTTTGCCTTAAGGCGAGGCATTTGTAAAACAGTTGTCTCTGTTTTTTCCTTTACGTGTAAAGAGTCAAGAAAATAACCACACTTTTGCACTTTTTCAATGTTTTACGTTATTATTTATCTTAAGACTTCAATTTAAAAACTAAAATTTTGCAGATTCTCTGTAGTACCTACTTAAAAAAAATCCGTACAAAAACTATGTGCAAATTTAGAAATTTTATTAATAAACAATTCTTTTTAGACTTTTATGTAAACGCTTTAGACCTGTTTTTGGGATTCTTTATGATCAAGTATCGTGTAACATATTAGCACATACCTCAGACAATATCCTTAAGTATGTCCAATATTAGTAGCAATTACCAAAAAAAACTGATCTAGCAAAAGGGTTTCTCCGCTTTTCCACCGGTGCCTGGCCTTAAGAGGTATTTACGGCATTTTCGCTTTTTTATACGATGGGGCTACGACATACCAACTGTACCTAGTTAGGAATATCCTCTGGTTTCAAAGTTAAGTGCTCTGTGGTTCCCGTAGTACTTTAAAGGGAATCCTAGATTTGTAGTTTAGAAAAAGCTAACCCACGGGAACCACTTCACAAACTGGGATAGAAGTTAGTCTATGTCCTTCTCCCATAGCACAGGCTATGTGGATGTCAAATTTCATCAAGATTGCTTATTATTGTATCAGCTCATATACGTCCCCACCGAGGGGCTCGAGCTTACCCTGAATCAGGGCGATTAGGCCTTAGTCGACCACGCGGGCCCAGTGCGGGTTGGTCGACTTCACACACAACCTTCGAGTTTCTTCGCAGGCGTGTGTAGGTTTCCTCACGATGTTTTCCTTCACCGTTAAAGCAATCGGTAAGTACATGTACGTAAGTTTTTTTGAAAAACTCATTGGTACATTGGCCGTCCAGATTTGAACCCGGTACCTATGGTTAGATGGACCGAGTCGTTACCGGTTGAGCCACCGACGCTTTTTAAGATTGCTTATAAAGCGTTGAAACGTGAAGAGGTAACAAACAAATAAACAAACACATTTTTACATTTTTAGGGTTCCGTACCTCAAAAGAAAAAAACTGAACTCTTTTAGGATCAATTTGTTCTACGTCTGTCTGTCCATCCGTCAATCTGTCTGTCAAGACCCTTTATCTCGGGAACGCGTGGAACTATAGAGTTGAAATTAGAACCATATACTGCAGTCTACAGTCCCTTGACGCTGTGAAGAAAACAAACTTCCAAGTTTACGTAAAAAAAAGATACGGCTGTTAATGCCGCAAAAAACGTATATTTCGACACTCTCAAGGGAATCAAGGGTATTTTCCGTTGACCTAGAACTATGAAATTTGGAAAGAAATTTCGTCTTATATTTCGTCTTATACTACAAGTACAGGGAAAAATCTAAAAACTAGACATTTGAAATTAAATCATAAAAAACATAGTCTTTATTTAAAGTATGTAATCAATATGCATGGAACGGCGGCGGTCTAAATATTGAATTGTGAGGTATCGTATGAAAGGGCTTCATTGGCACACGCTTAAACAGATTTTTAATTATTTTTATTATGTATAGTTTTCGATTTACGACGAAGAATGAAAAATCCCTTTTTATATGTAAGATAGGTAAGTACCTAATAATTTTAGTGTATATGTAGTAGGTACCAAACAGTTTGCACTGTTATGACTTATTATATGCACAGAGGCTAGCAAATCAAGCTAGACACTATGGACTTTGTACCTACCGTTCTTATGCAGTATGCGTATGGGTCAGAATCCCACTACGTTTTTTTTTTTTTTTTCGAAAGGACAAGCTTGTTGTGTTGGCCATTGGGGCCTTTACAACTTCACCGGGCAGGGGAGGCGAGTACGGAAGGCACTCAACCTAGTGCAAAGCAAAAAGATGCAACTGCCTAAGGGCGCCCAGGTGGGCACGGACCTCGGCTTAGGTCGTTGCTTGGACGCGGGAGGATCGGAGAAAAGCGGCCTGGTATATGCCGGTAGCGCTGGTAAGCGCCAGAAGCGGGGGGACGCCGCCCTCGCCGGCGAGGGCAGAATGTCGGTGCAGTGTTTCTCTGTGAGTTAGGGGGCGGGGTCAGGGCAGCTACGGCTAGCGTGGTCGGGTCGTCGGGGTCAGTGAGTACATGTCTGGGGCGTCGGATTACGCGAATGGGGTTCGCGGGTAGCTCGTAAACGGCGGCGTTTACGAGTAGCGGGTTGGGGTGGTGTTCGGTAGACTTAAAGTATCGGATGGAAGCCACTACGAGTACGTTAGTACTAATATACCTATATACTTTGCTACGAGTGTGTAGCTTGATGTGCTGGCCTCCGTACCTACAAATTTGTACGAAACCCTCGGTGGGCGAGTCCGACTCGCACTTGTCCGGCTTTTTATATTAGTAGGCCTTAAAGTTAGGGGGTTTGCATAAAATTCATTTGAATTTTTTGTGTCTAATTTTATTAATACAAATATTAATTTACTAATGTTCATTATTTCTATATTTACAAAGCGTTTATGAAATATAATAATACTGCATCATACACACTTGTATAGACACTATAAGACTAGAATATCCGTAGGTAGTACCTATAGATACAATTTTATGTTTCACTAATGTACTGCTGCAGTAGCATTCACTTTCTGCAAGCGAAAACGTGCCTAGCTGGCATTTACATACATATATAGAAGTTATTAGATACTCGTAGGTACCTTAGTAAATCGAAAATGTAGGCAAGTGACAGAATAATTATTATCAACAGTGTTGTCAATATCTATACCTATACAAGTAAGTTATACATATTTACATTCAGGTTACATATAATTTATATGTATTTATGTACCTACTATATTAATATTGGTATAAATAAATACCTATGTACTTACTATACTATTTCACTGTGTCACTGTACTTGTTTATAGCTAAGTACAATACGGATAATCTAAACAAACGGTCTTAAATATTCCTAGATAATAAACGTCTGTCATACAATCAAAGTCCTCGCTTTTAGTACAACAAAACCAACAGGTATTTTCTACTTTATGGACATTAGACATACTAAAAGCCTTAGTATGGGCTCTGGCAATATATTTGTCTACATACCATTTGGAAAATCAGTATCAATTATAATAAAAGTTCAGTTCTTTATAATAATAACACGAAGTCCACTCACAGAAGGGCTTTCTCAAACAGAACTTGGTGACCCGATAATCACAAAACTACGGCTATATTTCCCTGAAGTCGGCCTCCCGCTTTCTTCGTAGTGCTCATTTTTCTGCTACCTAGAACAAAGAACATAAGTCATTCGACACGTGTCGTGTTGTCTATTCGTCAAGAAAAGGGCTGGTCAGTTGTTCGTTTTGAAAATATAGCCCGATTGCAATTTGCATCTGTTTCTTTCAGACACCAATGTCTTGTGACGGATAGACGTAATCGCGGTGACGACTGGCTGTGAGTGCGGGAACTGCGAGTTGACCACGCAATGCTTGAGGTCGTGAGTTGATCCCGAGGCGAGGCGATACTGTTACGATATTGATAAGTGTGCGTTGTAGTACGGAATTACATCCATCCATCTGAAGGCCTGGAGTTGAGGCGGTGATGATCCGCTTACGAGTTATGTATGCTTCAACCTTTAACGCATTTAGCTAGGACGTATGCAAAAATCAGTATTTAGTTGAAAATTGCACAAAAATTCAAGATATCGTCTAAAGCTCGCATTAAAAATAATTTAAAAAAATAACGAGCGAGTCTTACAGTAGTTGCATACGATGTGTGACATCTGACATTAGTAAAAAACCTACCAGCCTTCCGGCCTTCGGCCTTACAGGGCGCGCTCCGGGCTTCGCCATACGCTACGTTAGTAATATGTAGTAGGTCACCTTTGCCCAAGCGGAGCTTGGCCTCCGGCCTTGCATTAGGCGCCATGGCAATGTTTCCTTAGCCTTCGTGACTAAAAAAAATAAGGCGGTATGGCCATGTTTCCTTAGTCTTCGTGACTGGAAAAAAATGCTGCATGGCCCTGTTTCCTTTAGCCTTCGTGAGTAAAAAAGGCATTTCCTGTTTCTCAAATCATAGAAATCACTGATGTTACACATCAAAAACCTAAAAAGTCCAGTGCCGAGCAAATGCGAGATATAGGGCAGCACAAGGGCAGCACCTAAAAGAAAATGAAATAAATTTGGAAAAAATAAAAAACTTTTAGGAATACAAGCTTCAATTTGAATGTAATTTTAATTATTTCGTATTCTTCTCAGCAAACGCTTTCATTTTATGGGGGTGCTAGAAACAGTTCCGCCATCATTGGGAGTCAGCCAAACTGGATTTAGAACGACGTCATTTAGCTAATCATTCATTAGCTAATTGTTTTCCAAAATTAACGTGTATGCAAAATTTCAGCTTAATCGGAAACCGGAAAGTGGTTCTAATTTAGCTTTCAAGATTTGTCCCTAACTAACTAACAGGCACGGCAAGTTGATATAAAGCATGTAAAAACGGCGCAAAGCTTGTGATACTGTGTTACTTTAGCTACAACAGACCCTTGCTATATTATGCAATAAACTTGTGATTTATCTATTCTGTAGCCATACCTCTGTATAAACATTGTATTATAGATATATATAGGCCTACTTGTTGTTTCCAAAAAACCTATACTAAATTCATCAAAAAACTGTCTAGGAAATTCAATCAGCTGATCGACCAATGTTGTACATTTTTGTGTGGAGTTTGGAAAGTTCCAAAATTTATGTAAGTAAGTATATAGGTATGTTCCTAGCGAGTGCAACGAGGGGCTCCAGCCTATCCCGAATTAGGGCGATCGGGCCTTAGCCGACCACGCTGGACGAAGTAACTATTTAGTAATCTGTGACGCTGGCCCAGTGCGGGTTGTTCGACTTCACACACAACCTTCGAGTTTCTTTGCAGGCGTGTGCAGGTTTCCTTACGTTGTTTTCCTTCACCGTAAGCAAAGTATACATATTATTCCGTAAGAGCGTTGGATAAACGTACTTAATATGAAATCAAAATTCGAGAACACATTGCCATTTACACATGGCAGGATTCGAACCACGAGCTCCCGGACAGGAGCTAGTGGTCCTAGCCGTTACGCCACCGACGCTCAAAAATACGTGAAATAAAATGTCACTTATTTTAATATAATGGCTTTTAACAATATACCCGCGACACATAACGTACCTACCTACATGAACCCTGAATTTTGTGAACACATTGTTTAAACTTCAAAAATCACAAAACCTTTTTGTCATGATTTGTCTTTGTACTGTTTGCACCACTTGGTTACCAGATGGTCAGCTAACAATTTGACGGACATAAACCGGCACAGAAACAACAAACCGATCATTTTATGGCTTCCACGAGTTTGCATTCATTGTAAACTAAACAAAACTATTCTATTCAAAGGGCATTGTTAGCCGATCACTGATTCCAAATCCACTCAAAAAACTAAATTAACTGACGAGCAGTTCCTAATCGTACCAACTTCATTTTACTGGACGTCCATGTGTTCTTAGCCTAACCACAGATGAGATACTAGCACAGATTACTAAATTAGTTTGATACTAGTTCCTTCGTGCCTAACATAGAAGAAAAAAGATGGAAATAATAAAAGTCCGTCAAGTGCGAGTGGGACTCTCGCACAGAGGCGAGCGTTCCGTAGCCCGACATTTTTCCAAGTTTCCACACGTGTACGATACCTTTATACTCGAATATCAATCAATAGGCATCAATGAGAACAACATAATTTTTTTTATTATTATTTATGAATCCTTAGCGCGAATACGGCTCACACTGACTTGTTCTTATTATTTGATGTTCTACTTTAGGGTTGTTATTAACTTATTATTATTACTTACCTACTATAATTGATGCTTGGATGTATTACTATATTTTTACGATGGAGCAAATACAAAAACCTTTATTTGTAGGGATGCATCGATACGCCTTTTTGCCGATACGATACCGATACCGAAAGTCTTAAACATCAGCGTTACCGATATCGATACCAATACTCTTAGTGAATTTTATTTTCTGTATAGTTATTTTCGACGCTGAAGCGGTGCGGTGTCCATTCACTTGGATGGTATACCTCTTCACGTGACTCCACAAGTTTATGTGCTATACCTAATTTTGATGCCACGGCACGGGACACGTTTTCTTTACAAATATAAGTATCTACATATTGCTTGGAAATTTCAAATGTCGAAATTTTCAAAATTATACCGTAAAGCACTTTGAAATTGACATTATTTTACTTTATTTATTTTTTATTCGACCGACTATAGTTATAAAAATACTCAAACGCAAACTAATTAATTTCAATGTAATTTTGTATTTTATTTAGCATGGAAAAAGTGAAAACAAAAGCCAACTATACTATAACTAAAAAACTAAACAAGTGGCGCCCCCCCCCCTTTTACTATCCCTTAAATTTTTACTTTTTTGGTTTATTATTTTTTTGTGAAAAAAAAAAAATTCTATAAAAATTCAGCCGGCTACCTATAGGCTACCGACCCATGGTCCAACTACTTTGTCCAACTAACGGCTACCTATAACGCTTCTAAAGATATAGCCTTTTAGAGGTCGGAACGACGCGACGGACGGACAGACAACGCACGTACAGCGAACCCTGATAAAACTTACTCAAAAACTATTTGCGCCACTATGCCAAAAGTATATATCAATTATATAAGCGTGTTAGATTTAAATTTTGATTTTTTTATTCACAACACTGGTCAAACCTGCAGAAACTCAAAATTTTATAAGTCTGACTTGAATGAACTTTTCAAATAAAAATCAAAAAAATTTAACTATTTTCTGGCACATTTCCGGTTCATATTTAACTTGGTTGGAAAGATTAATTTGATTTAGTCATAACGAGTACATATATGGTTTTATTTAAAGTTATAGTACCTTACTTACATTTAGGTCGATTTTTAAACAATTTTGTGCGCTCTGGGTTAAAAGCATCAAACTTCTACCATGAATAGGGTGCCCCACGATAATAATTTTAAGATATGGAGGGAGACGTCCGGTCCGTCCCCTGTGCGCGGGGGGAGAGGGGCATAGGGCGTGAATTACGCATCTTCATGATTATTTTTTTCCTGATCAGTTCATGCAGTGTGGTATCGTTTTCATGGAAAACGAATGTGTACAGGAATTTCAATTTTTATGCTTAAAATGTATGATTCCATACAAATAAATATTTTTAAGCCAGAAATTACCAAGACAGTGATGATTCAATATTTTTATTACACATTTTTTTAAACCTTAATTAATATGACTATATAAATTACAGCAATAAAGCTTACTTAATATTGTTTACAAATATAAATATAATATAATTGTCGTTAAAAAGCGTCGGTGGGCTCAACCGGTAACGACTCGGTCCATCTAACCAGAGGTACCAGGTTCAAATCTGGAAGGCCAATGTACCAATGAGTTTTTCAAAAACTAACGTACATACCTACCGATTGCTTTAACGGTGAAGGAAAACATCGGAGGAAACCTGCACAGGCCTGCGAAGAAACTCGAAGGTTGTGTGTGAAGTCGACCAACCCGCACTGGGCCCGCGTGGTCGACTTAGGCCTAATCGCCCTGATTCAGGGTAGGCTCGAGCCCCTCGGTGGCGACGTATATGAGCTGTAATGATGATAATTGTCGTAAACTTATAAGAAAAAAATCAAGAACGTGTCAAGAAAAGAAGCGCGCGGTGATGCGGTGAGGAAGGTACGCATTCCTATCATATTGTTTGCTGAACTATTAATGCTCCTTGATTTATGTGACATAGTATAAGTGTAACATAAAATACAAGGAATGCACTTTAATTGCTTTGCATAAGTGATGTTTTTATCAACCTCAATTGTTATATACAGTTATATACAGGTTGTAAAAAAACTGGTGTAGGAGCCGTTAACTGGGGTTTCTACTCATCATACTGAACAACTTACCCCAAGGAACCCATCCAAACTTTTCTTTGGATATAGCGAATTGACTACTTGCAAAAAAAAATTGGACCCTCCGTACTAAAATGCACAAAATTGGCCAATCAGCATCAGCTGATCTGAAAATTTTTACTCTTAATACAAATCGATCACGATTATTATTTGTTTTATATATTTGATTATTATAAGTTGTTCAGTATGATGAGTAGAAGCCCCAGTTAATGGGACCTACACCAATTTTGTTATACCCTGTATACCACTGGACGTATCGGGCTGAAATTTGGCCTAAAGATAGCAATAATGACGTAAGTGAGCTAGGAAAGGATTTTGGGAAATTCCTACGGGAACGGCAAAAAACGGAATCTGCACGAGAAACGCCGCTGGACATCAGCTAGATTCTGTAATATACATATAGGTGAGTTTTAATTAGTTCTTGATAGCAAAGAATATGAATGTACTCGTGATTATAAACAACTTTCCTAAAGAAACTATATGTCAAACCAGAAAAATAATTTTTAATACAATATGACAATTATCAAATCGGCAAAAATGTATGAAGGACCAAATTTTTTTTTTATATTTGACATATATTTTCTTTGGGAAAGTTGTTTATAATCACGAGTACATTTATATCCTTGGCTATCAAGAACTAATATAATTAAAAGCCTAGTTGATAAATAGTTGCCGTACAACTACATATTAGGAAAACGTCATGAACGCATAAGCACAGATGAGATACTAGTTACTTCGTGCATATGATAAAAAGTCAGAACTCGTTCAATGCGAACTTCACCTGCATCTGACTGCAAATCTTTATTACATTATAGGTCATTACTTACTCATAATTATGCCATTTTATTAGTACTTTACTTCCAATTATTCATCCAAGCTGTCCCAAAAGACTGTTTGTATTTCATATTGCGATATAAATAAAAGGAAGAGGTTTACAAGTAGAGGTTTATCTTCATCATAAATAACTTTTTATCAATAGAAAAATAATTTTTTGGGAATTTACTTCCTAGTTGTTGTAATGTAAACAATATGTATCATCTTCTCGCGTCATTTGCAAACAGCAACTCTCTTTGAGAAACCTCGTATTATTGATACGAATGTATTTTGGTTGGTCTTCCTTTCAGAGAGTGTAATGGATTGCCATGACTCTGCAGTCAGTTGCAAGTGAAGTTCGCAGTGAACGAGTTCTGCTGTTTTATCTTACGCGTTATTTTTACTTATAGGTTGTCGTTTAAGGCAACGGCAACTATTTAATGATGGCTGGGTCAAATGGCAATATTCAATTCAAATTATTGAAAGACTGTGTAAAGCTATCACTATAGAAAAAAATATATTACCTAAAGTAATAAAAAATCGATTTAATTGAATACAACTATAAAAATATTACCTACCACTTTTGTTGTAAAAAATTATACTGTAGACCCTGTTTTTGGCATTAATTGCAAAATTTCTCTAAAACAATTAGTTAATGTTGAATGAAAGAACACACAAAAATCGGTAACTTTAACACCTTTCTTTTTAATTAAAAATACTTTTTAAAACTTTTTTAAATGAAGAAAAGTAATAAAAACACGTAAAAATCGAGAATTTTGGCGTTTGGTTTCAACGTAACAGCCGCGTTGAAGCCCGCATTGATTTGAACTTAAAATTTACTACGTTCGATACCTATTATTTTAACACGTATCAACTTGCTCGGATTGAGTAATCTTAAAGCCTTAACAACATATTAGCGGATCCGTTGCTCGCGCAGGTCTCTTTTTTTGCCGTTCCCGTAGGAATTTCCCAAAATCCTTTCTTAATCCTTTCTTTCTTATTCATCATTACAGCTCATATACGTCCCCACCGAGGGGCTCGAGCCTACCCTGAATCAGGGCGATTAGGCCTTAGTCGACCACGCGGGCCCAGTGCGGGTTGGTCGACTTCACACACAACCTTCGAGTTTCTTCGCAAGCGTGTGCAGGTTTCCTCACGATGTTTTCCTTCACCGTTAAAGCAATCGGTAAGTATGTACGTAAGTTTTTGAAAAACTCATTGGTACATTGGCCGTCCAGATTTGAACCCGGTACCTCTGGTTAGATGGACCGAGTCGTTACCGGTTGAGCCACCGACGCTTATTGAACCCGGTACCTCTGGTTCTTTCTTATTACGTCATAATTTCTATCTGTAAAATTCAGCCCGATCCATCCAGTGACAAGTAACTATTTAGTAATCTGTGCCAGTGATTTGAGCCAAGCTTTAAAGTCTGTCTATAATGGTCGGTGACTATAATGGTCCTGGTAAATACTGCATGAATAAAAAATAAATAAATAATTATAATTGCTTATGTTGATAAAAAATGCTATGCAATAGCTTTACCGCGGCAGTCCCCGAGTGCCACACGTCTTTTATTATTTCAGTTAATTATTTAAATAGTGAAGAAACACGTTCCGCTATAATTGAGTAATTCTTTGACTCCCGGCCATGTCAAATGCCCGCAGTTGTAATTTTCGAGCTGATTCAGGACTTCAAAGGTACGGGACTAAAAATCAAAACCAACAGGCCTCTAAGCTTGAATTATCAATATTATCACCTACTATGTATATTGCGGTAAAGGATCCATATTCTGGGGCGCCTATATTCCTGGTATTTGGTAGATTTGCTAAGTTATGGTAGGTATTTTAAATTATATTAAGGTATGTCTCAGTTCCGTACGTCATCACTGGCAACACACATTGGTCGAAGACCTTGGTCTTAAGATACTGCAGTATCTGGGACGTAAAGATATTGCGAAGCTTCCCGAACGCTGCCCAGCCGAGTTGGATTCGACGATTGATCTCTTTCTCGAAGTTGGACCTACCTAACTAGACTGTTTGTCCCAGGTATACATATTCGGTAACAACTTCGAGTGCAGAGCCTCCAACCTTCAGAGGAGTAAGTATGACACGGACGTTTGACATAATTTTCGTCTTGTCCATGTTCATTCTAAGACCTACTTGTTGAGAGGCTCTACTGAGGCCATCGAGCATTGTGCCTAAGTCGTCTATAGTCTCAGCCATGACCACGATATCGTCAGCGAATCGAAGGTGGGTGATGTACTCGCCGTTGATATTGATGCCGAGTCCACCCCAGTCCAAAAGCTTAAAAACATCTTCCAGGGCGGCGGTGAACAGTTTCGGAGATATAACGTCTCCCTGTCTCACCCCTCGCTGCAGCTGGATAGGTTCCGAGTTTTGATCCTGGAGGCGAACCGACATGGTGGCGTTTTCATGCAAACACTTCAGCACTTCGATATATCGATAGTCAATTTGGCACCTCTGGAGAGACTGTAACACAGCCCAGGTTTCGATGATTACTATGGGCCTCATAAGAAGGCTCAAGGTCACCCAAAGGGCAATGGAGCGTGCTATGCTCGGAGTTTCTCTGCGTGATCGAATCAGAAACGAGGAGATCCGTAAGAGAACCAAAGTAACCGACATATGGCCGTTGGGGCAGTAAAGTTCTCGAGTGGCGACCACGCACCGGAAAGCGCAGTGTAGGCAGGGTTCCCACTCGGTGGACCGATGACCTGGTAAAGGTCGCGGGAAGCCGCTGGATGCGGGCAGCGCAGAACCGGTCGTCGTGGAGATCCTTGGGGGAGGCCTATGACCAGCAGTGGACTTCCTTCGGCTGATATGATGGTAGGTACGAGTATATTAAATTTGTTTGGTAGATTTGAGTAGTTGAGAAGCATATGTCCAAAATGTCGTATTTCACTTACCAACTTTCTTTTGTTGATTTATTTACCATAGTCATGGCATGAAATCCATCGGATCAACCAATAAACTTTTTAAAAGGAGCATAGTTAGTTCCCATGTAAATAAAATCCAAAAAATCAGGATTTCAATCCAAAGTGATGTACTCGTATTTATCCTTCTATTTTAGCATTTTCAGAAGAGGAAAATTTTGTTTTTTCCTATTTATGTAAAGTTTAATTTTATAGAAATACAACCTTTCAAACAGATGCTTCATAGTTGGTAGATGTGGTTCGAAGGTTTGGTATTTTTTTTATTCATAATTGGTAAGCCCTTTCGGATGACAACTGTCGCAATTAAAACGAACATATCTCGGAAAGTGCCGGTCTTACTTAACCTACTCGTGTGCAAGGTTAATTAATAATATATGATATGATATGATATGACGGCTGTCAAAATTAAACCTCATAACCAGTGACATCTATCAAATCTTTTGTCATACATATACATAAAACAGAAACTATTGATCCTGGACAATTGTTTCTAAGGAGGAATGATGATGTTCTCACATAAAACCGCTATAACTTGAAAACTTTTGATCCTGTACTACCTAGTTCCCACTAAAGAGAAATGATAATTCTCCTCGTGATCATCATTTCTGATGACAACTGTTAAAAATTTAAAGTCGCTTCTTCCGGTATGGAATGTTTGTTTAACTTGATACCCAACTCGATAGTTTTGTAGATATTATTTTTGCGTTGGTTTCTTAGCCATCATAATAGATTTAACGTGACGTCGTATAGGTATAGCCCATGTTACGCGGAGCATTCTAAAAAATCCACCGACACATCATTTGTCCAAATCTGATTAAGTTTAGGAGTAACGAAGGAACAGATGAACATCCATACACAGACTACCAAACTCGTAATGAACATGCCATTTTGGGTTAAAAAAATATTTAAAAAGTTTTTTTTATATGACAGTACCTACCATTTTTAGAGTTTTCCCGGATTGCCTAATAAGTTATGCTATGGCATATTTTAGATGTTGCCTTATAAAGTAGGTACTCAAAGTGTTATCGATGTCAAAAATTTTGAAAACATCGTTAGACCACCTTTGAGAAAAAAGTATTTTTTTGTATGGGAGGTACTCTTATTATTAGGTTGAAAATTTCAGAACTAACAAAGGCACTACACCTGGCAAATAATTTTAATTGTGCTATTTGCAAAATTTCATCCAGTTGCTCTGCAAGTCGAGAGAGCGCGCGCGCGCGCATGTTACCTATCCTGGAGCACGATCCTTATACCTACGAGTAAGTATATGTATACGAGTAGATGAGTTTGACCAAAGTATATATATTAGTACTGACGTAGTTTGACTGTCTGTGGCATTTTTAGCATGTGCCTTTTTACTTAAGCCGTTTGTGCCGGTTGCTATTATTACAGATGCATTAGGTAGTTTGATAAACTTCCGACAGTGGGGTTCGCCACTAGCCCTACAATCTCCACCAACCCGGACTTGGGCCACCTTCCAAGTACCTATGGCCTAACCTTCCGTCTCGAGAAAGAAACCTGTGCCCCATAGATGGAATCGTTTATAGGTTGTAACGACACTCATGCACGACAAACAATGGGTACGCATGCACGCGACAAACAACGGCCTGTGCAACACACACACACCGGTTTTTCAAATCAAGCACATAACCTTTTATTTACTCCTTCGGTCTTAGTGCTTATGTAATATGTTACAGTATACATAGGCGCAGGACCGGTCGTCGTGGAAATCCTTGGGGGAGGCCTTTGTTCAGCAGTGGACGATTTGTGGCTGATATGATGATGATGATACATAGGCACTAAGACCGATAGACAGTATACTTTATACTCTAAGTCTTTCGGTGCTCAAATGTAATAATTGAAAACGATAAACACGTTAAAAAACCGACTTCCATCGCAACAAATTAGTACATTTTTGCATTATTATTTTTGGTTTTTGTTAATTTTCTACTAAAGTACTACACCGATTTTGATAAAATTTATATGGCACCACACGGGAAGCACTAGCTTTCAAATAAAAAAAGAGTCATAAAAATCGGTTCACCCATTCAAAATAGGTAACATACATAAAAAAAAAACATACAGACGAATTGAGAACCTCCTCCTTTTTGGAAGTCGCTTGAAAAATACGTCAATCTGCTCTTCTTGGTACGCAATATGCAACACGACAATCATTCAAATCAGAAAATGTAAGCCATGTATGTTTCTTGAATTAATTTTTTTACATCATACATGCTCAGTATCAGTAAGGGTACGCATGCACGCGACAAACAACGGCCTGTGCAACACACACACACCGGTTTTTCAAATCAAGCACATAACCTTTTATTTACTCCTTCGGTCTTAGTGCTTATGTAATATGTTACAGTATACATAGGCGCAGGACCGGTCGTCGTGGAAATCCTTGGGGGAGGCCTTTGTTCAGCAGTGGACGATTTGTGGCTGATATGATGATGATGATACATAGGCACTAAGACCGATAGACAGTATACTTTATACTCTAAGTCTTTCGGTGCTCAAATGTAATAATTGAAAACGATAAACACGTTAAAAAACCGACTTCCATCGCAACAAATTAGTACATTTTTGCATTATTATTTTTGGTTTTTGTTAATTTTCTACTAAAGTACTACACCGATTTTGATAAAATTTATATGGCACCACACGGGAAGCACTAGCTTTCAAATAAAAAAAGAGTCATAAAAATCGGTTCACCCATTCAAAATAGGTAACATACATAAAAAAAAAACATACAGACGAATTGAGAACCTCCTCCTTTTTGGAAGTCGCTTGAAAAATACGTCAATCTGCTCTTCTTGGTACGCAATATGCAACACGACAATCATTCAAATCAGAAAATGTAAGCCAAACATTAATAGATAATATTGTATGTTTCTTGAATTAATTTTTTTACATCATACATGCTCAGTATCAGTAAGTAGGTACAACCAGTTGGACATTGCAGTTGGACCATGGGGAAAAAACCCGGATTTACTGCTGTGCAAAGAGGCTGTGAAGATGACATTTGCAACACAATGCATTGTTTATAGAAAAGGTTCCATTTTCAAATCACTTTACGTCACACTATGCTTGAACTGTAAAGTGAACTTTACAGTTTAAGCTATGCAAAACTACTTGGTGAAACAATTTCTTCTCGTATAAAATGATAAGAAAACTTTTTATTAGTTATAAGTGAGTTTAGCATGTCAAGTACCTTCTTCATTCGATGAAGTACTGGCCTGCACGTCTGATTTTTGTCATCTCGAAGCAGAAGATGTCGTACAATAGTACATTACTGCAGCGGCCATCAAGAGATGCATTGAGGGACGAACGTGTAATTGTGGGCCGAGGCACACATACGTAAGTCCATCAATGCCTTGTTGTGGCCAAGGCTTGTATAGTTAATAATTTAATTCGTACCCACCTTTGATTTCGTTATTGTTGGGTAATGTCGTGTATCTAAATATAATAATATTATTTCTCACTTTTGAGTGAATTTCATTTTGAAGTCGGTTTTTAAGTTTTTAAAACTTTTATTTTTATTATTTCTTAAAATTTATGTCTCGTTATGTTCTCATCTAACAAAACTGTGCCTTATACAGTGTGTATCGGATAGGGTTACCGATATTTTAAGGGCATGTAATAAACCAGATTTCATCGACGAAAAACCCCCCATAAGGAGGTCGCATCCTACCCCCTCTAAATGGCAGCCATTTTTATTTTCAATGTATTTTTTTGGTAGCTGGTTATGAAAAATGGCCAAGGCTTGTGCAGTACTTTTCTCGAATAATGCGCGGAAATTAAAAGTTCAATAATTACTTTTCAAAATCAATGACAAACAACGAACAAAAAATATTTTTTCACGCGCCAAAGTGTTCATTTGTTTTTTTTTTCAATAAACATCGTTCTTTTTGCAAGTCAGTTCGAAATTTAAATAAAACCTTTGATAAGTTACCTCATTGGTTCTCATCTAACAAAACTGTGCCTTATACAGTGTGTATCGGATAGGGTTACCGATATTTTAAGGGCATGTAATAAACCAGATTTCATCGACGAAAACCTCCCATAAGGAGGTCGCATCCTACCCCCTCTAAATGGCAGCCATTTTTATTTTCAATGTATTTTTTTGGTAGCTGGTTATGAAAAATGGCCAAGGCTTGTGCAGTACTTTTCTCGAATAATGCGCGGAAATTAAAAGTTCAATAATTACTTTTCAAAATCAATGACAAACAACGAACAAAAAATATTTTTTCACGCGCCAAAGTGTTCATTTGTTTTTTTTTCAATAAACATCGTTCTTTTTGCAAGTCAGTTCGAAATTTAAATAAAACCTTTGATAAGTTACCTCATTGGTTTCGGAGTAAAATTTAGTTCCATTTTTAAATTACACGACAGATATGAGTTTACACAGTAATTTATTTGGCCGCTAAACCCGACAGATATGGATTTTCATACAACTTTTGCCGGCCGCAGCTCGCATGTATTTGGCCAGTACAACAATTCGAAGAAGGTTGTCTAAATAATGCTCAAGTTTCCAAGCATGTTTGAGAAATAGTTATTTATGATACAAGGGTGGTAAAATAGTATATTGTTATACAAGGGATGTAAGAGAGCTATTATAGAACAAGATCCAATTTGGCGCCCGTGGGGCGCTAATGGATCGTGTGCACCCGAGATATTTAAACGACCGAGCGAGCGAAGCGAGGGAGGGAGAATATAGTCCCAGGATGTAATACTGTGTAATAGTTACTTACATTCTGCTTCGGAATGATAGAAATCAGGCATGCAGGCCAGTTCTTCATCGGATGAAGTAATAGACATGCTGAACTTACACTGTTAACTAGTAAAAACTTGCAATAACTTATTTTATTGCAGTTGCAAGTGAACAAACATCAAATGAAATGCCGCCATTTCCATTTTTTTCAGTAAAAAGTTTTCTTATCATTTTATAACAAAAGAGATTGTTTCACTACGTAGTTTTACATAGATTAAACTGTAAAGTTCACTTTACAATTCAAGCATAGTGTGACGTAAAGTGATTTGAAAATGGAGCGTCTAAAGAAACAATGCATTGTGTTGCAAATGCCAACTTACACAGCCTCTTTGTACAGTAGCAAATCCTATTTACTGAGCATGTGTGATGTAAATGTAAATAACCAACGAGTAACATTAATTTGTAAGCCCGAGCCGTAGGCGAGTTTTGTGCGAAAACAGGTAAAATAAAAAACGACCATGACAGAAAAGCAATACATACCTATCAAAGTTTCGGCTGTCAACGTTCATTTTACGCGACATGTGTCCCATTTTAAATATCCGGGGAGTAACCTAACTTTGTTTTTTCCTATACGTACACGGAAGTATATTTTTTATTACACGTATATTAACTATATATAATTTTATTCATATTTACAACTAAAACAACTCAATTCAGTTTTTCGAAAATTGAGCCTTGTTTAATTTAGCTAGGCACACTTACGCATGCGTAAGTTTTTTTTCTTCTTCTTCTTTAATATTAGGTACTTTAAATAGATTACATTACGGCTTGGAATAATATTATTGTATGCATTAAAACCTTCTTGGAAAAGATAAGCTATTCCTTGGTGTGACCTATGCGCTTCATTCATATTTATTCTCTTTTCTTCATAAAGATATAACCCAAAGAGAATCTAATCAGCTAACGTTATGTACTAAACTCACGGAGAAACAACCTACCTACCTCTTTTGAAAATCTTCTTTCAAAAGTCTTAAAGAAGATTCTGTACCTATCTTTGATTATTATATTTTTTTATTTGCTAGAAATATCTTTTCTCAGAGCTACAAATTTAAAATAAGTAGCAAAGTAAAAAGCACGTGTGCGGAAAACATCGCCAAAGCTCGGTTTTTAAACTCATACTCGTGTTTTAATACCCCTCATTATGCAACAGTTTCATAAACTACTATTACCGAATAAGTCCAGAGACCGATACCTAAAATCCTATGAAGATTTAAATAGATGGCGTGCAGAAAAAGGAATAAATTTTTGTCAGAAAGTGTATTGCTTGTGTATTTCAGTCAGCTCTCTAAAACTTACAACCAAATTGTGGAATTTATACTCTATGCTTAAAGCAAGTAAAACACGTAAAAATAAACAAGTATGCAAAACTGCATTCCTTAAAAAAATCATTAGAGATACAAACCTTCCATAAAAACGCTCCTGATGAAAAGTTTTTAGCAACAAAGATATGTACCAACCATTCCAAATGAAGTAGGTACCTATGGGCTTTTCTTTTGCAAAAATAGTAATTATTTACCTCGCATGAATTATGTAAAGTAGAATGCTTACCTCGGTTGTAAGTAGCTATTTATACCCTCGAACTATATTCGCCTCTGCTCGCTTCGCTCGCTCGGGCGTCTAAATGTCTCAGGTGCACTCGATCCATTAGTGCCCTTTGCGAGCTCAGGCGCCAAATTGGATCTTGTTCTGTGAAAGCTCACTTACTACCCTTGTATCATCATCATATCAGCCTTAGGACGTCCACTGCTGGACATAGACCTCCCCCAAGGATTTCCACGACGACCGGTTCTGCGCTGCCCGCATCCAGCAGCTTCCCGCGACCTTCACCAGGTCATCGGTCCACCGAGTGGGAGGCCTGCCTACGCTACGCTTTCCGGTGCGCGGTCCCCACTCGAGAACTTTACTGCCCCAACGGCCATCCGTTCTACGAGCTATGTACCCTTATTGTCGCCCCGTAAATTACCATAACCACCTCCGCGGCGTTATGGTTGAGGCTATTAGCTTCACATAAGGAGGTCACAGGGTTCGATTACCAGCTGAGTTTAACTTTGTAAAACTCGGTTTGGTTGGTGGAAGGGCATTTTCTATGCCCTCCTGGCTAGCTACTAACATCTTAATCTAAGTCTTGCCGACAAACATCAATGCTAAGAACATCGCTTCCATCTTCAGCATCATCCTTACTTAACATCAGGTGATATGATGTTAAAGGGCTTACCAATTGTGTTTTATATCAAATCGACTTAAAAAAACAGGAGGTTCTCAATTCGTCGGAATCTTATTTTATTTTTTCATGTATGTTCCCCGATTACTCAAAGACGCCTAGACCAATTTGGAAAATAGATTTTTGTTTGAAAGGGTATGTTTTCCCAGGTGGTCCCATTGTCACCAAGTCAGAATCTGATTACGGGATCTCAGGGACATCGAGGGCATCCCTCAAATTTTATAGGCACGTATTACATGTTACAATATGTGATAGCAATAGGACAATTTAAAAGTTTGTTGACTGTTACATTTAGCTGTAAGTTGTCCAAATTAAAGTAATAAAATAAAATAAATAATAAATATATTTTCCAAAGTTATTCAAGTATTTGCGTATGTTGATAAGCTGGTGATGGGAGGTAGAACTCCTTAACAGTTTGGAGTTGAGGATAATTCTTTAAATACTATAGACTGCTAAACTGAAGTGGGAGTGGGCAGGGTACAATAGCTAGTAGAACAGATAGACTTTGGGTCAGTTAAGTTCTCAAGTGGCGACCGCAAACAGGAAGACGTAGCGTAGGCAGGCCTCCCACACGGTGGATTAACGACCTGGTGAAGGTCGCGGGAAGCCGATGGATGGGGCTAGCGCAGGACCAGTCGTCGTCAAAATCCTTGGGGAAGGCCTTGTCCAGCAGTGAACGTCTTTTGGCTGATATGATGTAGTATTATTTTAGGTTATTTAGGTGAGCTGATGGAAGGTTTGTCTCCTTAACTTTCATGCTGCTGAGATGATGATGGAAGCCACAAGACTCTGTATCAATACTAAAACACAAATGATTTCATTATATCCTATTGGCGACTGGATGATTGGATTTAACGTTATTAGATATCATTATCACTAAAATAAAAAAATAAAATTCCATAAAAATAAAAACAGATTTCAAAAAAAAAATACACTCATTTATAAAAATACCTGATATTTTACAATCGTTGTTAGATAGCATTATCACTGAAAAAAAATATTAAAATAAATGTTCAAAAAAATTAAAAACCAGCTTCAAAAAGAAATTCACTCAAAATTATGAAATATGTACTTAATATTTTAAAACCGACTTCCAAAAAGGAGGAGGTTGTCAATTCGACTGTATGTTTGTTACGCAATATCTTCGCAGATTGCATACAGATTTTTATGATTCTTTTTTTATATGATAGAGTATGCTTCCGAGTTGGTCCCATATAAATTTTATCAAAATCGATGTAGTACTTTATTAGAAAATTAACAACAACCAAAAATAATAATGCGAAATTATACTAAGTTGTTTCAATGGAAGTCGGTTTTTTAACTTGTTTAGCGTTTTCAAATATAAATACACGAAATTAACCAACAATAACGAAATCAAAGGTAGAAACATACAAGGGGCCTAAAATGTTTTTAAGTCTTTGCCATTGAATCTAAAACATTTTATAGATAAGTTACTATATATTCTCAGGTGCTGGCACCGACTTCAAAAAAAATTGTAGCCTCTAATTTGTTTCTTACCTACCTTTGATTTCGTTATTGTTTGTTAATTTCTTGTATTTATAAAAATACAATTTCATAATTTTGAGTGTATTTCTTTTAAAAATTGTTTTTTAGGTTTTATTAACTTGTATTTTGTTGGTATAAGTACCTATTTATTTTTCAACCGACTTCAAAAAGGAGGAGGTTCTCAATTCGACTGTATGTTTTTTTATGTTTGTTACTCGATATCTCCGCCGATTGTGAACCAATTTTCAAAATTACTTTGTTCGAAAGAGTATACTCCCGAGGGGTCCCATTATCACCAAGTCAGGATCTGATGATGGGATCCCAGGGAAATCGAGAAAAACCCTCAAATTTTATAGGCACTTATTACGTGTTGCATGTATTTCCTAAAACTATTTAAGTTTTGTCGTCTGTTAGTCATCATCTCATGTTGATGAGCTAATGAAAGAAGGTACAACTCCTTAACGGTTAGGAGTTGAAGGATAATCATAAAAGTAAAGGAGTTAAATCTTCCATCATCAGCTCATCTGACTGTGTTTCAACATATGTTTTATGATTAGATGGTTCCTATTGGCGACTGTAACGTTGTTAGATAGATAGCATTATCACTAAAAATAAATGAAATAAAAATAAAAATTTTAAAATCTGACTTCAAAATGAAATTCACTCAAAAGTATGAAATAATATTATTATACCAAGATACACGACATTAACCAACAATAACGCAATCAAAGGTAGGTACGAATTAAATAAGGGTCCTAAAATTTTTTTTGAGGTCGGTGTCAGCAATGCCATCGAATCTAAAACATTTGATACGTAAGTAGCTGTGTGCTGGTACCGACCTCAAAAATAAATTTAGGCCCCTAATTTAATTCGTAACCACCTTTGATTTCATTATTGTTGGGCAATGTCGTGTATCTAAGTATAATAATATTATTTCATTCTTTTGAGTGAATTTCATTTTGAAGTCGGTTTTTAAATTTTTAAAACTTTTATTTTTATTATTTCTTAAATTGTATGTCTCGTTATGTTCTCATCTAACAAAGCTTTGCCATATTATACAGTGTGTATCGAATAGGGTTACCGATATTTTAAGGGCATGTAATAAACCAGATTTCATCGACGAAAAACCTCCCATAAGGAGGTCGCATCCTTCTCCCCTCTAAATGGCAGCCATTTTTATTTTCAATGTATTTTTTGGTAGCTGGTTATGAAAAATATGTTTTCTCTTGAATTAGCAGCAGTACAGACGTCAAAATAGTCTCATTTGAAAGGTTATTTAATTTCTCTCGTGATCCATACAAAAAAAAACAATAAAAATATTTTTTATTTTTCTTTTCATGGACCTACTGCAAAAACGAAGTTATTAACGTCTTGTTTTTTTCTTCTTTATCGATTGATTTTGAGCTAAGCTATAAAATAATGCCAAATTATCTACCATTAGTTACTTACGCAATGATGCAAATTGATAGTTGAGAGACCCTTGTACGGGGTTGTGTGTGACAATCCTTTAATAGTTATTTCACAACTATTTAACATTTTCACATGTTTTTAACTGAAACACTACTGAAAACCACTATTCAAAGTGACTGCATCCATTCTGTAGACACGCTGTAGCTCTCACTACAACCTGCCCGTATGGTTCTTCGTAGCCCGTATGACTATTTCCAAGTAACAAACCACGAGGATCGCGTATTTAACCATAAATTGGCACACCAAGTAAGAATCTAATGGTAGATAATTTGGTGTCATTTTATAGATTAGCTCAAAATCAATTGATTTAGAAGAAAAAAACAAGACGTTCATTACTCGTTTGTGCAGTACCCAGGTTCAATAAAGAAAAAGAAAATTATATTTCTTTGCCTTTTTTTTCTTTAAACTTTTTGTGTTATTTTCCTCTAATTTTTTGGTTAATTTTTTGTATAAATTACCAGAGAAATTAAATTACCAAATTATTAAATAAGATTATTCAAATGAGATTATTTTGAATTCTGTACTGCTGCTAATTCAGAAAAAAACATATTTTCATGAACAGCTACAAAAAAAATAAAAATAAAAATGATGAATTTAGATTTTAGGTCTTTGCTTATTTTCTCAAAAAATATAAATGAATGGATCTTTATATAATTTTCATGTAAAGCACATTACTGTGATTAAGTAGCTATTAGTCAGATTTTTAACCCAGCAAACTTCGGAGATCAGGGCTTTTTTTTCGAAAATTTAATAAGCATTTAAAAACTACGTACGTTGTGTAAAGAATAAGTTGTTTTAGAAAGTACCTACTGTAAATATATACCCACTATAGTCAGCCCTTGCCCTTGGCATCATCTCACCGGGAATCGAAATTGCGTACTCCTGATGTGTAGCTAATGGACTAACTATTACGCCACGTTTGTGGTTAGAACCCTATATATGATCACTTTCTCCCCTTTTTAAATTTCGACCCCCATTTCAGACCCTATTTTGAGTAATATATAAAATGTTTTCAAAGTATTTTTTATTTCAGCTTGTTTATGTTAATTGATGCCGATCTCCTGCAATAACAATGACGTCACGAATACTCCCGAAGATACAAACTAGTACTTTACCCACCTGTCTTAGAGTTTGAATAACATAATACAATCGTGGAAAAATTTAACTTAATAGTTTTGGTGGTTGCCGTGTATTGATAGTATTTAATTTAATCACCCTAAGATTTTTCTAAAAGTAACCGATTTCCTTCAAGTTCAATATTAATTTTGCTTCTGAGTCTGAGCTTGAAACTTGAAATAGATGCCACGTAGATAAGATGGAAGCTAGCTAGGGCTCTGTTCGTCGCGAAAATTTAAGCTAAAAATAATGTAAAAATCAAAGCACCTTAGCCTACCACAGCTAGTTAGATTAGGGAGTATTTCAGGGAAATCCCGGTCCCGAAAGCCTCGAGATTTCCCGGGAAATAGCGTATAGACTAAAGCACCGGGACTAAAATTCTTTGCCCCGGTGATTTTCGTTACTTTCGGGACTGAGTACAAAATTTTGCATGTATCTATTGCTCATCTGGCGATTAATGATGTAATCTATTTAAAAAACCAGCCAAGTGCAAGTCAGAACCGCACACATAGGGTTTCGTAACATCATATACTAGATGGTGCTAGTTTCTTCATGTTTAAAAGATACACTTTTTTTTATTTAACCCCCTTATTTTTTCCGTTATTCTAATTTGATTATTTGTTGTTATAGCGGCAACGACTCTTAGATCAAAATATAACTACTTATATTATACGGGCCCAAAACATATTATTTTCTACTTTTTAGAGGTTTTTTAAATTTTTAATTTAACTTTTTATCAATATTTACTTAATTACTCTCAACACTAGGCAAATAGAAAAAAAACAAATACTAGCTTGTTATACTCTGACTATAAACTTATTAAAAATTAGGTCATCTACGATCTTTTTAAATCAAAGTTTAGCAGTATTAATTTAATTACTCGCAACTGTTAGAGACATAAAAAATCCCGGAAATACTATTTATTTGTTGTCAAAAAAACTGCCCGGTGGAAGTCTAATTAGGTGGATACCCATATTGCTGTTCTTGTTTTTTTATTTTCATTTGACTTTTGTTTGCGAATAATTGCAAGATCAAAAACTACTAAAATCGTAAAATCGATACCACCTCCTACATCGAAAAGACATATGAAAGACGTTTTTATAGTCAAAATTTTCGAGCTTTCCTCACAAAGTTGGCTACCAGCTCATCATTTTATTAAGGCAACTCCTAAAAAGTTTTTGCGAATTGAGTAAAGGTGTCTTGGGATAAACCTAAACAACTTTCCTCCATAGTACCTCAAGCATAAAAATAGGTAATAGGTAGATACTCTAGAGAATTTTGTTTAGTTTTATGAACTGAATCTAAACTGATATACAGGGGTGTAACAAAATTGTGTACTTAGTTCCCGTTAACTGAAGCTTCTACTCATCATATTGAACAACTTTTGTTCTTTGACTTTACTGGAATCGCAATTTTATGGAAACGATTCGCACAAATCGATCAGCTGATCGACCAATTTTGTGCGTTTATGCACGGAAGTTCTTAATTATTTTTTTGAAAATTGACTAGGTATGGGTTTTTTGAGGAACCAACTACATATTTTATTACACCTGTATAGGCTACAAACAAGACGATGGTCGTCATTCATCACCTACCTACCAGAGCTACGAAGTATAGGTATGTAGCATAAACAAAGCACAAATAAATAGAGAGCATTATTTATTATGTCGAAGATAGGTTCCAGGGTAAGAAGAGCGCCGGACTTGACTTTATTAATTATTGATCTTATAACTTGTTGCAGTAGAAGAGCTGCTATGACTGGCTATTTTATACAACTTTACACAAGTTACTCGTACTATTTAAGTGGAATTACAAATTTTAATTATTTCACAAGCTTTATATTAGCTTGCCGTGTTAGTTAGTTTGTCTGTTAGTTTGGAAGAAAGCTTGGAAGCGAAATTAGAACCACTTCCCGGTTTCCGATTGAGCTGTTTTGTTGCAGAACAATGTGTGGTTAGCTAAGTGAAGTTAGAATGATGTCAAAATCCAATATGGCGGACTCCCAAAGATGGCAGATTAGTTATTTTTTATGCACCCCTTGATATGGGTAGCAAATATAAGGGTTTACTGAGAAGAATACGAAATAATTGAAATTCTTTTCAAATTAAAGCTTGTACCTAAAATAAATTTAAATTATTCTTTTGTTCTTTGGGTTCTAGTTATATGGTAGTCGAAGGTTTCCTTTCACACCTCATTATCATAAGAACCCTAAGCAGTAAGTACTTATAATATGAAGGACGAAGGTATAAGTTGAATAATAATATGAAGGTATTTTTATAAGACAATGTGTAGGCAGGTACCTACCTAGTACAGGTCTACTCTACGTGATAATACCAACCTAATGATGTGACAAGAGCGGGAGGCGACAGGGTGCGCCAATGCAATAACGGCAGCGCAACCAGGCAGGGCGCCGGGCACAGGGGGTGACTCCGCCGCATCATTAACCACCTCGACTATCAACGCGCCGTCCGCCAGTTGCACCGACGGCGCCGCGACATCTCCGGCTACTGTGCTATACTTATCCGCCAAGGGACTGAAGCGGTCTTCTAAATCAATTCGGCGCCAATTGATGCCGATCTCCTGCAATAACAATGACGTCACGAATACTCCCGAAGATACAAACTAGTACTTTACCCACCTGTCTTAGAGTTTGAACAACATAATTCGCCCAGCACTAGCACACTTCGCAAAGCCAGGATATTTAGGTACCTTTAGGTAACTACAGTAATTACCTATGATATTGTTTATCGCAATGCGCGAGCTGGGGTTTGAGTGGTTGGAAGATATTGAACGGTAAATAGATAATGATGATGAAATTCTGCAACTTACCGGAAGGTATCCTCAATAGGATTTATGTGCTGGTGCGGGAACAGCTGCCACACAAGCTTGATGGTGGTAGTAGGAAGGTGCCGGTGTACGATAGTGATGGTGCGCCGGTGGCGAGGCTCGGTAGGAGTCCGGCGCGGGCGAAGCACTTCGGAAGCCTGCCAGTTGACAGCTCGGTGGTTCAAAGAGATCACGGAATGCCGGTGGTAGCTGCTCAGTGGGTGGCTCTGGCGCAGCATACCAACCGGATGTGGCAGCACGGAAATCTTCCGCGACCAATGAATAAGGCTGAGGCGAACAGTACATGGCTGAATGCGGTATTCGAGGTTCACTGAATTCGTCGAGTGTGTCTGTAGGTTTATCGTATCGTGAACATTCAGCTCCTGGCTCGCGTTTGGGGCGACACTCAAAGATCCTCGGTTTAACATCGGGCTTAATGTCGCGTGTTTGCCCAAGAGCGTCCGCCGTGCTTAGAGCCTCCTGCGCCGCGAGCGCCTCTTGCGCTTGCTGTAACTGCTGTTGACGTTTCATTGCTTCCTCTTTCTCTTTTAAAGCATCCTTTTTCTTAAAACGACGACGCCGTCGTAAATATGATCCGTTATCAAACATGTTGTATGAATCTGGATCTAGAGTCCAATAACTTCCTTTGCCGGGTTTTTTATCATCACGTGCCACTTTCACAAAACATTCATTTAGACTTAAATTATGTCTAATTGAGTTCTGCCAGCCTTGTTTATTCTCTCTGTAATAAGGAAACCGTTCCATTATGAACTGATAAATACCATTCAGCGTGATACGACGATCGGGAGCGTTCTGAATAGCCATAGCAATGAGTGCTATGTAGGAATAAGGCGGTTTGACCATGTCCTTTGGCGCTCCGACATGTTGTTGGTGCGGATGAAGGTATGGGGCTCCGTAGCTGTACCGGTACTGCTCATAGGCGTAGGGGGCGACACTGGCGGAGTACCCACTAGTGGCTCCACCGCGGTAAGCGTAAGGACTCTGCTCGCTGAACAGCGCGTGCATGGTGGACCGCCTTCACTCACTCCACATGCTCCAACAGCGACCGATACCGCGGCACGTTGCTCCTTCGGCAACAAAACGACGACTGACAGATTTTGTTTAGATTCACAACAAGATACGTTTACATAACGGACGTTAAGCGAGAAGCGAATGAGGATCGTCTCTGGTACTGCGGTACGTATTAGGCGTAGGTTTTCCCCGCCCACTGAAGTCTTCTCCCTCTAATACATGTTTCTGCAAAGCGGTGGTGCCACTCGCACATAGCGCGTGGCGGATGCGCCACGCCCAGGACGCGTTGAGGGCGGGGCCTGCACCACATCCCTCTGTGCACGAGGACAAGCTTCTCCCTGTGTCCATTATCCCCTTCTGTCATTATTAAAACTGTTATAAAGCCGCGCTGCACTTGAGATATGTAAGTGGTTAGGTAGGTACCTACATTTGCAAAAGAGCTTTATTATAAAACTGTCAAGCTGTCTTTCAACAGGGCAGAGAAAGGACATAGGTATAGCTAATCACAGCGACTTTTTTATCTGTGGTAATCACCATAATCGTAACAATACCTAGTGTAACAAAAAAAACTGAAACTGATTTATAATACTCAGTTACGTGTTTGTTACATGATACGTAAGATTTAGAGGATCGGGCCTAAACAGAGTTTTAAGAAAAATATTATGGGGTAAATTGGAATATATGTATTTAATATTTTTTCTAAAAAAGAAGGAAAAATATACTAGAAAAAAGATGTACTTTGGATGACCGTGCTGTTATAAAACAATAACATAATATATATTTGGACAATTCACTGAAATAATTCTAAATTGTCAATTTTATTTGATTAAAAAATGGCTATATTAATAGAATGCCGGTAGGCAACGATCGTCGCCCCCCCCCCCCCTTGGTATTTAAATAAGTAACCAAGTACTAAAATAACAAAAGAATTAAATTTCACTTGGGTCTGAATTACCCCACCGTTCTAAAATACACTTATAGGTACAAAACACATTTAAAATTTAAAACTAATAGCTAAATTGTTAAAAACCGGAGGTACGAAATCTTCTAGGATGGCCAATGGCTAGACAGTCGCTCGGGATTAAGGATTAATTCAGAATTTACTTCCCTTTAGGCAAGCAGCTGGGCGGGCAGTGTGGCCAAAAGACTGGCTGGTGGTTAGCGCAGCTCTATTCCAGGATCATTCTTGGATCGGAGGAATTTTCGGGGACGTCAAACTCGCAGGGGGAGTGAAAGACCCTACGAACATATATACATCTAGTTCGCAGCAGTACCAAAAATATACGCAAAGCGGTTTCCTTATACAAATTACTTACCACTGAATAAAATAGTGGGCCTTAACGAAACATAAATTAAATCCGAATTTAAACACCCATAACAATCAACACATCACGGTCATCTTTTTTTTTTCCTCTTGTCAAAAGGTAACAATCATTTTCAAATTAAATTTTCATAGACGAACAAAACCAAAAGAGCATTTAATCATGAAACGCAAAGCAAGAAGAATGACTTCGAATCGATAATTTTTTTGCGTTTCACTAGGTAAGGGTGAGTTGCACAATGTAACTATAACTATAACCAAACCGTTCAATTCGCCGTTATTTGACAATAACATAAGTCGATAACAATAACCAGTCAAAATCGTGCGGTTAACGTTAGCGTTAAATTTATTAAGTTATGACGTCATTTTAACCGTTGTTAAAATGACGCAACCCAAAAAATATAACCGGCGATTTGACGGCTGCTTACGGTTTGGTTAACGTTATAGTTAGGTACGTGGTGCAACTCACCCTAAGTAGGTTAGTACCTACAATTATGCGAGGGGAGTGTTATATTCTTCGTTTGTCTGTTCTGACTACAGAATAGTTCGTTCGCCCATTTAACCGCATACTTGAAGGCTCCCGACAAACATTGTCAAGGGTGCAGCTCGCCATGGCGGCGGCTGCGCGGCGGGTGGCACGATTGAACTCAGAGCGGCACCATTGACAGAGTGTTTGTCGGGAGCCGTCAATGATGCGGTTAAATGAGCGAACGAACTACCTAGGCCAAGGGGAGGATTTAAAAGAGGACGCTAGCAAGTAGAATAAGACTTGAATGAACTTATTCTAAAAATTTGATAATTTTATGCAAATTAATAAGTAGGTATACACATACCTACATACAGTTGTGGTTAACTTTAAGGACGCTGTCACTAAAAAAGCCAGATCTTCAATCAAGTGAGAAAAAATAATTATTTTCAAGGTTTTGAAGCCTGTATATTATTATTATATAATTAACAAGTTAATGGGCTAGTTCTCTAAATGTTCAGTGGTCATGAAGATAAACTTAATGTTTTTTCTTTAAAGAGAAATACATCACTGCTACTCTTGCATACGACTAATGAATAAGTGAACGGACAACTACTTAGTTAAAGATACGAACGTATTTTTCTTGTTTTCTTGTTTTATCAGTATGAAAATAAAATGCGATCTCCATCTTTACAACTTTTAATGCAAATTCACGCAGTTCTCTATTATTATTTTTGTTTTTTGAAATGGCGTTTCGAAAAACATGGAAAAAAATCTTGCGACTAGCTGCCCGAGAAATAATAAAATTGCGTGGTTGTTATTATACAACCACGCAATTTTATTATTATTTCTCGGTCTTAAAAAAACCGGCCAAGTGCGAGTCGGACTCGTGCACCTAGAGTTACACAACATAGTATACTACCACATCGTCCACACCTTTCCAAACAAGAATAATAATGATATCAATTCATTTCAAACAAAAAACATTATCGTGAGCGACAGAAAAATGCTTTGTTTTTCATTCAGTTCAAACTCGTCAGTTTGAGTACGACTCACACTTGGCCGCTTTTAATTATTTGTTGTCTTACTTTTGGATTAGTATACCTGTGTTAAAAGTGATAGATATTATCTATAGATATTATCTAGATATTATCTATCACTTTTAACACAGGTATACTAATCCAAAAGTAAGACAACAAATAATTAAAAGCGGCCAAGTGTGAGTCGTACTCAAACTGACGAGTTTGAACTGAATGAAAAACAAAGCATTAACATCAAGTTTCTACGAACCTAGACCTACCTATTTATACCGTTATCAATATAGAGCAAAAACAAAAACATAAAAACAAACACGTTTCTTTTATGAGACCCCCTTTTTTTGCTTTTTACCATTTTTTATTTGTTAGTAAATCTTATATCTATCTCTTCTTTTAGGGTTCCATAGACAACAAGGAACCCTTATACCTACTTTCGCCATAGATATGTCTGTCAGTCTGTCCGCGGCTTAGCTTCGTATTACTACAAAGCTGTAATTTGGCAAAGGCATACATATGAATCACGCCGACAACGTGGTTCAATAAAATTATATTTTTTTTCCTTGACGTACCCCATTATGGGGTATCATTGAATAGATCTTTCAAAACTACTGAAGGTCTCCTACAACCATGTTTCGATTCAGGGATCGCTTTGTGAAATATTAAGCTCTAAAGTGCTCTTTTTTGTTAGAGACAACTCTCTTAACTCCCCCTGCTATTTCAGGACAACAAAAAAAAATTTAATGGTAGGACATATAATTATCTTAAAAGGAGACTAACAAAGTTAAGTAGGCGTTCTTAGTTTAGGGAGTATGTCGACCAACTTAAGGTGTGCAGTTCTGTGGCGGCATCTGCAGTACCCGCCACTAACAACTACATTGCCATACTACTTCAAGACTGAACCATCGGTCAAACCCTTGAGTACACATTATGTAGGTAAAGAACGCGTTTTTCTTAATGAGAAAAGTATAGGCACGGGTGAGAACAATAAGGCGACGACGTTCCGCCCGCAAGCGCTATTATTGGTCATCCATCATAATCGACTGCTATAGCGGTGTGCGGGCGTGGAAAATTCCTAGCAGTGTTTTCAAGTATTTTTCCTATTTATGGCGCTAAGATCACTCAAACCGAGCAGGTTGATATGTGTTTAAATATTATCGAACGCAAGTCTATTCGATTTAAGTTCAAATCAATGCGGGCTTCAACGCGGCTGTTAGGTACAATGAAACCGAACGCCTAATTCTAGATTTTTACATGTTTTTATTACTTTTCATTACTTTCAAATAAGTTTTAAAAAAATGTGTTCAATTAAAACGAAAGGTCTTAGAGTCACCAATTTTTGTGTATTGGTTTCATTCAACGTAAACTTATTTGTTTTCAAGTAATTTTGCTGTTAATGCCAAAAACAGGGTCTACGGTAAATTTTTTTACATCAAAAGTGGTAATATTTTTAAAACTGTATTCAATTAAATAGATTTTTATTACTTTAAGTATATATATTTTTTGTTCTATGGTGATAGCTTTACACAGTTTTTCAATAATTTAAATTGAATATTGTCATTTGAATTTGTCTGGTGAAGGACGCGGGAAGCCGCTGGATGCGGGCAGCGCAGAACCGGTCGTCGTGGAAATTCTTGGGGGAGGCCTACGTCCAGCAGTGGACGTCCTTCGGCTGATATGATGATGATTGTCATTTGACCCCTCTTAAGACCCAGTAAAATCGTGTAAAAATAATAAAAAACCCCCGACAAAAAACCTCTAAAAAGTAGAAAATAATATGTTTTGGCCCAATAAGTTTAATTTAAGTAGTTATATTTTGATCAGAGTCGTCGCGTAGGTGTAGCGTAAGGGGTGAGGGGGACCGCTATGTTGTGAAATTATTAGTAATTAATTGTAGTAAAGTAAAACAGTTGTATTCTTTTTTTATTTTATTTACTTTACGGTCCCCCTACGCGACGACTCTTAGATCAAAATATGTATACCTACATAGTATATTAAACTTAAAGGGCCAAAACATATTAATTTCTACTTTTTAGAGGTTTTAATTCGAGGGTTTATTAAATTTTTAATTTAAGTTTTATTTTTATGCTTTTTAAACTTTATGTAGGTATCTCAAACTCGATACCTCTACTGTAAGTTGGCAAGGAGTTGGTTATCATTCCAATGAGCCCAAACACGATACCTTTGCTGTAAGTTGGCTAGGAGTTCAGTATCCTGCAGATTCCAGGAGATGATGCAGCATCAGGTCAAGGATAACATAGTCTATCTAACACTTATTCATTGAGACTATTCCAATGAGCCCAATATGATGCCTCTGCTGTAAGTTGGTGAAGAAGAAGTTGGGTAATGGGTATCCTGCAGATTGCCCACATCCCTTCACCATCTAGATAAGAGCTGATGATCTTCAAACTGCTGAATCGATTTTTACCAAATATAGCTAAGTACCACCGCAAGAAATCTTGCATTCACGTAAAAAAAAACGCATCAAAATCGCTCCATCCGTTTAAGAACTACGATGCCACAGATAGACAGACAGACAGACACACAGAAATTGGCGTCAAACTTATATAACACCCCTCTTTTTGCGTAGGGGGTTAAAAACGATACTAGAAAACACACTTAAAATAAATCGAGTCTCATATTTCCTACGTCATTTTTTTATACTTTTAAGCTAAAAAATAAACCAATAATGCGGGGAAGAAAGAGTCGTGAGGAGCGGGAGTTAGGTGTTCCGCGCGCACCACTCCGCACCTCCGCTTCGGACTCAATGTATATTAAGTGATGTGACGCATTCGGTAGTAGTATAAATACGATCGATATTTATATTATGAAAGTTTAATCTCTTAACAAATAAATTTTAATGAAGATATTACTTTATTATTGAGTGTTAATTTCTTTTTGTAGTAGATCCAATTTTTGTGAATTATTTTTATATAGTAATATTTATAGTTTTAAGTAAAAACTGTAATATTTGTTTGTAATAATTGTAAAACAAACTTGAAAAATTAGTTAATTGTTTTGTTGGGCTGTAAATGTATATAAGTTTTTCCTTTGATACCATGTAGTTCGTGTCAATAAAACGAGCCGTCACACTAAGACGTATTAGTTCATGTCTTGAAAACTACTCTAACCGATCAAACTTGCACTGTTCCAGAAGTTGAAGTGAAGTGAATGTAAGCCAATACAAAATAATGGTCACAATACGATAAATAATTTCAGAGAAATGCGTGGACAAACTTATTACACTACCCTAACTTACCCTAAAACATTGGTTGCATTTGATTGCATTTTTTGACTGATATTTTTTTTTTGATGAATATCATATTTAAATATTTATTATCCTATTACGGACGAAGACAAATGCAAAAACACAAAAATCATAACAATTGGTCCAGCCGTTCTTGAGTTACATAAATGTTGTAACTAAAGCGACTTTCTTTCATATATTAAAAAATGTATTCTTAATTGTATACAAATAGATTTGTTGTGAATATATTGCAGTTCTAATAATAAGTATTTTTCATCTGTCCTGTTCGGAAAGTTTAGTTTTCATGAGTAGATAGCCGGATGTAACATTGCTTTTCCATCCCTAGGGAGGAAAGTATTTACATCCCTAGGGTGGAAAGTTTTTTTTTTAATTGCCAGCCACGGAGTCGAAGATAATTGAGTTAGATCATATTATTAAATTACATTAAATTAAGAGGTTTTCATATATCTAAACTCAGCTATACATTAAACGACTTGTTTATTATGATCTATAGGTTGTTATTTAATCATTTTATAGTTGGTCTATTTTTTTCACATTTACAGAAGATTAAAATTTAAACTCTATTTTGCTGCGCGCCATAATTCCATGATAACATGACACTTTTTTTAAAATTTTTCGCCATGGCCACCTAGATGCACGTCTTGACCAACTCGATTAGGTACAATCTAGTCGGCCGTGGCAAGCGGCCATTACGTAAATGTTGGAGGTAAGGTATAGGTAAACTTAATTTTCATCTCTCCTGTTCGGAAAAATTAATTTTCATGAGTAGATAGCCGGGTGGAACATTGCTTTTCCATCCCTAGGGAGGAAATTATTTTCATCCCTAGGGTGGAAAGTATTTTTTTTTATTGCCAGCCACGGAGTCGAAGATAATTGAGATACATCATATTATTAAATTACATTAAAATAAGAGGTTTTCATATATCTTAACTCAACTATACATTAAACGACGTGTTCATTACGATCTATGGGTTGATATTAAATCATTTTATAGTTGGTCTATTTTTTAACAATTACAGAAGATTAAAATTTAAAATCATTTCTCTATCTGCTGCACGCCATAATGCCATGATAACATGACACTTTTTTTTTAATTTTCGCCATGGCCACCTAGATGCACGTCGTGACCAATTCGATTAGGTACAATCTAGTCGGCCGTGGCAAGCGGCCATTGCGAAAAGGTTGGAGGCTGGGTTGGGTATAGGTAAACTTAATTTATTGATATCTGATTAATATTTTATATCATATAAATAATACATTTCCTCACAGTCGAAATGAAAAGTAGAGTGTTGAACTCGGGTGAAATGACCCATTCCACCCTCGAACTGTTGGCGCTCTCACTTCGTTCGAGCACCAGAAATATCTCGAGTGAAATGGGCACTTTCTTCCCTTGATTATCAACCTACTATTTTGAAGTCGGTAAGTAAAAATTTACGAAAACACAACAGTAATATTTCATTTCTTTATATATTAAACTAAAATTTAAATTTTTGGTTAATTAACTTACCTACTCCGAACTGTATGTACATCTAGGTGTAAGTATATTAAGTACTATAATGTTTAATTTTTATACTAGCTGTTTTCCGTTTTTAGCCACTTTCTTAATTTTGTTTTTATAGAAACCATCTCCTGACAGTAAATAAACACAACAAAAAAGAATTAGCGAAATCGGTCCAGTCGTTCACGCGTGATGCGATGAACGACTGGACCGATTTGTAATAAAGGTATTGCCGGCAATTTGTTAAACTCATCAGTTAGTAAAAACCGGTTAAGTGCGAGTCGGACTCGGACACGAAGGGTTCCGTACCATCGTTCAAGATTCAACACCATGTACAGAGGCCAGCACATCAAGCTAGATACTCGTAGTGCGATTCTGATCCATACGCATACGTCATAAGAACGGTACAAAGTCCGAATCACAATACAAATCTGTTGACGGGATCACGAAAGAGCAGTCGTTCGCATTAGTATTAATCCCTACTAATATTATAAATGTGAAAGTAACTCTGTCTGTCTGTTACGCTTTCCCGCAAAAACTACGGAACGGATTTGGCTGAAATTTGGTAGGTAGACAGATTAGGACCTGGATTCAGACATAGGCTACTTTTTACCGCGCTCGCGAGCCGCTTGCGGCTCGCGCACTGCGCACCCTCGAAAAGTCATAGAAACGTTGTCCACGCGGGTGAAACCGCGGGAAACAGCTAGTAGATTATATTTTATTTCTTAGATCGAAATAACAGTGATTCAGAACTAAAAGGAATAAGTCTATACTTGCGATCAATTAGGTAAGGCAGTTAGTGCGCCGCAAACTTAAGCACGTTTTATTATCTCTGCAGCGCTATCTATTGTCAGTTCAGATCTAAAATTAATTAAAATCAGATCTAAGATCAATTAGGTAAGGCAGATTGCAAACCGCAAACTTAAGCGCGTTTTAATATCCCTGCAGCGCCATGTATTGACAGTCTGTGGCTATGATTATAATGTCTTTAGTATGTGTAGGTTATATGGAGAAAGTAGTATGTAAGCGCGTTTTAAATCGATTTTGTTATATGTATAGATAGATCTAATTTCCCACGGGACCTCTTCAGTTTTCGGGCACTATGTAATGATGGTCAAAACACTACATCTCAATGTAAAGGTTTCATATTGTTACGTTGAGCCATTCTAAAGATACTATTTTTTAATTCGAAATAGTATACTCCCGAGGTAGTCCCATTGTCACAAAGTCAGGATCTGATTTGATTATGTAATCCCAGAGAAATCGAGGGCAACCCTCAAAATTTATAGGCATTACTATACGTGTTTCATTTATTTTCTAAAGCTATTCAAGTTTTTGCCTCTGACAGTCATCATTTCATGTTGATAAGCTGATGATGGAAGGTACAACTCCTTAACGGTTAAGAGTATGATGATAATTCTTTAAATATTATACTATACTAAGATACGTATAGACCGATAGTTGTATTTGTCACCAAGTCAGGTTATGATGATGGAATCCCAGGGAAATCGAGGGTAATTCTCAAATTTTATAGACACGTATCGCATGTTTTATGTATTTTCTAAAGCTATTCCAGTTTTTGCGGCTGGTAGTCATCATGTAATGTTGATGAGCTAATGAATGATGGAAGATACAACTCCTTAAAGGTTACAAGTTGAAGGCAGTCGAAATATGTTACGTAAATACCGATAGTTGTATTCTTTCAGATTATTCAGGTGGTTGATGATGGTAGGTTTGACTCCCTTAACTTTCATGCTACTGAGATGATGATGGAAGCCACAGGACTATGTATCGGTGAAACACACGCATTACAATATGATGATTATATGAAGGCGAGTAGGTGATTGAGTTTCACGTTGTAACGTAGATAGCTTATTCATTAATCACTAACAATTTAAAAATAACAGTTATAAAAACTAAAAACCGACTTCAAAAATATATTCACTCAAAAGTATGAAATAATATTTTTATACATGAAAACACGGAATTCACCAACAATTATTTACGTGTTTAATAGGTCTTTATCAAGCAGCCTTTGGACTAAAATGAATGGTGATTTGTTCATTGTGTGGAGTGTGATGGCAGATTGTTAGTCGGAAAGTGACCGGTTGGCACTCAAAAGGAATATTATAAGTGGTGTTTTATTACTTTGACTACTGTACATTGTCAAACCGCGCCCGTTTCAGTAAAATGTCAGGACTTTTTGATAAAAATCAGGCTTTGTCAGGACTTTCAATTTAACATCTGGTAACCCTACTCTGAGAGAGCCTTACTTACCCGTAAATTCCATTCAACATCATCATATCAAGAAAGACGTCCACTGCTGGACAAGGGCCTCCCCTAAGGATTTTAATTTACAAATTCCATACCATTAAATGCCTTTAGCTATATACCGTGTTGCGGTCATACCTACAGTTTCCTAGTATTCCTAATATGCGATAAACATAGTACTAATTTATCCCCCGAGTGATCTTTTAATCCCTTTTACCTACCATAAAAAGATTCCAGAAAACCAGATCTCTAACTCTGTGGTGATTTCCAATTAAATATACTGTAAACTCTAAATTAGATATAGATGGTTGTATATTGTGTGATGAACTTATAAATCTTAAATCTTTTTTCCTGAACAGAATGGGTTTCCTGCTGTCTTTATTTTAAATTTTATTAAAAACTAGCTTTTTCCCGTACCTGCACCCGCATGGACATCTCCCCTCCCCCTCAACCAAATCTATATAAAAAATCAAATCAATTCGTTGCTCCGATGCGACGCCGACTTGCGCGAGCGTGGAAATGAGTTTAGCCCAAATCCTTTGGGAACTATGTCAGGGTATACTAATTAGAAAATTAGGTGTGTAAGTTCCACCTCCCCAATCATCTCTGTGCAAAAACAGCAATTCATTGTACGGTTACGATGCTTTTCAGTTCCCTCAGGAACTGAATCGGACTATGTTATTTTCACGGGATAAAAAGTTGCCTATTTCCTTCCCAGTGACATAGGCTACCTTCGTGCCAAATTTTATCAAGGTTGACCTCGGTGCTGTAGGGTAAAATGGTAAAAAAACAAATACAGTTTCACATTTACAATAATAATAAGTAGTGCGACTTACAAACACTGTATCCAAATGTAGGTACGGATAGCATTGCAAATATTGATCACAATGCCTGTAACGGTTGCTAATGAAAAGGATTTTTTCTAAACTTACCCTCTCAAGCGGGACGAGAGCCTATTGGCCATCATATCGGCCAACGCTCCAGGGAGGAAATGGCCGATAGGTCAAAAAATTTAGTAACTTCATTGACGTTTGAAAAAGTATGCGAAAACTGTTGCGCTCTTTGTCAAACTATACTATAATACTGTGGAGGGACTGGTATATCAATATTTATCGTTCATTTGCCAATTCGAAGCTAGCAAAATTATCGTCATATGGGCCTATACACGCAAACAATGATGTGGTTCTCCAGCTCCACACAAGATAATTCACAGGTTTTTCAATCGAAAGGCCAACAACGTTCTTCCGTTCTCTTTAATCTTTAGAGATTTTTTGGTAAATTTAACTGAACCGCCACATTGCAAACAATTTCCATTGAATGCACTGGCTATACAATGATTTTTAAAAACCGGCCCAGTGCGAGTAGGACTCGTGCACGAAGGGTTCCGTACCATTATCTATAAAAATCACGTTGATTGTATGAAAGCCCCCTTTAAATATTAATTTTATTTTAATTATTTATATTCAACCGACTTCAAAAAGGAGGAGGTTCTCAATTCAACTGTATGTTTTTTTTTGTATGTTTGTTACGCGATATCTCCGCCGATTGTGAACCGATTTTCAAAATTCTTTTTTTGTTCGAAAGAGTAAACTCCCGAGCGGGTCCCACTGTCACCAAGTCAGGATCTGATGATGGGATCCCAGGGAAATCGAGAAAAACCCTCAAATTTTATAGGCACATATTACGTGTTGCATGTATTTCCTAAAACTATTCAAGTTTTGGCGTCTGTTAGTCATCATTTCATGTTAATGAGCTGATGAAGGAAGGTACAACTCCTTAACGGTTAGGAGTTGAAGGATAATCCTTCAACAACTTTCATGCTGTTGAGATGATGATGGAAGCTACAGGAATCTGTATCTGTTAATTCATTCCTTCCATATCTGTTAATGGCTTCCATCATCATCTCAACAGCATGAAAGTTAAGGAGTTAAATCCTCCATTATCAGCACATCTGACTGATGGTGTTTCAACATATTTTTTATGATTTGATGGTTCCTATTGGCGGCTCCGTGATTGGGTATAACGTTGTTAGATATATAGCATTATCACTAAAAATAAATAAAATAAAAATAAAAGTTTTAAAAACTTAAAAACCGACTTCAAAATGAAATTCACTCAAAAGTATGAAATAATATTATTATACTTAGATACACGACATTAACCAACAATAATGAAATCAAAGGTGGGTACGAATTATTTGTACTATATTACAACAAGGGAAGTTTTCACCGATTAAAAAATATTCGATCAAGAGGCCGGCCGCTGAAAAGTCACCATGGTAATGTATTACCAGGATGGGACCCACATATGGTACGTTGGTAAATAAAAGTGATGCTGATAGTCCGCAAAATTTATACAAAAGAATTCTGTCATTCAGCGCAGGATAAAAACCTACTGCTTAAAAACTCCATTTCTTAGTTTAAAAAAGTACGAGTGATATTTGGTTGATTCATTCATAATAGACTCTAGAATACAAGAAAATCATATAAAAATATAAACAATTGGTAAGCCCTTGGTAAATGACGACGACGACGAAAATGGAATCGGGCTTACAAAGATTTCCCAACTGGCTATCGCATCTTCCTGTTCAACTCTCCATACTGATACTACTATGTACTTGAAAACTTGCTTCTATGAAGTTAAGCATTTTTTGGGAAATGGTATTTCAGTAGATTCTTAATAATTCTTTAAAGACATCCCTAGTGTGCTGAAAGTAAGTTGATGTAATGTAAGTTTGTGTGCAGAAAGTAAGCGATGATTCAAAATCGACTAGAACACAAGAAAGATTACCAAAAATCTTCCCAAACAAATATAGAGTGTGTGCTGCCATCTCCGCTGCTGCGCCCCGTTTGCCTTAGTTAGTAGTATATACTGCAGCATAATTTAATTAAAAGGGGTTAAATAATATAACAATGCAGTATTGCTTTTGCTACATTATACGTAGAATTTTTACTCGCAGCCTAAATATGAATTTCGGAAAGAAAATAAATTTTGGGGTAATATAGAATACTTTTATTTTATAAGATTAGAAAAAATTGGGTAAAGACGTAAACAAGTGGATGACCGTGGAAATCGACTAAATATAAAAACAACACATTACATAATTTTAAAATATAAAAAAGGTTAGGTAACGATCGATCGTCCCCCCAGGTGTAAAAAATGATAAATTCCTAAAAATGTAAATGGAGTTAATTTATTAGGTGTCGAAATTACCCCCCAAAGTTGTAGGAAAAACTTTGGGTGTACAATACTCTTAATAATTTTAAACTAAACGCAAAATTGTCATAGTAAACGGAAACAGGAGACCACGCAGGCCAGCAGCTGCGCTTGGAGGAAGACAGCAGAACCTTGTCGGGCAGTAGCAGTGCTTGGTCACCAGTGATAACAAAATGGCGCGGCAGGTCGTAATGCTTGATCACCAGTAGTAGTGTTTGGTCACCAGTGACAACCAACTTCAATGGGCCTTAAAATTAGATAGAAACAAAAGTTCCACCTCCCTTTGGGTAAGCGGCAGGCAGTTGCAGAGCGGTGAAACAAACGCCGGTGGTAGACTAGCAGTAATCCAGGGTAATAGTGATACGTTCGGGCCGGGTGGAAGACCCTACGAACATTAATAAAAATTTAGTTCGCAACGGCAACAAATAAAAATGGATAGCTGTCTCTAAGCATAAATCACTTACCCCTGTTAAATATAGGAGGTCTTGAAAACAAAAAGAAAAATCACAGAACTTTAAAATATTTTCATCGAAACACCTATTTCGACGGTCATCAGTCATCAATTGTTTCACTCTTGTCAAAAGCTCGCTATCATTTTCAAATTATATTTTCATAGACGAACAAGATCAAAAGAGAATTTAATTATGAAACGCAAGAAAGAAGATCGGCTTGAATCGAAACTTTGCGTTTCAATACCCGTTGGCAAAAAATTACAACGAAACTAAAATTTAGACGTATTTGTAGGGGAAGAATTTATTTGCACCTATATTGGCAGGGAGTATGGTTGAATGAGGAACGCATTTCAGAAGGTAAATGAGAAAACGAAACTGAACAACTTGTACCAAAAAACTTCTTCGAAAAAGATTGTAATTTTTGTGGCGTATTTTTTTTTGCGAATTGACTATTGGTTCATTATTCAGTTTCGTTTCTCATTCACGTCCTGAAATGTGTCCGTCGATTAACCAGTTAGCCTGTAAAGATTATATTATAAAACATTATAGCTTGTAGTGTTAATTCTAAATACACCCTTAAAAATCCAAAATATACCTACTTTTAACATACTCGTATTTAACAATACTGTACAACAAAATAATAACTCAGAAATAATAATTCATTCAAATCGTGTTTTATTTACAATTTACATGCTATTATTACTATAACCGTAAAGTATTGTCATTTAAAAATAAAATAATATCGATTAGATTATATTGTAAAAACCTGAGTGGGCACGGTTATCGACGTGAACGTTACGACAAGATTAGTCAAATTACTAGAAGTTTTGAGGTAGGAAAGCCGCTTGTAACCTAAAATATATGTTTGCTTGAACTTCCAAAACGGTTCTTTTATGTACCAAATACAACTGTGCAAAGCCGCATTCGTTCTTCAAAGCTTGCATTAGTTTTCGTGTATCGTTTCGACGCTATGCAGTGGGTCCGGGATCGGACTAGCGATATTTCAGAGGCGTTTAGAATCACAATTTTTTAAGACAAAATCACTAAGAGGGAGCGGTCCTAATGTTAGTGTTTCGAATTAACGGAACCCTAAAAATGACTCGTTTATTTTTAAGACGTAAAATTTTAGTACATTTGACTTCATACCACCTGATGAAGCGGTCCAAATGTTGGTGTTTCGAATATCATCATATCAGCAGAAGAACGTCCATTGCTAGGCCTCCCCCAAGGATTTCCACGACGACCGGTTCTGCGCCGCCCTCATCAAGTTATTATCGTTTTGTCTAAAAAGCAGCTGCTCTATGTAGCATCTGGTCTAAAAACCAAATCGTCTAAATAGCAGCTCGTCTATGTAGCATCTGGTCTAAAAAGTAGCTCGTCTGTGTAACTAAATAAATGAGCGAGCGAAACTAGCGATGTTATGTTCGGTCAGGTTTGATTGATGAAACAGTCAAATAGCCTCGCGAAGCGAGGCTCCCCACCCTGGGTACCAAAATACTTCGCAGCAGAAGAAATCATCGGTAGATTAGACCAGTTGCTATTTAGGCGAAAAGCGTTATAGACCAGGTGTCAAGTGCGTTTTAGACGATTTGGTTTTTAGACCAGATGCTACATAGACCAGCTGCTTTTTAGACGAAACGATACTAACCTCCCTCATCCAGCGGCTTCCCGCGACCTTTCGAATATACGGAACCCTAAAAATGACTTCATATTTATTTTTAAGACGTAAAATTGTTGTGAATTTGACTACAAATCATCTGATGAAAAGTACTAACGATGCAGTCGAGGATGGTATGTGCACGCAAAAATTCACTCTTCCCACCGACTGCGACTCTTCCCTTTCAAGATCTTCAAATAGTAAGAATTGGGAAATAACTGAATAAAAAATATGAGAATAAATAGAAATATTTACGTAAAAACTAAACCAATGAACACGACTCAATTGTTGAAATGAGTCTCGAACAAAAGATATAGAAAATTTTTCTTTTCTTAAATGTATTTCATATTGTAAAATTTCAGCGATTGAATACAATTTATACCCTAACTATATTACCCTACAATAAAGCAAAGGCAAATAAAAGGGGGCTTTTGGTTAATTTCTAGTTTTGTTCCGACTTCAAGGTGACAAAAATTTACCATTAAAAACTAAATTGAATACATCTATTGAATTTTTAGTTTCATATGTATAACTTATACAGCAACTTAATATTGGGCCTCTTTTTGGGTTTTTGTCGATAACATTAGGTATTATATAAGCCCCTAAAATATCGTTATAGCGATCCCGGACATAATGTATCTACTTGATCCTGTATGATCTGTAAGCTGTTTCTGGAATTTTAAAAAATAATAATGTATCACAATAGAAAAAGCATTTACGGTTATGTTACCGATATCGTCACCTTGTATCAGTAGTCCGGTTATTTCATTAGTCCAGGAACCGGACTGGTAACAAATTTCCTGAATATGAGCTTTTTTTTTATTGCACGTGGTTTCTGACATAATTTACATTTTGTGCATAGATAGTCATTGTCAAGAAAGCAGCGGGTCACTGAGTTCTACATATGAAAAACATTATATAAATCTTAAAATTTAAAAGATTCTTAGTCTACACATCCCATATTCAAAATTATTTCATCCCATCAGGTCAATTCTTAGGCTTTATAAAAAATATATGTAATACAAATTACAATTAAGTACTCATAGGTACTCATATTTCGTCATTCGTCATCGTCGTCTGGAGAAATTATGCTTAAGAGCCGTACCTATCTGAATGAACGTCATCATCTTAATAAATTGAAAAGCTACCTACCATATTGCTGTACAAAGGTTATTTATTATGTAAAAAAAACAAGATATCTCTCCTGTTTTATAAACCAACTGGTGTCACATCCAGTATGATATTACTGGATGTAACAAAATTGTACATTTTAATCTTCACACTGAACAACTTTCCCCAAGAAACCCATTGGTCAATTCTAAAAAAATTGGCGATTTAGGGGTAGTCAGACATGAGTCGCTGTTATATGGAGAAGGCCGGCACACAGGCTCTTCCGCACCAGGGCCTGAGTGCGTCGGCTGTGAAGGTTGATTTGCGGCGACATCTCCATCTCGGAATCGGGCTCGTTTCGGTTACGAGCTCGATTAAAAGAAAACATTTAAACATATTGAAATAGTAACTTAAAATAAAAAAAAACTAAAAGCGATCTAGTTTCTCAAATTCTTTGTAAAACTTTTCTCCCTTTCTAACGTTATGCTACATGTAGTAGAAACATGTTGCTAACTTGAAATAATTTGCTAATTTTATGAAATATCATCATAATCATATCACGTCCACTGCTAGACAAAGGCCTCCCCCAAGGACTTCCACGGTGACCGGTCCTGCGCGAAATATAATGTATATATTTGTAAAATTAAAAAAACCTGTCACGGTAAAGAAACCTTGATCTGACACAGTGTATATTTTTGTGAAGGGCGTTATTAAAACAGTAATTAGCCATTAACGCAAGCGAGTAATTAGGGCTGTTTTACAGCTATGCAGTTTAATACGGATACTAAGGTTGTACGAGAGCAATACGAGACACTAGAAAAACATGTCCTAGGGTCTAAATATTTCTCCAATCCGGTTGTCCGTACGGGTCTAGCGGATAGCTGTGTAACCCTTAACGATCACTGAGATAAGTGGTACATTTTTATCCACGGGTTGTAAGCCCTTGGCATTATCTCACCTGATAGTAAGTGACTATGATGCCGAAGATGGAAGCGGGCTTACGAAGATTCCCCAACGCAATGGGGAACTGGCTATCTTATCTTCAAGCCAGAACACATCAATGTTTTTTTTGTTAGCATTGATGTTTGGGGGCAAGACTAAAAATAAAATGGTGGTAGCTAGCCAAGCGGGCTTAGAAAATGCCCTTCCACCAACCAAACCAAGTCTTACGAAGTTAGACCCCTCCGGGAATTGAACCCACGACCTCATGGTGTAAAGCTAATGGTGACGGTTAGGCCATGGAGGCGGTTAAAATGTAATGTGTACCTATATACCTACTCACGTATTAGATCTGAGATTAATTGCTTGTCTGTGCTTGGTTTGATTTTCACAATCAAAATTTTAATACAAAACATTGCATTGCCATCCAGTTCTTAAAAATGTTTCAAGTCTCTAAGCTCATCTGGAAGTTAGTTAAAAATCTATTACGAAAATCATACCGTAAAGACAGACAAGAAAGCGAGCGTGCAGCACAGATAGACAAAAGAAAACGAACTAATAAAAACGAGGTAACAATATTCAAAATGATTAAATTTGTTGATTAATTTGTATGAATTGAATTAGGTCTCTCGGGGAAACTTATTCAGCATGATGAGTATACGTCGCAGAAACTGATTCAGTATGATGAGTATAAGCGGCACTTAACGAGTCGTATGCCAATTTTGTTACACCTGTATATGTATAGCATTACATTTTTGTGAGAGAGTTCAACAACAGCGTCACAGATGAGATACTAGTTTCTGTTCATTATCACGCCAAGGAAGTTGACCAAGCGATTCGCGTTACAGACGTGTTACCGACGCGACGTGCGTGACTAGATATTAAATTAGTTACATTGTTTTGCGATCTTTGAAAAATTTTACCCTTTTTTATTAATTAGCATATAATGTATCAACTATTCATAGTTGGTGGTGGTTTCACTAGTTGTACCAGTATGAAATGGTCAATATAACAATATTCTTCTCAGCAATTAGCTGAGGTGTCAAAATATAAAAGAAATTTTATATACAGATGTCAGTTACAATTATACATAGTTAAAACCAAAACATGAATGACTATTCATGAAACTGATCTACTTTCACTGATAGTACTAGGTGTAGGGGAGCGGAGGCACATTACGTACAGCGGATACCGTACATTGGATTTGTTCACGGAGATCTGACGATATGATTTGACGATAGAAAAGGTCTATTCTTGTCTCAATGAAAAAAAATTCAAAATTGCTTTCATAAGGTTAGATATGAGGATATTACGTATCATTTGAGGTACCTATGTCTCACAAAAACTAATTCAGCCGTATCTTTACTGGAGGAGCACAAACTTGGTATGTTATGAAAACATTTGATTCTAATTTAAAACAAGTGAATGAAATTTGATGATGATAGACATCATAAATATTTTTAGGAATTGCGGGTTAAAATTATGGTTTGGACCTCCTCAAGTACACGTGTGGCAAACGGCTGTCCTGTACCTCGATTTGCCGTATTCCAACAATTTTGGGCTCTCAAATTGCCATACTTATATCTGCCAAAATTAATAAATTGCACATTTTTCATCCTCAATTACCTAATAAGGCAAATGAAAACACCCGCATTTTGCATTTTTTTTATATTTACATATTTCTTACGATTATTATTTTTTTTACTTTGGTAGTGTTTTTAAAGCTGTATTAAGATTATTTAATTACCTTGACCAACAAGGTGTCAATCAATTGAAAAATAATCGTATTTGACTCGACATTACTACCCCATAGGCTTAAAATCGCTGACGGATCAAAAATTGAATATCTCCAGAAATATGTAAATATAAAAAATATACGTCCGTTTTTTTTTTGTCTTATTAAACTATAACACTCATATTGGTTTGCCCAATCGATTAATAAAAATTGGGGGTAAAAATTTATAGTGTTGTGAATAAGTTTAGCTCATTGTCCTTTTTTTTTCAAAGAAAGTTATTAAAGTTTCATGAAATCTTCTTTGGTTTTAACAAAGATAATCAAATCCAATAATAACAATTTTAACCATCATTAAAACTACAACTCTTGCCAACTATCTCGCTGTGTCGTAGATTAAACCTGAAGGCGCTATTGAAACGGGTGGTAAAAGTGCGATCCTGGAGGGTATTTCCCCATAATGTTATATTGGTGTATACTCGGTGCAGGCGGTCTGTTTGACGACATAGTTGACGGCGTCATCCGGACGGATCCTTGGGGTACTGCGCTTGGATCTATGGGCAAATCAATGCAAAACCTAAATTAAATGTGATATTTTTTATGCTAAGTACGCTTGGATTCGAGGTCGAGTATATTTAATTTATCCTGACTTTATAAGGTGCATTATTCAAGAATAACATAAATATAAGAATTTAGCTTTTTCAATATTTAAAATAAGACATTGCGTAGGCACGCCTCCTGGTGAAGGCCGCGGGATGCTGCTGGATACGGGCAGCGCAGATCGGTCATTGTGAAAATCCTTGGGGGACGATGATGATAAACAAAAAAACATATTTGCGAAAAACGTCGGTCCGTGGGTCCGTCCTTTTTCTAGAAGATAAACCAAATTGTCTTACTGATATCAAATTGTAAAATGAACAGTTTTATGATATACTAGTGGATGCCCGCAGCTTCGCCCGCGCAGATCCCGATTTTTGCGGTTCCCGTGGGAATTTCCCAAAATCCTTTCTTAGCGGATGCCTACGTCATAACATCTACCTGCATGCCAAATTTCAGCCCGATCAGTCCAGTGGTTTATATATTTAGATTTTCTAAGGATGTAATACGTGTACCACCTTGCCTTGCCTTGGAACAGGTTTTTAGAATTTGTTTCCAACAACCCTGCGACCAACAAAATAGGGCTGTAACGTAAAACAATTGTTTTAAATATTTTTTTTATTAAATTTCAAAAAGACAGGTTGAACCTGAAAGTACAGTCGCCATCAAATACATCGTAGCGGGCGAGATGTTTACATATTTCTGAGCAGTATTGAATTTTAATAAAATATTAAAGAAGAAGCCAACACTAGAAGTTGCTATTTATATCTGAACATCTAATTTATCATACATAACTGAGCAAAAGATTTTTCAAAATGTATCATTTTAGAAAAAAAGTGACTTATGGCATTGTGTATGAAGTACATATTATTGAAAAATCTTTCGCTAAGATGTTTATGACAAATTAGATTTTTAGATATTAATAGCATCTACTAGTGTACATAATTTATTAAAATTCAACACTGCTCAGATATATTTGAACACCTCGCCCGCTACGATATATCTGATGGCGACTGTACTTTCAAATCCCCAAAGGCGGCTACAGGCGGGGATGCCATTTAAGGCTAGCTGACCATAGATGAAAATGAAAAATGCCAAAATCTCAAAAATATCTGTAAAGATTTTGAGGAAACTTTGCTTGCAATCTGTTTCTTATTAATATTGCTTGCGCCTACTTTACTACTTTCAATTTTACCAGTTTTGATTTTCTGTTGACTATGCGTTTTCTCGAGAAAATAAGTACAGATCTGCTGTTCAGTGTATTTTTTTAAGCGCTATTCGAGATAAGGCTTTTTTTTATAATAATGAATATTTTATCATTTTCAGTTTAAAAAGGCCGTCCATATAAATCGCAGTCGACTGATAATTTGAAACTATGAAGTTTTTTTATGAAAACATATACCTGTCTTTTTCAAAAAACTTATATATGCTGATATAACAGTCTAAATAACATTTTATATATATTATTACTTTAGACCGTTATATATCAGCATTTTTTTTTTAAAAGACATGTATATACGACCAAAGATTTCATCCTGATCATATCAGCCGAAAAAAGTCCACTGCTGGACAAGGCCTACGAGCTATGTGCCCTGCCCACTGCCACTTCAGTTCAGCGAATTTGTGAGCTATGTCGGTTACTTTGGTTGTCCTGCTGATCTCCTCCAGTGTAGAGTCTCCAACCTTTAGAGTGGTGGGTGCGACACGGACATTTAACATTATTTTCGTCTTGTCCATGTTCATTTTAAAATCCACTTGTTGAGACTTTGTTGAGGCCATCAAGCATGAGCATTGTGCTTATTTTTTCCATAGTCTCAGCCATGACCACGATATCGTCAGCGAATCGGAGGTGGGTTATGTACTCGCTGTTGATATTGATGCCGAGTCCACCCCAATTCTCCAGTGAACAATTTCGGAGAGATATAACGTTTCCCCCCTGGACAGGTTTCGAGTACTGGTTCTGGAGGCGAAACGAAAAGGTGGCGTTTTCATACAGACACTTCAACACCTCGATGTATCGATGGTCAATTTAGCACCGCTGGAGAGACTAGCACAGCCTAGGATTCGACTGAATCAAAGGCTTTCTCATAGTCCACGAACGCCCAAGCATAGTGGCTGATTGTACTCTTCAGTCTTCTGTATAATCTGCCGCAGCGTATGTATGCGGTCTATGGTACTAAAGCCATTTCGGAAACCGGCTTGTTCGGGAGAATGGAAGTCGTGAAACCTACGTGCGAGACGATTCGTAATGACTCTCGAAAACAGCTTGTAGACATGGCTCAGAAGTGAGATGGGTCTGTAGTACTTAAGCAGGGTGTTGTCACCCTTTTTGAAGAAAAACACGACCACACTTCTGTGTTATGCCTTAGACGTTTGTCGAATTAAATAACTTCTAAAGAATTTTTAGTACCGGTGATCCACCTGCTTTCAGAAGTTCAGGCGTAATTCCATCATCACCCGGTGCCTTGTTGTTCTTGAGCTGTTTGAGAGCCATTCTAATCTCGTACAGGCTGACGTCCGGGATATCTTCGGTATAGTGTTGGATTAGTCTGGCTCTTGAGTCTTTAGCCAGATCGCGGACAGGCAGACGTGTGGTCTTGTACAATTGTCCGTAGAACTTCTCAACCTCTTACAGCAACTCAGTCTAAGACGATATGATCCTGCCATCCTCAGTCTTCAGCTTGGTCAGTTGGCTTCGTCCAACAGACAGATCTCTCGCGTAAACTTTTGAGCCTTTGTTGTGCTCAATCGCCTCTTTAATACAATTTGTATTATACTAGCGCAAATCGCGAGTCAGGGACTTAAAAATCTGCCTGTTTAATTGCCAATACTGAGTAGCGTCTTCAGCGGACTGCAAAAAACCAATCTGCGTCTTTCTTGCATAAGGTTGCTGGTGAAGTCCGATTTTTTTGGTTCTGTTTAAAGTAATTTTGTCATTATAATCGTCCATTCTCGCAGTCTCCTAGGCATTCAAAATGATTGTGCAACTCGAGCTGAAAGCTCTCAGGGTTTTGGAGCTGGATGGGCGCTGGTCGGAGTGTAGACTTCATCAGTCGACATCTTTCTAGCTTGGTCTTTAGATTCAATGTGCCTCTTACTATCCGGTGATCGCTTCCTGTTTTGACTGAATTGATCATTGAATATTTGCTTCCTTGTCGACAAGATAAAGTCAATCTCGTTCTTCGTTACGCCATTGGGATGCAACCATGTCCACTTTCGCTGTTTTGACTTTTTAAGAAGGAGTTCATCATAAAGAGACTCTCCTTCTCCGTAAAGTCGGCCAGCATCTGACTACGTGCATTTCTTTTTCCGTATCCAAATTGCCCCACTCTCAGCTAACCGTCGCTTCGTTTGCCCAGTTTCGCGTTAAAACCCCCATAACAACGGTATAATGGGTCCTGGTGCTATGTATGGCTACAGAGATATCCTCATACATAGTCTCTACCTCGTCCTCGGAGTGTTCCGTGGTAGGCGCGTATGCCTGTATGACCTTCATCGAATACCGTTTGGTGATTCTGAGTATAAGGTACCCTTGTCGAAACGCTCACGATCTGGACCACATTGTAAACCATAGATTTATCCGAACGTAAATAAACGGATCTTTTTTATAAAACTTCTTATTTTCAAATTATCAGTAGACTACGATTTGTATGGACGGTGGCGGACAGGGACGGCCTTTTAAGTGCACTCCAACCGACATATAACGTATCGTCGACACAATAGAAGGAGAAGTAGGTAATATTATGTATGTATTATAGAAATAGGATAATTTATTATGAAAAAAAAAATTGTAGTCTACGTGTAAAACAGTCCCACCCAGCACAGGTAGCATGAGGCATAGACAAATTTATTAGTCGCACCCGGCGCAATGAAACAGTTTCCTTGTCTTTTTCAGTAGCTCGATCTTAGAACGAATGAAACGAGTGATATAGCTATATCGCGCGCGATGCGACAAACCTCGCCATGCTACTGATGCCAGTGTCCACTGTTAAATAAAAACCACCATTTGTGGCCCGTGGCAGATTCGGTTGAAATTTGTACGTTACGGAAATGTGGGAGTTTGTATTTTTTTTTATGGATATTTATTACATATGTCGGATGACCGTTCTAGGAATTTTATTCTTATTTAAATATGAAAATATTCGGCATAAAAAGTTGGAAGTTTGGAAGGTTTGGTAGTTTTTTAGCCTCAACTAGGCAGGACCTCTGTTTTCGAGATAGTCACACTGATCAGAATCTTACTTGAGCCGTAGTTGTGCGGGTAATAGGACGGAGGCCTGCTCGCAGGCGGCGGAACGCCAGGCTGGTATGGCACGTAGCCACCTGCGGATGGCGCGTGACTGCCGCTAGCTGCGGGTGCATTCTGCGAGGTCCCCTGTAATCGAAACCAAATTGTTTATTTTAACAAAATATGGTCAAAACAATTTTGGTCTACTCTGTCGCAGATGCTATTGAATTCAATAGTAATATGCAAAGTACGTACATAATTATCAAGAACCAGAGAACCGTTCTTGTAAAAAAACTTAAATATATCTAGACACACAGCAGTGCGTCAGCCAAATTTGAAAAAAAGACGACACCAGCCGTGGCTTATAAAACACGGACCATTTCGGCCTATTTTTAATTTTCAAAAAATCTGTTTGACCTTACAACCCAGTCGTCATAAAATTTAGTCGGACTCGAACGGGTAGAAATGAAAATGGGTATACATACGCGCATACTGTTCTTTTTTCAGCGCCTAAAACGGCAACAGTTAAATTCGCCGTCATCATTGAAAATATAACCCATTTTTTAGATTTTTTCATTTTATCGAAAAGTGTTCATTTAAGAGTAATAATGTAAGTTATTATCAATCAAATACAAAAATACCCATCACTAGTTCCGGATTCAAACAGTTTCATGGTTCTAGTGAGAGTAAACGAAAAGCTGGTTCAGTCTATTTTCGAGCCAAGGGCTTACCAATGGTGAATAAAAAACTCTTTTCGTTTATGCACTTTAAGGTAGCGCATCCTATCTTGTGTATGTTTGCCGGGTGATAAACACATACGTACCGAAATGAAAGAATTTTCAAATAAATCTTGCATTTGTGGAGGTCCACCCTGAAAAGAGTTCAATGATGAATGAATGGAGAAATTTTAAAAAAGTTACTTAAAGAAATAATATAATCAAAAACACTATAGTACTTCTAGGAATCGAAGATATGTAATACACCCCAAGCATGCCCCACAAACAAATTAATTATCTTATGCACAGCAAATAAGGAAGAAAGGTTTACCTCAATGTATTCGTTTAATATGCAGTAAAGCTCTGGGCCAACGAAGGATCTCAACATGTCTTTCCCATTTTCGAACTCATCTAACTTTTTTTTGTACATCAGGCTTTGATACTCCTCTTCTTCTTGCATTTTTTTTAATTTTTGCTTAAGTATGTAGATTCTGAGGAAAAAGATACTGGGATTACTATACAATACATACCATGATTATGTTGCGATATGTTAAATTAATTATTGTGGTGGTAAATAAGATTAATCAATAATTTCAGGCATCTTCATTTAAATGAGGAGCTATTTATTTTGTATGAAATTATTGTTATACGAAATAAATGGTTAAGCGTGAAAGTATGTCACGGTGTGGGTTATTTTTATTTATTATACTAGGGTGCTACATAAGTTTTGTCGTACTTTGTGGAATATAATTTTTTTTCGAAGTAGTCACCACCGGCAGTAATACAGGTTTTCATACGTGTAAACCAGTTGCTGAACACTTTGTTCCAGTATCCTTCTGGAACACAGCCGCATATCTCCTCAAAAGCTCCTATAAGCTCGTCATCGCTCGAAAACTTGCGTCCCTTCAGTTGATTTTTTACATATGGGAATAGTGCAAAGCCGTATGGCGCTGGCGCTAGATCCGGACTATAAAGAGGGTGTCCCAACAATTTGATTCCAGCTTGGTGCAAATAGTTCGTAGTTTTGCCGGCTCGATGTGCAGGGGCGTTATCTTGATGCAAGAGCCAAGTATCGAGTCTTGAGTTTGGTCGTTCATTTTTTAAGGCTTCTAATACAGGACGTTAACATTCTTCTGTGTACCATGCAGCAGTAACAGTCTTCCCTTTATCAAGCACAACCGTAGCCAATATTCCTCTCTTAGTAAAAAATACAGCAACCATTCTTTCGGACATTTTCACAGACGTCGGCGGTGGTTCATCTTCAAACACCTACACTTTACTCTGGGATTTAGTAGGTACATCGAAATAATACAGCCACGTTTCATCACATGTAACAATCGCGTTCACGTAGTTAGATCGGCCATCTTGATTTTTTTTTAACATATCACCTGACCAAGTCACGCGTTGCTCCCTTAGCACGTCAGTCATCAAGTGTGGTACCCAGAGAGAACAAAGTTTACGTACTTTCAAATGGTCGTGAAGAATCCAATGAGCAGTTGGTGCGCTTAACTAGAGCGTTTCCTCGATCTGTCGATATGTCGCACGTCGGTCTTCATGCAATAGTTTTCGTACAGCTTCAATGTTATTATCGGTAGTCACTTCTATCGGCCTGCCAGACCTTGCTTCATCCTCCAAGTTACAATTGCCGCGATTGAATTGAATATACCACCGTTTTATGGTCCTCAGAAATGGACAAGTTTCCCTCAGTGCACTATTCATTTCCTCGAAACATTTTTGTTTAGTCAAACCACCCTTAAAGTTATACGAAATAATTACACGAATATCATAACGAGAAAAGGCCGCCATTTTCATTTAGAAAACTAATTTAAATTCCTTGCAACTAAATTTTTTTTGATGTTTTTAAATTACTTAAATTTTATGGCTGTAGCCTCAAATCACAATATTATGAGTTATTATCGGTAGTCACTTCTATCGGCCTGCCAGACCTTGCTTCATCCTCCAAGTTACAATTGCCGCGATTGAATTGAATATACCACCGTTTTATGGTCCTCAGAAATGGACAAGTTTCCCTCAGTGCACTATTCATTTCCTCGAAACATTTTTGTTTAGTCAAACCACCCTTAAAGTTATACGAAATAATTACACGAATATCATAACGAGAAAAGGCCGCCATTTTCATTTAGAAAACTAATTTAAATTCCTTGCAACTAAATTTTTTTTGTTGTTTTTAAATTACTTAAATTTTATGGCTGTAGCCTCAAATCACAATATTATGATATGTAGTTAGCATGCGACAAAACTTATGTAGCGCCCTACGTAGGTACCCAACCGTTAATTTCATGGGAATATTTGATTTGTTAAAGCTGAGCCTTAAAGTTTGGTAGGAGGCTCGAGTTTCCTTACAAAAGTAGTTCCGTTTTAATACAAGTTAAAACTTTAAAAACTTAAACCCGCCAACGGAAAAACGCTCTTATACCTTAGATTAATCTATAAAGAACGTAAATAGGTACTACGTAGTACTTTTTTCTTATCTATTATTTTAACTCACACTGCCATTTTGAAACCACGAACTTACCCTAGGTGTTACTCATAGAGCTTTTGGAATTTCTTGAGAAATTAATTTAAAATGCAAGAAATATCTATTGATGTGGCGTTTAAAAAACAAAGATACTTTGGCAAATATACTTTTTGGGCGAGATGGCTGAAGAAGCTCTTCCCTGCCTCCTACTCCAAACTATGAGATCCACCACCGAAGGCGAGCAGCTTCGTGTTGGAGACCTGGTCCTGGTCGTCGACCCTGCTGATGAGCGGAACAACTGTCCGCGAGGCGTGATCTAGGCTGTGTACCTGGGCGCGTGCGGGTTGTTGATGTGAGGACCTCGTGTGGAACTCTGCACCGATGCTCTGCTATACGCCTGGTGCTACTGCCCTCGAGCCCCAGGAGGGTGGGGGTTGGGAAGAATGTCAGTGATAGAAAAAGTATAGCTGCCAAAGTGTGTTTAGTTTTTCACTTTTTAACTAATACACTAAGCCAATAGATATTTGCTGCATTTTAAATAAATTTCCTCAAGAGATTCCCAGAAACCTAAGACCTTGGTCTTAAAACACAGCGGTATCTGGGACGTAAAGATATTGCGAAGCTTCCCGAACGCTGCCCTGCCGAGTTGGATTCGACGATTGATCTCTTTATCGAAGTTGGACCTACCTAACTGGAATGTTTGTCCCAGGTTCACATATTCGGTAACAACTTCGAGTGAGCCTCCAACCTTCGAAGGAGTAGGTATGACACGGACGTTTGACATAATTTTCGTCTTGTCCATGGTAGCTTTTTTTATTAAAAATTTGAGTGCGTTTGACTGCAACTCACCTGATGGTAAGTGATGATGCAGTCGAGGATGGTACACGCAAACTCAAATAATTCCTATTCACTCTTGCCTTGAAGATCCCCAAATTATAGGAATCGGGAAACACTGACGCAGGCAAGGAGTTCCACTCCTGCGCTGTACGCATAATAAATGAAGAAGCGTAACGATTCGTGCGAAAAGGTGGAACATCAACAACAAAGGGTTGGGTTGTCTGGAAGAGATTGCTTTTAGCAATAAGACCGCCTACTGTACACTTCATTATAATAACTATATGTATTAGCTTTACGAAATTGTTTTGGTGTACTATAAGTGTAAATAAATAAATAAATAAAGGGGTGCAACCCCTCCCTGCGTCTCGTTGACCGACGGTGAAATGGAGCCGGGGGAATGAGGTCGTGAAGTTCTTGCGCACACTCTCCGAAATGAATACCGACAGACAGGCGACTTTGCAGCGATGCTCAAGGCTTTGGAGCTTTTCATTGACTAGCTCGTCGTCACCAATGAGTCTCCGTGCATGTCGGTCGATGGCGTCCAAGGTATCCAGCTGATAGCGGGCTGATCCATCCCATAAGTGTGAACAGTACTCCATACATGAGCGGACCTGTGCTTGATATAAGGTAAGCAGCTGTCCAGGTGTGAAGTACCGTCTCACCTTAGAGAGAATGCCCAGCTTCATTGCAGCAACTTTTGCCTTGGACTCAATGTAACGACCGAAGTTAAGATTGGGTGTTAAATCCACGCCGAGGAGTTCCAGGTGGTCAGATATCTGAATCGGTTCATTCCGGAGAGTTGGAGTCAAGGAAAAAGGACTCCTTTTGGCGGAAAAAGACACGAATGTGTTTTAGAGGCATTAAACCTTACGAGCTTGGCATCTGCCGGGGATTCTTCACACCCCATGCCCCGCCGTTACCTTGACCGCTACCGGAGCCAGGAACAGTGGGGCCACCGGGGACTAGGGGCCGTTTTTTGTTTGTATCCATCATTGGGGGGTTTTGCCGTAATCGCCACGCTTGGCAGGCGGGTTGGCGATCGCAGTGTTGTTGCAGATTGACTGCAAGTCACGGAAAGACGCTGCTGCCTATCCTCCGGTTTAAGTCCCTTAGTCGACTCTTACGACACCTATTGGAAGAAATAGGATGGCCCTATTCTAAGCCAGGAGCCATGCGGCAAGTGATAAATTGAAGTGAAGGCTCTATCATGTGATAAATTTGTAATATGTTTCCGCTCTTTGGCGTCATTCATACAGATTCGCACTCTTCTCACCGCAGACCGCGCGCGCAATCATGCTCCATTTATCTGCAGATTCTGCCGATGTCGCTCGGTATCTGCAGAGAGACGACGATCAAATATACAGGTGGTCCAAACAGTGACGTCATTTTTTTTTCCTATTTCCTCATACCTCATACTCAAAAATATCCCATGTATGTTACGCGATTGTTTTTTTGTATTTGAGTTATAATTTTTTCATACTTCATTTCATACATAAGGGTCAAAGATTTGTATCTCTTTTTTTAGTGAGTTTTTTCTAATGTTTTTTTTTGTAACGTGATCGTCTAGAACGTAACTTTTATAAGTTAAAATGAAAAGTTCCTGAAATTCCTGAAAGTTATTAAAAAAAGTATCCAAAATAAGAATTTCCGTTTTTAGTATGAAGGGCTTAAAATTTTAACTTCAATTTAAAAATACGAATAGGGTTTTCTATGAAATCTAACTAATTTCAAAAACTGAGTTAGTCTCTCAGCTATGCGAAACGTACAAAAATCAATTGTACTTAATGGAGTATTATTCGCTGAAATCGACCTTCAGAGGTGGATAGGCAATTTCAGCTTAATTTTTTTTTTATTTTTATCGTTCTCATGTAAAATTTTATTTAAAATATCTTAAAAGCGATTAAATAAACACAAATTGATATTTTATATGAATTATTGTCTATTTTTTAAATTAATGGAATAAGGTAACATCAGGAAGTTGAAATTTTAAGTCAGACTTACTAAAAACTGAAATTTTATTTTAGACACTTTTTGCAGGAATTTTAGTAAGTTTTCATTTTAACGTATATAAAAGTTACATTCAAGACAATCACGTTACTAAAAAAATATAAGGAAAAAAAACTCACTAAAAAAGAGATACAAATTTTTAAACTCCTCCGGTAGAAAAATCCAAAAAAATATGAAATATAATACATGGGGTATTTTTGAATACCCTTGGGAATGAGGAAAAAATGATTGACTTCACTGTTTGGACCAACCTGTATATTATCTACACCGTGTGTGTACATTCATTGATTTCTATGAAGACACTGATTTCTATGAAGAGCGATATTGTAAGATATGCGGTCAGATACAGATATCTGTCCCGAGTGTGACAAACTTTAATCATGAAGTGAAATCTTCTATCAACTGAGCGGATTTTCGATAATATGTGTTGACGAAGAACCGCCTGATCTCATAGTGACAGGCGGAAAAAGAAGCTTCTTTGCAGTAAAGTTTTTAGTTTTTCTTAGTTATTACGTAATTTTCATTACTACTTGGTTAACTCCACCATGAAATAATTGAATCTTCCCTCCCTCGTACTTGTGCATTTCGTTAATTATTAATGAGACACTCCAGACAGAACTCACCCACCCGTCACGCAGATTGGTTATCGAACGAAAAGGATGAGCTACGTTACCGCGCCCCGACCGCTGTGATTTCATTTGAGAATCATTAAATCCATGTACTCTGTTCATTTGATATAATGATAAAGGCAGTAAAAAAAAAAGTTTTAACAGATATCCTTTGGATGAAAAGCAACACAAAAACCAGTTCCATTATTTCGTATTTGGTCGTTCACCCCAGTATTACACGACTAAATCTAAGAACAATTAGTTTGTATGAATCTTCATTCAAGCTAGTTGTACATTCTTTTAGAAACGCAGTAAGTATGAATAGAGTTCTCTTCGTAGGTTCGCTCAGATGGTGTGAAAATATTATATGAGTTGTATAGAAATATCTAGTGATGTGATTATATAATGTAATCACGGAATAATAGATTGAGATAGACTGTTATTGTAGGTTGTTATATGAGATTGTTTCACCGAAAAAGCAACGACCAGCGAACGCTCGTGTAAATATGTTTGAAGAACAATTTTATTCATGTAAATTACCTACCTACCAAGTCGCCAACCAAACCAATGCCGCCGGTGATTCAGCCCTACCTGCATTCATGCCTATAGATACGTAGTTCTCTCTCGTAGTTATTTCTCGCTCGTTTGTATGAAGTGTCCGGGGTGTGACTTGGGTGTAAAAGGTAAATGCGGCTCGGGCTTACAAATGTCACTCGTTCGTTATTTTCCTTTTTACCACCCTTGTATCATAAATAACTATTCCAATTTTCAGCGTGTATTTTCTAAAATTTAACTCTATTAACAATTTACTTTACGCGAAGTTAACCAAATAGTAATAACAAATTACAAAATAAATTAATAAAAACAAAAAAGCAGTGAGCAAATAACTTCTTTTTCCGCCTGACACTATATGAGATCAGGCGGTTCTTCGTCAACAGATACTATGGAATTCGGGGTAAAGGTTTTGTAACTTTTTCTTTTAATTCATTTTCTTTTATTTATAATTTTCCGCTTTAACATTTGATGCGACAGCAAAAAGGATTACAATCCTTTTTGTTCAATAGCGTAAGTAACAGATACTAGGACATTCAAGATAAAACTGCCGCAGTAGTAAAAGCATATTTCAGTAATCCAAGAATATACCACAACATATGCTATTTATCTATAGATTAACTAACTTTATGGAAAATGCCTGTTAGACGAGAATGTGCAAAATTTTCTAAGAATAATAAAATGTAGTTTATTTAACACTTTCGGTGCCACTGTCCACTATATAGTTGTATAATTCATTGTCATCGTATTGTCATCATCGTGGCAGGGGTTTGTACAGCTACTCTACAACAGATGGTGTTAAAAGTAATATGCTTTACTTTATATTGATGTGTAAGTTTGCGGCGACGGCGTACCTTTCATCTACGCCGATTCAAGAACTAAAGGATGTTGAATATGGGGGGATGGACAGGATTCTTTAAAAAAAAATGTTTTCACCACCAGTTTTGGATTTCTTTAACTTTTAGTTAAATAGACAATAATAACACAGTAAAAAAAAGATGAACGGTATGGCACAAGAATCAATAAAGAGAATCGGGATAGGAATTGAGACAATTTAAAAAAAATAACAAAAATGTAAAAAAAAGATGATATAAAAGCAGGTTGAAAATATTGACTTCGTCACAAGTTATTAATAATGTGAGATTCTAAAAAAAATTAACAGAAACACAAATCAGACGGGGTGGGTTTCTTTTACACGATGGGTATTCTGAACTTCCGATTGATAGTGCTAGTGGTTTCTGTGTGCTAACATAGACTCCTTACTCCGCTGGAAAGAGGAAGTAAATAAAATCGTAGCCAAAGTAAGCTCAGCGTGTTACGCAATCAGAAGTCTACGAGAAGAAACTACTATTGACCAACTAAAAATGGTGTATCATGCGTTAGTGAAGACTAGAATCAGATTCACCATAAAATTTTGGGGTAATGGATACAACTAAAATATCAGTAAGGTATTCGTTATACAAAAGAACATCCTCATGACGATAGTCAGGATTCCGCAAATGCAGTCGTGCAGAGAATATTTCGTGAGGCTGAACATACTGATGGCGCCTAGCCTCTACACATTCTGGTGCTGCTCACTGACCTTGTCAAGAACCTGGATCGCTATGAAAATAGCGAAGAGAGAAAGAAACGACTGCTGACACGGAGAAACGATCTGCCTCATACCGTTCAAGTTTAAAGTTTCATCCTTCCTCACCGTAAATGTAACCAATTTTTCACTTTTTGCAAAGACTATAATAGATACGAGATAAGTGTCACAGGCAAAAATAATCCTTATTAAATCCTAAATAAAATAAATTGTACAGCTACGCTGAGTATACTTTCTCGCGAAGCCTTCACCGTCTGTCATAGTCGGGCATACACAAATTAACAAGAAACATTACACTTACTTAGTAGCAAACAATACATATCAGGCTTGCTGGATGCGGGCAGCGCAGGACCGGTCGTTGTAGAAATCCTTTTTCCAGCAGTGGACGTCTTTCGGCTGATATGATGATAACAGACTTCATGAAAAATTTACTAATAATTTGGGTTTGTATAGTAGATAGTACTCTGATTTTTATACTCAGTGTAGTAAGTAAGCTTTATTAAGTTCGAATTATACACAAAGCTTCATTAAATTCGTTAAGAGCCATTTTTGAGACAAAAAGTGGGGTGTGGCTGTGTCATGGACACTAGCGCGGCCGTTTGTTGTACGTGACTACGTCTCGTAACTTGTTATATTTTCTATATAAGAAAAATATTTATCCAAAGTAGTGTGGCAGAGTTTCGAAACTTTGTGGTCTTTTCCTTATTTTGATTAAAGTTCGTTCGATGAATTAACTGCATCTTTAATGAATGCTGCGAGCCGGCGGCGGCATCAGACGTACACACCGACAAATGGGCTGCCCTGAGTTAAATCATTGCGCCACGGCGCGGCGGGTGACGCGATTGAACTCAGGGTGGCTTCTTTGTCGAAGTGTTTGACGCGAGGTCACAAAGCTGCAGCTAATTCAGCAAACGAACTATACCTACATAGAATGACTGTATTACTTATATACTTATTAAAAAGAAGGTATTATTAACCTAACTCTTTAGCCCTTGGCAGCAAGTCCCAAGATGGAAGCGGTTTCAACAAGGTTTCCCAATGCGATGAGGAACTGGCTATCTTATCTTCAAACCAGCACAAATCAAAAACATTGATGTTTGTCAGTGACTTAGATAAGATGTTGGCATGAATGGTGAAATACTAGCCAGGTGGAGTTAGAAAATGCCCTAACCAGTAATATAAAGTTAGACCCTGCTGGCCATCGAAACAGAGACCTCCTAGTGTGAAGCGCGTGCATAACCACTACGCCATAGAGGCTGTTAAAAGGAAATATGGCAGTTGGATTATATGGAACCTCTGGAAAAAACTCGATAATCATCTGACGATTTGGACATATTGAAATGGATCTAAAAATAAGGGAGTGGAAAAATATTAACAGTTAAAGCTGTACTTAAACAAACTTGGAACAAAAGTTGTCCTAAGTGAAGTTCCGCAAGGATAAGTTGGTACTCTAGCATCTACCCCTTTTGGCATTTTTATTTGCAAACCTGATACATAGTGCTAATGACTCTAAATACTTTGGAAATCCTTTACTGAGCAAGGGAGCGCCGTGAAAATTCTAAGAACGAAAAAAAGACGCAACAAAAAATAACACTTGACCCTACTAAATGCATTGCCTTACTTCTTAATCTAAACAATTGCAGAGAAGTGTAAAAGCATTGGGATCTTAACAGTACAAGTACAAAAGGACTTAAGTGTCACAATATTTCTCAACTAACCTCAAAAGGGCTGATCATCATATATGAAGGCTAAAAAGTTATCTGTTTTTTAAAAACAGAAACTGAGATATGTAATTGATTACCAAAACAAACAGAAGTCTATCAGTCATTAGAGATTAGCAGGGGACTAATTTGTTTTTACTTCCTATATACTACGAATACTTCTTTAGGTCACCTATGGAATACCTTGGGCTGCATGTAGATAATATTACATTTTTCTAATCGGACCTATCTCTAAACTTAAAATGCTCCGAGGACATGTCAACCATCTCAAGTCTAGTAACTGTAAATAAACGATCAACTAAACTTGCAAACTATGAAAGGAAAACATGAAAGGTTTTTTCTCACATGGTTCTTTAAGTTAGTTCAGCTTAATAAGTAGCATCTTCCATTTATGCTAGATACTGGCTAGTGAAACATGATAATGGTATTTAGAGTGTACTCTACATATGGCAGCACTCAGTTCAGTTAAGTCGATTGTCTGTCATACTTGTCTTTCTGTGATCGTGTTTGTGCGAATTTTCATTTAGTAAAATGAAGAAACCTTTAAAAAGCGAAGCAAGGAAGTTAATGTTTACCAGGATTAGTAAATATCAACAGAAAAAGGAAGAGAAGCAAGTATTGTTCAATTAAACGAGCAATGTTTACGTGCTATTTCAGAAGCAATGGTTAGTGCAACTTTGTGTTTTTGATACTTTAATGTTGGAATGGTCACGTCCCTCAGTCATTAAGATACAACCAAGAAGAAGAAGAATCATGTTTAACCATACATTCTTTGTTTTCTCTTTTTTCCCTATTTTATCTCTGAAGGATGAAATAATTTCTCCATTTTGCGTGAAGATTTCTAAACTCTTTCGGTGTCAGGTTTCATACAAACATTGAAACCTGACACCGTTGTTAGCAAAAAAATTGCGAGAAAATGGAATCCTGTGTAAATTGATATGGGTAGAAAGCCAGATTCATTAGCTTACTAGAGCAGTATCCAGTTTTAATAGGTTTTATACAAAAACAACAAAAAAACTTTGGCATTTAGCTGTAAGCAGAGCACACTCGCTCTGCTTACATTCAAGCTCCCCACTAGGAGGTATAGAGAAGCCCAACATATCAAAGAAATGTCATTTATGACAAGTTACTTAAATTAGTTAAGATTAGTTATCAGTTATTTATCTTAAATTTACTTAATAACTGTATTTTTTCTATTATATTGCAGATATGTGTAATCAAATTAAAAAAAAAATGTTTGTAGCACTCCAGGAAAAAAACTGGATAAAAGGACAGTACATGAAAAGAGGACCTAGAAAGTTTTATTATTTATGTAATTTTGTTATTAGTAGTGATGAATGATGATGAACTATGAAACATTAAATTTTTGGAGTTTGATTTTGCCTATGACTCTTTAAAAGAACTTATAAACCTCTTTAATAATAATTATTAAATTATAGACTGTCAAGTCAGACCCCCTCTTACCCTTCATCATCATATCAGCCGAAGGACGTCCACTGCTGGATATAGGCTTCCCCCAAGGATCTCTACGACGACCGGTTCTGCGCTGCCCGCATCCAGCGGTTTCCCGCGACCTTCACCAGGTCATCGGTCCACCGAGTGGGAGGCCTGCCTACACTACGCTTTCCGGTGCGTGGTCGCCACTCGAGAACTTATAATTTTTAAATAAGTATTTTATGTATGTAGATTGATGTGATATTTTCGAGTGGGAATATACAGTTTTTATTACTACACGTTTCGAAACCAATTTTCCTGATTATTTTTTGGGTAACTAATGGTGGAAATTTCAAGTTTGCCGCGATTGTTCATTATCATTTTTCGCTGGCCAGTCTCTATGTAGCAAAAAAATAATTAGCCCTACATTATTCGCTGAGGCAAGATTATATTTCTTGCCTTCTATTTCATCTTTTTATGTGATGATTTTTAATAAGTAAGATTTTAGTGACGCAGAGCAAATTGTGCTAAGAACGAAAATTAAATTTTATTTAAAATTTGATTTTCTTTTTTAAGCATAAAGACAACTAATCTAAAATGATATGAGAATCATCTCATAACAAGTTAATTTCTAAGGCTTACATTCACAGTCATCCAATTTTCGCTTCACAATGCTTTTAGGCAATGGTGGTGGTGGTCTGCTCGAATCAAATCTGATTAAACAAAAATTAAGTTTAATAACCATAATAAAAAATACAATACGAAGATAAGTAGGTAATTTGATTAACTTACATAGGTGGTACTGGAGGAGGTGGCTGATTCATGGGAAAAATAACTGGTGTTTGATGAGGTGGCGGAGCTGAAAAAATACATAAAAAATCAATTGTACCTCACCAATAAGTTTAAACTAAACTTTATGTAGGCTTAAGGTCACCATAACCCTTTCCGGCCCGCCTTAAACGATTGAGCATTCAATCAATAGACAAACAAGTTTTTTCATTAAAAAAACTGTTATTTTCACTTGAAGACTTGTATTACTTACATTTAAAAAAAGTCATTTTTTTATTTAATTTTGAATTATTTATTTAGAAAATTATTTTCTTTTAACTTTTGTAAGTAAATAAATAACTGTTAAGTATAACGTCTGTTTGTATGGAAGTGGCCAAACATGTAAATAAAAAAGTGAAGTATTTCTTATAACAATTAACCCTTAACTATTGTTATTTAAGTCTTTAACGGTAATAAATGATGACCAATCCAAGAATTGACATAGAAGCTACAAGATATGACAAGTCTAGTATGTATTTATTCTAATTAATATTTTTATCTTAGCATTGACATGAGTGCTGCAAGCTCGCTTAAATGTTCGTGCGGATGGTGGCGCATCAGGAGCTGAGTCTTTACTTTTCCTCTAATATGGTCAAGAGAAGCGATGGCTGACTCTCGCATTATACTCGTGAACAGGTGCTGTTCTAGTTAACTGGCCTATTCATGTCAAAGGCAAATTCAATAATTTTCATGTCCAAATGACATAATGATTTTATTGACATTATTAACTGATGATTGTTTATTATAATTATTTCACAATCTGTCATAAACAAACACAGATTTGAGTGAATAAAATGCTAGTAGGGAAGGGACACAAATGCTGTATGTCCAAATGTTTTCAAGTTTGGTCATTTCCCAACAAATAGATTTTAGGTGTACTGTGGTAATAGTTCTTTTTTTTTATAAAAATGTGAGTGTGATAATGCAGTCAAGGATGGTACATGCAAACTCGAATGATGCCTATTCAATCTTGCCTTGAAGATCTCCAAATTATAGGAATTGGGAAACACTGACGCAAGCAAGGAGTTCCACTTCTTCACTGTACGTGTAAGAAAATAAATGAGGAAGCTTAACGCTTCATCCGAAAAGGTGGAACATCAACACCAAAGAGGAGTAACCTCTCCCTGCGTCTCGTTGACCATCAGTGGAATGGAGCCAGGGGAACGAGGTCATGAAATTCTTGCACACATGCTCTGAAATGAAATTGATAGAATACCGATAGACAGGCAACTTTGCAGTGATAGTCAAAGCTTTGGAGCTTGTTATCGACTAGCTTGTTGTCACCAATAAATCTCCGGGAGTGTCGATCAATGATCCATCCCATAAGTGTGAACAGTACTCCATACATGAGGGGACCTGTGCTTGATATAAGGTAAGCAACTGTCCAGGTGTGAAGTACCATCTCACCTTTCACTGCCTGGACTTAATATAATGACTGAAATTAAGATTGGGAGTTAATTCGACACTAAGGAGTTCCAGGTGATCAGATATCTAAATCGATTCATTTTGGAGAGTTGGAGTCAAGGTGAATGGACTCCTTTTGGTGGAAAAAGACACATCTGTGTCTCAGGAGGCATTAGACATTATGAGGTTGGAATCACCCCAATCGGACACTGCCTGAAGTGATAGGTTAATGCTCTCTATCATGGCCTCTCTCAGAAACTGTGTATCAGCGCTGTTAGTTCAAGTACTGCACAGGTATCTTTTTCACAACCATGCTATCGTACACACCCCCAGTAAGACCTGGTTTCAGCAGATCATTTATGTGAAGCAGAAAGAGTGTTGAGGAAAATTGCCAATAGGCCTGAGGAACAGCCATAAACAACCACTTGAATAGAATGTTCCCTCAGGAAATCAGCTACCCAGTTACACAATCCCACAGGAAGTTCATTTAAAATAACATCCTCTTCAAGGTCGGGCCGGAAAGGGGTAAGGGTGATATGACAAGCTATGTATGTTTTCCTATGTAATAAATTCAGAAATGTATAGATCCACAGAACTAAAGTAATCAACATAGATCGCAAAATCGAACTGTAGTGACAGTAGACCAGGACATAGCTCATAAATATTCTGGGACAAATCACACATGGTCATCTGGCCCCAAAGTAGGATTCCCTGTGTTATACATACTTACATACATATATAGATATTTAACACCCAGTCACAGAGCAAACAAATCTGCTCATCACACAAATGCTTGCCCTGGGTGGCGATTGAACTCACGACCCTCGGATCAGTAGTCAAGAGCACTAACCACTGAGCCAAATGGGAGTCAAACCTTGTTCCAGGAAGCTGTTGGTGCTCCCCTGCACCCTACCGAGCATGGACGCTGCATGTTTTTGCATGAGAGTTGCATCGGCGAACATCTGTGACGCACTACAGTGATGCTTATAGGCAGGCATTAGTCAGTGGACTGATGACCCGGAAAAAGTCACAGAAAGCACTGTACAGATTGTAGTACAGAAAGCACTGTACTGATTGTAGTGGAAATCCTTGAGGGAAGAATTTGTTCAACAGTGGGTGTTTTGGCTGTTACATAAGGGTACTATGTACAGTTGAGCATTTTAGTTGAGCAGTTGGGAAAAAGCGAGTATATTAACACACCTAAGAAAATATGAGATTGTTGAGTGGTAGCCGGCGGTGGCGGCGGCGGTGGCAGTGGCTGCTGCACCGAAGCAAAGCTCGGCAGAAGCTGAGGCTGTGGTGGCGGTGGTGGCGGCGGCGGCAGCGCGGCACTGCCCATCATGGGCGCCGGTGGCGGCGGCGGCGGGGGGGCTCGCACAAACATAGCCATCTGTGGCATACCCTCAAAATTTGGCATATTTGATGGCTCACACGTTGTTGAATACCTTTCCTGTAGGACACGTGGTATTTGCCCAGCGGTCAAAAACAAATTCTGCTCTTCACTTGTCGCGTGTAAATAAGAACAATCTACTCTGGCACAACCTTGCTTGTTTTGATAGTCGTGACAAAACTTCAGAATCTTTTTCATTTCATCATAGAGTAGTTCGTGGCGAAACTTACATTGCGCACTTTTGTTACATATTCCCCACACATATTTACGACACACAGGTTTTTGATGTTCTGACAGATTTTCGATCCGTGGATCTGAAGGTGGCGAGTTGTGATGATTCGGCAATGGCGCCTGTCGGCCATTTTGTTCAATAATAGTGTTTGTACTCATGAACTGCAAAAAAAAACATATTTTGTTTTGTACATACATTGGAAAATTAAAACGGACAACTACATAAACTCTGTTTGGAAAACTTTATATTCCACAATAATTTCAATTTATAGAAATCAATGACCTCGAAAAGATATTAGGTATAACATAGAAACAATAATTAAATATCAACACTGCATTATAATTTCTTGTTCTGAGTGAAAGACGTAAAAAGTACATGAAAAAGTGAGAGAGAATAGAGATCTCTTACCGTCACTGATAAACAAGCGGTCCCAGAATAATCTCAACAATATAGTCAACATGAGTCCACAAGCGGATTCCACAGGATTTGAGAGTAGACAGAAGAAAAATCTGTGAAATAAAAGTTCTTTTTCACGAAGTCTTGATGGTACCGTCCAACGAATCGACTCAGTGTAGATTTATTATAGTAATTTATGCACTGACAATAATTGCACAACCCTGCTGATCCCTCATCACATCAAATTTACCCTCCATGCCAGCACTAAACGTAGTAGCAAGCATGAGTGTGTGTATTATTTATTATATTTCCTTTGGCCCGCACACAGAACATGGCCCGCACCTCACGCAAAGCACAAAAGTGAATCGAACTAAGGTGCACACCAAAAATAATTTAATACCTTCTACGGCGGTGCACACCATAGTCACCATAGTAGGTGATTATAATATGCTCAGTGGTGCATACACAACGCACCATTCAAAGTTGGTTGTTTATAAATTATTAACGTCTCTAGGTACAAGCCCTTATGAGACAATCTTTATTTTTCGGCCATTTCTTTTTTGATTTGAAATGCTACTGCCAGTGCATTACAAATCTTCGCTGGAGTTCTCGAGAGTATTTGCAGCAGCCTCATTTTGAGTTGGAGCAAACTAAGGTGCACACCAAAGTCACAGTCTATAAAACTGCACACAGGGAAATTCTAGTCTTCACATCCTTCTTTACTTTATTTTCTTGTTCTCCACATTGCTGACAATTGAAGACATTGAAGACAATTTTCTTCAAAACGCACCATTTGGACCGATGACCTGGTGAAAGTCGAGAGAAGCTGCTGGATGCGGGTAGCGCAGATCCGGTCGTGGACGACCTTCGGCTGATATGATGAGTATAATGATGCACCACTTTTTGAAACAAACTCTAGCAGAAAACAATGCAAAAACAATAAAACAAAGCTACGAATGCGTTCACCACAAATCCCGCCAAAAACTCCAGCAGTCAATTTTTTTTAAGTCTTAACATCTCACGGTTACAAACAAAAGCCCTTCCGAGACAATCCCCATTTAATTAAACTTCATTAGTTTTTTGATTTGTAATGCTAGTGAGTGCCGGTGCATTACAAATCTTCTCTGAAGTTCTTGAGAGCATTTGCAGCAGCCTCATTCTGAGGTGGAACACCTAGTTGCTGTAGGGCGTCTATAAAACTGCACCCAGTGCAAGTTGGGTTCTCACGTCCTCCTTCGTTTTATGTCCTTGTGGAGAACCACATTGCTCACATGCACTAGACGATTTTCTCCAAAATGCACCACTTCTTGAACAAAATTCTAGCAGAAAACAATGCAAACACAACAAAATAAAACTACGATTGCGTCCACCACAAATCCCGCCAAAAAACTCCTTCAGCAGTCAAAGAAATAAGAAACGTGACCACATTTAAATCGGTAAATCTACTACTGCAACAATAAAAAAAACAATCGAAATACACCAGTGCCTAAGTCAAAACTACCTTCCTAACATGATAAAAAAGTAGCTAAGTGCGAGGCGGACTCAGGCAAAGTAGACATCGAAGTCTTTTCTAAAAATAAATGTATATTATAAAAAACAAAATTATATTTGTAGTTGGTAATAGAACATGCTGTATGGAAAATCTATGAACTTTTACAAATCCAACTGAAAAATAAAAAAAAATCAAAAACAATTTATTTCAAATAGGTGTTTACACACACTTTTAAATAGTCAAAACAAAAAAAAAATTACAGTATATTACAAATAATGTCATGATTCAGATTACAGTCTCAGGTAATGGTATTTGATATAGAATCAACATATATATAATATATATTTGTCATTTACATAATCTATTATTTTATAATATCCTCTAGAGCACAAAACTTTTTTGACATGAGTCTTGAACTTATTCTCTGACAAACTAGTTACATTTTCTGGAATTTTATTGTAGAATCTTATACACTGCCCCACAAATGACTTTTTAACCTTACTCAGTCTCGAAAAGGCTATATCTATTTTATTTACATTTCTTAAATTCAAATTATGCCTGTCACTGTTTTTAGGAAATAAATGCAAATTCTTACGAACGTACATGATGTTTTCATATATAAATTGACTAGCAACAGTTAAAATATTGATTTCTTTAAACTTATTCTGTAACGACTCACGTGATCGCATCTGATAGATTGCGCGGATAGCTCTTTTCTGCAGGATGAAAATAGTTTCTATATCAGCCGCATGCCCCCACAGTAATATGCCATAAGACATTATACTATGGAAGTAACTAAATTACACTAGTCTCGCAGTATCTACATCCGTTAACTGTCTTATTTTCTTAACGGCATAAGCAGCTGAACTAAGCCTTCCCGCTAAAGTTTCAATGTGTGGTCCCCATTGAAGTGAAACATCCAAAGTTATACCAAGGAACACCGTGGTATTTACAAATTCTAATTTATTACTGTCTAATATTACACTATTATTGACCTTTTTTACATTTGGCAAACAAAATTTAATACTGCACATCTTAAGTTGGTGTTACAGTCTTTACTTTGCGTAATAAATTCTTTGATTCTTTAGCTATCCAGTGGTGTAATAATCAGAATAACTGTACCTATAAACAGTCCAAAGACTGCAAGTTTATCTTCTTTTAGTCACCCACCAATATCATATTTTTCATTGCATCTGCGTATTAGAAGAGTTTTTAGGTACTTATCATGTTGATTTTGTTGCTATTTATCCTATGGTACCCCAGTGGTACATACAAAGGGCCTTCGTGAGTCGAAGCCATCCCCCACTGTCTTACACAATGCTCCAGCGTACCCCTGCTACCCGCAGTTCGGCCTCGATGGTTGCCTGCCACGTGTGGATTGGACGGTCTGGCCGCCTACTCCCGCACGTCTGCCATGTGAACGTAACACAACCCTAGCACAGTGTGTCCCTATCCACTTCCACTTGCGTTGAGCGATTTCTCGCTCTGAAGGGATTTGGTGACATCGCTTAAAAAGATCTTCGTTGCTGATTGTGCTCGGCCAGAAAATGCGCAGAATGGACCTTATGTTTTTGTTGACGAACACTTGCAGTTTGTTCGTCAATCCTTTCGTCCCTTTCCATGTCTCGCAGCCAAACAGAAGAACAGACTTTACGAACTATTAAAGAGGGTGATCTTGATCCTCTGGGTGAACACCTTGGAGTATCAGACAGGTTTAAGCTGAGCGAACGTGCCTTTCGCATTCTTCCTACCTAGTATTAAAAGACTAATGGTGAATTCCGTACCCAGGTAATTGTCAAACAAATTATGCTAAAAATCCCAGAATACAGAATAAACCAAAACACGCGTAAGGCGATAGTGAGGCAAATTGTACTTGTATGAAACTACCAAGAAACTTACGTATGTATAAGGTACTCCTACACAAGATAAAATGTACTCTGTATAACTAATTAAATCGGTGCAGTTTTGACGTTTTAGCCCTTCTAAATCCTGCATGCAGCATGTAAGTAAACAAGCAGTGGTTCTTTCAAACTTACATAACTCAAAAAGTTTTGAAACCTTCAGTGCGCAAGCCCGACTCGCACTTGGCCGTTTAATGAATTTTTCCATTGTATACGTCCAATAACCTACCTTGATGCCAAATTTCAAGTTTCGAGGTCAACTGAAAGTGGTCTATAATTTTGATGAGTCAGTCAGTCATAAAAATAGTAATGTTCAGACTTTGATATCTCAGAAATGGTAAAAGATATACTCGTATTTACGAAGTTACGATTCTAGGTGATCAAACTAGCTAGAAACACTAAATTGCAAGTGTGTAGTTCAAACAGATTTTGAGTAATGGTTAGGTCGAAAGTGCATCGAAATTATTCTTGTAATATAATATAACCCACGGCCGATGTCGCCCTTTAACTTCTCGAACTCATAAAACCCATACCCATACATAGTTACAAGTATACCTACTATATTATGCTGCTGATTGTTCTTGGCTATCGATAATCCACTAAGGCGGTAGTGCACAGCAATTGTCACAGTATATGTACGTTAGTACTAATATATATACTGTGGTATATGTGACAAATAGGGATGCTATTTGTCAAATATACATCTATATAGATAACTATAGCTCAATTGCCTACCATGTTTATAAAGTAACCGATGCGATATGCGCGCTCTATACCTACAGAGCGTCGGTGGCGTAACGGCTAGGGCCGCCGCCTCCTCTCCGGGAGGTCGTGGTTCAAATTCTGCCACGTACCAATGTGATTTCTAATTTAGATTTCATATGTACGTTTATCTGACGCTCTTACGGCGAAGGAAAACATTGTGAGGAAACCTGCACACGCCTGCGAAGAAATTCGAAGGTTGTGTGTGAAGTTGACCAACCCGCACTGGGCCCGCGTGGTCGAACTAAGGTCCGATCACCCTAATTCAGGATAGGCTCGAGCCCATCGGTGGGGACGTATATGATCTGATGTGATACCTACAGAATGTACACTGAAAGCTTAAAATCGATTCTAGCCGGCTTTGCATCTATAGGCAGACGTCTATCCTGTCTTATCTCCGAAATTACTAAACCTATTTTAATGTGTTTATCATCTTTTATTTTATGTAATAATCTCAAATCATAAAGTAATAGGTACTTTGAACATTTTTATTTATGCTTTTCTTTCGTTATACATTCTTCTTACTATTATATAGGATGACTTTTAATTAGTTCTTGATAGCAAAGGATATGAATGTACTCGTGATTACAAACAACTTTCCCTAAGAAACTATATATCAAATATGAAAAAAAATTTGGTCCTTCATACATTTTTGTCGATTTGATAACTTGTTATGTACCGAGGACCTAATTTTTTTTTCTGATTCGACATATAGTTTCTTTGGGAAAGTTGTTTGTAATCACGAGTATATTCATATCCTTTGCTATCAAGAACTAATTTAAGGTCAAGGTGAGCTGATGTGATACCTACAGAATGTACACTGAAAGCTTAAAATCGATTCTAGCCGGCTTTGCATCTATAGGCAGACGTCTATCCTGTCTTATCTCTGAAATTACTAAACCTATTTTAATGTGTTTATCATCTTTTATTTTATGGATAAAATCAAATCATAAAGTAATACTTTGAACATTTTAATTTATGCTTTTCTTTCGTTATACATTCTTCTTACTATTATATATCCTTGATATTTTTTTCCAAATTCAGTATTTTTGCTTTTCTTTTTGTAAATAAAAACAATGATGTCTCCTCGTTTTTTGCTTGTGGCTAAATACGCTCAGTAAAAGGTAAAAGCCAAAAAAAATAGCCAGACATCAAATTTAGGAGCCAAACAGCAAGTCTGTCACAAATGCTCATGGTTATTTTCATATGTTTTTTTTGTATTGAATATATTTCTCTGGGTACAAGATTAATAGTACTAGTCTTTTTGAGACATTTTCTTCATTTATGTTTTGGTTTGCAAAGCTTTTAGTGACTTTTAGGTGCTTTTAGTACCGGCGCAATATTCTCTAGAGTTTTTGGCAGCATTTGCAGCAGCCTTACTCTGAAACAATTAAGAGGAAATAGAGATTCACTTTTATATATAAAGGTAATGTGATAAATTTTAAAAATGAAGACGTAAGCAAATCACGTAACCTTTGCCGTGAACCCGGGGAGCATTGACCTCTAGTTTCCGACCGTAGAATGGACCGAGTCCGAGATTGATGGGAGCTAGCGTTGCCAGGCGTCCGGATAAAGCCGGACAGGGTCAGGCTTTTTGGATGCGTGTCCGGCCAAATTAGATGGTGTCCGGCCTGTCCGGCTTTTGTCAGACTTTTTAGGTTTAATGATTTTACCAGTCACCTGGACATTCGGGTGAGCGCTGTCGTATTTATGAGACTATGGCGGCGTTTCTTTTTCTGATTAGGACCTCGCTAAATGCCAGTAAACATGACTGATTGATTTAGGCGTGTCTAAAGCGGGCTTTGATAATTTAGGGAGTCCGGCTTTTTTAACCAAAAGCCCGGCTAAACTAGCAGGTATGTCCGGCTATTTAGTTTAAAGACCTGGCAACCCTAATGGGAGCGATGGCTGACTCTCGCATTGTACTCGTGACCGGGTGCTGTCCGTATGAACTGACCTACTCTTGTCAAAGGTTTCAATGACATTCAATAATTGTATGTATAACTTTTCGTGTCATATTGTTTTCATGTTCTAATGACATAATGTGGTTTATTTCTAGGATTTAATAATGACATTATTAACTAATAATTGTTTATTTCTTGATTTATCACAAATGAAATTATGTTATTATTAATTTATGACTATCAGAAAGAGTGTAATTTGCACCTATTTTAAATAAATACTTTGAATCTTACAAAGTTTACACCGGCGGGAATCGAACCCGCGACCTCTTGGTGTGAAGCAAATGGACTAACCATTACGCCACGGAGGCGGTGAAAAATCAATGCTTCAACCATTCGCTTCACACCAGGAGCTTGCGGGTTCAATTCCCGGCGGGGTCAACTTTGTAGCACTCGGTTTGGTTGGTGGTGGAGCATTTTCATATCCCACCTGGCTAGCTACCACTATCTTATTTAAGTCTTGCCGCCAAACATCAGTGTTAACAGCATTGATGTGTTTCGGTTTGAAGATAAGATAGCCAGAATCCCCATTAGGGGAATCATCGTCACTTACTATCCAAGAGATGATGCCAAGGACTTATCAACTGTGGATTAAAAAAAAAGTGAGGTGTGCTATTACTATTAATCTTGTACCCAGAGAAATATATTCAATACAAAAAAAAACATATGAAAATGACCATGAACATTTGTGGCAGATTTGCTGTTTGGCTCCTAAATTTGATGTTTGACTATTTTTTTTTGGCTTTTACCTTTTACTGAGCGTATTTAGCCTCAAGCAAAAAACGAGGAGACATCATTGTTTTTATTTACAAAAAGAAAAGCAAAAATACTGAATTTGGAAAAAAATATCAAGGATATATAATAGTAAGAAGAATGTATAACGAAAGAAAAGCATAAATTAAAATGTTCAAAGTATTACTTTATGATTTGATTTTATCCATAAAATAAAAAATGATAAACACATTAAAATAGGTTTAGTAATTTCAGAGATAAGACAGGATAGACGTCTGCCTATAGATGCAAAGCCGGCTAGAATCGATTTTAAGCTTTCAGTGTACATTCTGTAGGTATCACATCAGCTCATTTACGTCCCCACCGATGGGCTCGAGCATATCCTGAATTAGGGCGATCGGACTTTAGTTCGACCACGCGGGCCCAGTGCGGGTTGGTCAACTTCACACACAACCTTCGAATTTCTTCGCAGGCGTGTGCAGGTTTCCTCACAATGTTTTCCTTCACCGTAAGAGCGTCAGATAAACGTACATATGAAATCTAAATTAGAAATCACATCGGTACGTGGCAGAATTCGAACCACGACCTCCCGGAGAGGAAGCGGCGGCCCTAGGCGTTACGCCACCGACGCTCTGTAGGTATAGAGCGCGCATATCGCATCGGTTACTTTATAAACATCGTACGCAATTGAGCTATAGTTATCTATATAGATGTATATGTGACAAATAGCATCCCTATTTGTCACATATACTGTGACAATTGCTGTGCACTACCGCCTTCGTGGATTATCGATAGCCAAGAACAATCAGCAGCATAATATAGTAGGTATACTTGTAACAATGTATGAGTATGTGTTTTATGACTTATCTACACACACTGCAGTGTGTCAGTCAAGTTAGAGAAGTAAAAGGGCGACATCGGCCGTGGGTTATATTATATTACACGAATAATTTCGAGGCACTTTCGACCTAACCGTTACTCAAAATCTGTTTGAATTACACACTTGCAATTTAGTGTGTCAAGCTAGTTCAATCACCTAGAATCCTAACTTCGTAAATACGAGTATATCTTTTACCATTTCTGAGAAATCAAAGTCTGAACATTACTATTTTTATGACTGACTGACTCATCAAAATTATAGACCACTTTTAGTTGACTTCTAAACTTGAAATTTGGCATCAAGGTAGGTTATTGGACGTATATAATGGAAAAATTCATTAAACGGCCAAGTGCGAGTCGGGCTTGCGCACTGAAGGTTTAGTATTTCAGGTGCATGAAACAGTTTAAAAAAAACTCAGTTCGAAGAGGAAGTGAAAAAAGCAGAATAGCTTTTAACTTTATTTTAGCTTGTGGAATTCATTCCCGTCCCCATGGAGGTAATAAAATGATGGCTTTATTATTATTATATTTTTTTTTCCCGTGAGATGTTGTGTAGGGGAGGGAGGTGAATGCATTTACGCATACCTGTGCAGCGGTAAAACTGCACCGGTTATGTGGGACTCGCATAAGCCACCCTAAAAGTATATCGGAGCGACGCCCCCCCCCCCCCCCCCTAGGGAGATGGCATAATTTTTGCATTTTAGTAAGTCGAGTTTGGCAGATTTCGCCAGTTTTATTTTTTACCAGCGTTGGGCAGATTCATCATTTTTGTGATGGTCATACTGATAAAAAAAAATGGTGTCATTGCCTCGGATGTTCAGTAAACAAAAGAATAATATGTTTTTATTGTTATTAGGGAACGTAATTGTACTTATTGCAATATATTTTTATTTAAATCAGTTACAAGAATTCTTACGAAGTTCTCAGCAGTCTGGCGAGCGTTGTATGTCAGAGTTAAAATCTATAAACTATCAGTTACATGGTAAGGACTTAACTTATTTCTCAAACTCAAGTACCCGTCTGGCGAGCGTTGGGGTGGGCATTTGAAATTAGTTGAAATTCGCATCCCGCATTTGGGGTTGCTAAGGTGTGTACTATATATTGGGTTGGTGCCTCTTTCAAACGACACCCCCGTCCCTCTGCGGAGACTCCTGTTTTTTTAACACTAGAGTACACGCGTGGCCTACTATAGTAGACCATGGTGACATATAAGATTGACATTTTTTTATTTCGCGCAATAACACGTTGTGCCTCAAGCTATTCCTCGTAAAGACAATTACGCTTAAGGTCAGTGACAGGTGCGACTCCAGCGCGTACGGACGAGTCCACTATTTGGCGCCAAAACTGCAGGACTACCATTGGAGTCCGCGCGAGCACTGGCGTAACAAATAAATGTAGGTGACTTTAATATGATAATATGTATAAAATATTATAAAATGTTTCTAATGTTGTGTTCTTTGTTTTATAGGTTAGGTTTCAGTTTGATATTGAAATAATAAGTCTAAAAAGATGTTTTTTTAAGTTTTGGAAAGAAATTCCTCAATAGTGCCATATTTTTGTTAATTTTCTTAAGTTTTTGATTTGTTAATTATTTCCTAGTTTAAAAAGCAAATAAATGCTAAAACTGTGTTCTTAACATAAGACTAATATATAAAGAACTGATACCAAATACTATTTTATTCATATCGTACGTAAACAAAAAATAAACATTTTTTTATAAGGCCTACTATAGTCGGCCACGCGAGCACTCGTGCTAAAAAAACAGGCGCGATTACTGTAGTGTTAAATAGATGTTTAATCAATCAAAAATGACAAGCTAGTCCTTTGAACAATTCGGCTGAAGCGTAGAAATCAGTAGTTTCCACAAAAAAATTAGGTTATGTACGCGAAAACAACCCAACCATCTACTGAGTAAAACTGAGTATAAAACTGTATATGAGCGAGCGATGCTACTGTCGGTCAGTTTTGATTTCCCCCCCCCCCCCCCCCCCCATGGGCAGCAGAATGCTGTGCAGAAGAAAAGTATAAAACCACCCCAGAACGGATTTGGAGTAACACTGTTGGTTGGGTTGTTTTAGTGTACAAACCCCTCTAATTTGTTTTTGAGGAAACTAATGATTACCGCGCTTGAGGTATCCCCACAACCGCCCTCCACCCAAAACCCCCTATATAAAGATGTGAATGCGAACCCCACAGTTTGCACGCTGCATACCTACTTTTTGCTATTGGTTATTGACATTCTGTCATGATAGGTATATTTTCAAGCAGTTATGATTTCATTTTGTACCCTGTGAGCATGAAACCCTAATAAGCTATTAACAAAGAATACTAACTGTGAATTGGGTCATACAAACACCCTACCTACTTAATGTCACGCTTTTGAAGAGGCGAGCACTGGAAAATTTGTGAACTGAATATCGAAGATACAATGATTCCGTAGCATAGGTACCATATAAAATCATTTGTACCCTACATAAATAAATGTAAACAAATAAAGAAAACTAAATTCAGGAGGAAAGTATTTCAATAGGCTGGATAGCATTCTTTTCCGTGACTGCTTATCTAAGGGAAAAAAGCTTTTTTTGTGAATTGTCAAACTGCAGAAGTGAAATGAAATATAAGTAATTTGATTGCTTAGTTTTGGCTCAGATCAAAATAAAAAGATTTAGAGTTAGCTCTTTGAAATTAGGTTAAAACTCTGCTCCAATTATGACGGAGCTTAGTACTAATTTACAGGGTGTCTCAAGGGGTGAATCAAATTGCTATGGGAGATTGCTTGGCTTATATATATCCTACCAAATCTTGCTTGGCTTATTCTATGCCAAAGCTAATTAAAAAATAACTTCTAATTTTTAGTAAAAATAATTATGTAGTTAAGAGTTAATTTATATTTTTTTACTAATGTTAATTGTAGGTCACTGCTGCGTCTGACTCTGAACAAAATTTTGATAATAATGACTTTATTTTAATAAAAATAATAAAATCTGCACCAAAAATCTTCTTGTAAGTTAGACCAGCAGTTGTTTAAAAAAAATCTATGGATCTTATTGAGCAAACTGCTGTAAAAGCTTGCTTATTAAATGGAGATTAAAATGGTATAATCATGCAATTTCCTAAAAGATGTACGAAGACATTGTAATAATTGAGTACAAGGGCGAATTTCGACTATTATGAAAATCTAATTATGGTATTAAATCATTAGTTATTGTCTTTTTTGTAAAACTATGATGTTTGCTAACAATTCCGTGTCTATTGTTCCCCACTCGCTACCAGCTGTGTCCTCATTTTAATGCTATCTCACTCAGACGAAAGTGAGTTGCATTGTTTTGTAGCATTATCTCACAGAATTTCTGATCACGCAGGTAATTAAATTAAAAATTTTAAAACCCCTGACCAAAAGCCTCTTAAATTCAAGCCCCGCCCCTCGCCCGCGGCGCCATTTTTCAAGACAGATTTATTGCCCCAGTAATGTAAACAAACATTATTTTAAAGCTGTACCTACTATTTACAATCGCTGCGTCGTCATGGCTCGTCACAAAGACAGTCCAATGAACACAAAAACACTACAGCCAAATTTATCCATAAGATCATAGCTATAAATCACTATCAAAATGGGCTACTTGAAAAAACTCGTCACTTGACCTTGGGCACAAAAACATTGATTTATTGGCTACCGACCCATGGTCCAACTACTTTGTCCAACTGGTTGTACCACGGAATACTAAATGTACCCATGGGCTAACTGTTGGAATACCTATTTTTTGCTAAACGGCCATCGATATTTCAAGGATACTTTACGGAATAACGACGACTATATAAACAATTAACAATCAATAAGAATCTAAAACAATTGTTTACTATAAATAACAACTAGCTGTCCCGGCGAACTTCGTACCGCCTTACATTACATTACACTGCCCTGCCCTACCCTACACTACACTACACTACCCTACCCTACACTACCCTACCCTACACTACCCTACCCTACCCTACATACACTACACTACACTACCCTACCCTACACTACTCTACACTACCCTACACTACACTACCCTACACTACCCTACCCTACCCTATCCTATCTCTCAAGTTGGATCGAACTGCACATGGTGTGCGAATTTTATTATAATCGGTTAAGTGGTTTAGGAGTCCATTGAGGACAAACATTGTGACACGAGATTTATATATATTAAGATATATCCCTCAAGTCCCAAGCACTGTTGCACCCAAGTAACGCGTAAGTACTCTTTGGTCAGCATAATGTCTGAATTTTCAACAAAAATGTATGCAGCCATAGATATAAATTATATTAATAAACGCCTGACTACGTAAACAATCGAAAACAAAAACGTTACACAGGATTTTGTATTGTATTTATTAACAGAAAAAGCTTAAATGGCATAAGTTTTACTGTCCGAAATCGGTCGTTGGAGACTTCAGTGGGTCTTTTAAATAACCGACCGAAATCGGCGTTAGGGGCTTTAGAAGTTAAGTTTACTATAAGTAGTAATATTTTGATCTAAGAGTCGTCGCGTAGGGGGACCGCCAAGTTGTGATTTTTTTTGTAATTAGTTGTAGTAAAGTAAAACAGTTGTATCTGTTTTTATTTTATTAAGTTAGTGGATCGCGACGACTCTTAGATCAAAATATAACTTTTTATATTAAACTTAAAGGGTTAAAACATATTATATTCTACTTTTTAGCGGTTTTTTAAATGTTTTATTTCATGCTTTTTAACCTTTACGTACCCCTAACGCGATACCTCTACTGTAAGTTTGCGAGGAGTTGGGTATCCTGCAGATTCCAGGAGATGCTGCAGCATCAGGTCAAGGTCACCATGTTATATCTAAAATCTATTCACTGAGACTATTCCAATAAGCCCAAACACGATGCCTCTGCTGTAATTTGGTGAGGAGTTGGGTATCCTGCTGATTCCTTGAGATGCTGTAGCATCAGGTCTACTTTATCGTGTTCTATCTAACAACTATAACTGAGACTTTTCTAATGAGCCCAAACACGATGCCTCTGCTGTAAGTTGTTGAGGAGTTGGGTTTCCTGCAGATTCCAGGAGATGCTGCAGCATCAGGTCAAGGTCATCATGTTCTATCTAACACCTATTTATTAAGACTACTCTAATGAGCCGAAACACGGTTCCTCTACTTTAAGTTGGTGAGGAGTTAAATATCCTGCAGATTCCAGGAGATGCTGCAGCATCAGGTCAAGGTTACCATGGTTTTGCAATATAGAATTGATCAGACCTGTAGAAGTTGCCGACATCCCTTCATCACCTAGAAAAGAGCTGATGATCTTCAAACGGCTGACCTGATTGTCATAAATTATAGCTAAGAACCACCTTGATCACGTCAGCTTTCAAACAAAAAAAAACCGCATCAAAATCGGTACATTCTTTTAGGAACTATTAGCCACAGACACACACAAATACACAAATAAATATCTCAAACTTATAATTGCGTCGGGGGTTAAAAACTAGACTGAGACGCTGTAGAACGCTGTACTGCTGTCTCACAAAACCTGTTGTCTTTTGTTAACAGTGATTTGCCTTCGCGCATCGCGCAGCACTATTAGTACGACGTTTAACGCTCTTTGCTCCGTTTTTTTTCCTGTGCTCTGCTCTATGTTGTGTTGTGACTTTGACGAACTTGGATTTGAACTCAGATTTTGCTTTTGCATGTGATTTGGACTTTTCAATTGATTTATCTTTACGACTCCGCGCAACACTGGAAATCTTTTTTTTCGCATTATGGCTAATCGACGTGCCAATGCACGTGTTTATACCTCGAGTAAGTATGCTAAAATGCATCTCATTAAAGGTGAAACGCGACGCGTTAACATCGGAGGAGGATTATCTTACTGAAACGGCGAGGATTTACGCAGAACGCTATCCAAATCGTGACCACCCGGAGTATGGAGTATATTTAAGTGTCCACAATGCTTACAGCGAGGCAAGAGTTTCCGGCAACCGTGGCAGTGAAGGAAGACCTCGTGGAATCAACGTAGATGTTGTTATTCAACTAGTAACTGCGGATTCATCTGTCGACTTCGTTAAGGGCTATTGAAAGCAGAACTGGTATCCCTAAGTCATCAGCTCATCGCATTCTTCAAAGGGCACAATGTCATCGATACCATATCCAAAGATACCAATCCTCTGCTGTCTCGGGACTACGCTCAACGAGTACAATTTTGCCGAATGATGTTAAACTTACTTCGAGAGGATCTGAACTTTTTTGAGAGGATTTTATGGACTGATGAAAGGAAACTGTAGAAAGGATGGTTTCATAAACTTACACAATTTACATAGCTGGCAAATATCCAACCCTCATGACAAGATAATATCATTCGCAATACCAGTTTAAAAATAATTTATGGACTGGTATTATCAACGGTCACATTAGGATCTGTAGAAATACCTTCCACATTTAATTCTCAAAATAATTTAGAGCTTTATAGAGATACGCTGCCGGGACTTTTAGAGTAAGAACTACAAATGTTAGAGAAAACATGTGGCTACAAAACGACGTATGTCCAGTCATTACGGCCGTCAAGAGAGGGCCTATTTAGATGAGACATTCTGAGAGGTGGAATTTTGTGGCCACCTAGGTCGCCAGAACTTAATCCTGTTGTTTTTTTTTTTACTGGGCCAGCCTGAAAGATAGAGTTTACGCCAGACCGATCGCAACACAGGAGATAAAGAACGTATAAATTAGGCTGCTCAAGGAATATCGGCTATCAGTTTACGGCGCCTAAAAATAAACTTTTTTAGGTGATTCTTATGTGTTCGTGTAAACTGAAGACATTTCGAACACCTATTGTAAATGATTTATTTGAAATAAAACTTTTAATCAGTTTTTTTGGGTTATTAATTTCCTAATTTCTACTTCTGATATAAAACTAATTTAAAAACCTTATTAAATTATTTTTATTACTTATTTGATTATGAGCATTAAAAAAAATGTTTTTCAAATAGTAAAACAAGAAAATTAAATATTTGATTTAATTAACTCTCATTTTTAAAATCTGCGAAATTCGCCCTTGTACTCTAATTAACACAATGTCTTCGTACATCTTTAAGGCAATTATTTTAGAGTCCATGTAATAGGCAAGTTTTTACAGCAGTTCGCTCAATAAGGTCCATACATTTTTTTCATACGACTACTAAAAATAAACTACTAAAAATTTTTTGATGACACGGGCTGCATTCACGAAAAAGTGTGACGTAATTATCATGTTACGCCAGTGGGACGTCATTGTCGCGTTACGCCTGAGCCGAGCGTGCAAGCGAGAGTAGTACTTGTACAATACTTTTATTAGTACTTGGACTTGGACGGACGGACGAACCGTCAAAGAAGTGTGTCAATCGATCAAAAGTACTAATCTTCCAGGACCTTACAAGAGGTGTTCCAATGCGGTCGATTTTCCTTGAGGAAAACACGTATCTGTATGTGTCAATGAATTAAAAGTACTAGGCTTCTAGGACCTTACAAGAAGTGTTCCAATGTGGTAGATTTTCTTTGAGGAAAACACGTATCTGTATACGTTTCGAAGTGTGTGTGAGAGCGTTCGCAATGGTCACTTGCCACGGCCGACAAGATTGTACCTAATCGAGTTGGTTACGACGACGTGCATTAGGATGGCCATAAAATACACTAGCGGTCGGCTTGTGACACTTCATCACGTAAAATTATTGTCCGTAAACCGATTTTACAGACCACATCGTTCTTTGTTTTAAATAAAGTGCTGCATACTCAAATTACGTCATTATTATCAAAACTTTGTTTAAACTGAGACACAGCAATGACCTACAATTAACATTAGTAAAAAAAGTTATAAATTAACTCTAAAATCGACACTTAGTGCCGAAAACCTGAATAAAACTGGATATTTTTATTTTTTTCGAAATTTGTTTTGATTAAAAATTTAAAATAATTTTTAATTAGCTTTGGCTTATCTGGTAGAATATAAGCCAAGCTATCTTCGATAGCAATTTGATTCACCCATTCTGAGATACCCTTTATATACTTAGGTCACGCATTGGCAGACTTACCGTCAATATGCCGAAATGTGTTGTGACATGTACAAATGCACCTGACTCAATTACATTGAAGGATAAGACCTAGCACGTGTCGAAATATTATTCGAGGTCACCACTTAAGGTAAAGATGCATCCGTATGTAATAAAACAAGCGTTACCTCACTTTTTGTTATGATTGTTGTATGAACCTCAATATTTCAATCTGAGGTTTGTCATATTTATTATTACAAACCAATTATTAATATTACATAATGTCAACAAAATAATAAATTTCACGAACAATAATTCGGCCACTATTCTATCGCAGTCTTATCTAAGGTTTTGGGTATAAAATATATGAGAAATAGAAAAGTTCATTTAAAAGCCTGCTCATAATTAAAGCATGTGTTTTAATTACATTATTATAATTTATGGTTATACTGTGGTATAAATTCTGTACATTTATCAACCATTTATGCAAGGCTCTACAATAGATGTTAAAAAAAATCACCTGGAGCCATTGCATATCCACAAGCAAAGTTATGCTATCATTTTTACCTGACTGTCCGGAGTGTAATGTTTTTTGGGTGAATGTTTGTATCCTTCTTTGGCTGAGCGTGTAGCCTCAACAGCTTGATAGAGTTTGAGGTTTCATTAGATTCATCTTGATCCTCTGAGTGACATAGGATACATTTTTACCCATCTGATGTTTACATTAGATTAGACTTATTTATTTCATATTGTCAATGTCTTATTACAATAGTGTTTGTTAAAAAATGTTAAAGGATAATATGATCGTTAATATAGTAGGTGATGTTTTCAAGCAGTTAGGTACTTCATTGGTCAGGATATTAAGAAATTTAATAAATTGTACAGAATTTTAATAAATTGTACAGAATTTTAATAAATTGTATTGCATTTACTTTTTCGCGAAATCATATAATCATCAGCATGTGAAATCTACTAAAAATCAAGTAGAGGCAAGCAATAATAATTGGAGTAGATTGACTGAGAACATTTCTAACAAAAATTGACATTGTATGGGGGCTTGTCTTTTGCTAGAATAACTATTACTGCCATTTAATAGCATATTATACTTACTACTTGCAACGACACAGATATTAATAGTTACTATACTTGCTAAGTGTCATCAAAATCGTTACAATCATTTTGGGGATTTTTTTGTATTTTGTTGTATAATTTAACGAATTTCGCCAGTATGACTCGTACTACCACTTAATAGTACATTAAAAACAATTATTACTCCAAAGTTTCATCAAAATTCGTATGGCAGCTAGCCTTAAATGGCAACCCAGGCAGGAGGCGCTCAGAATTCTTCGGCAAATTATCATAATACTCTTTAATTTCAAAACTTGGTGTCAATCGGACCAACGAGTTGTTTAATGATTAATTTAATTACCGTCGAGTACATAGTATTTTTTTAAATTGCAACATTCATAGACCACGCTGAGAGGCACATAAAAAATCTCATTCAGCGTTGTCACAACACCACAGTCCTATTAAAAAACTGCTTGATCAGGTTCACTGGCTGCTTTTTTTAAATGCAATGTTTGTAAGTATGTATGTATGTACGTATGTTTAGTTCAAATCTTGCGATCGATTTTAGAGCGATTTCCGGGGGTCCGATTGAGTTGAAATTTGGAATGACAATAGATCCTTTTGGTACTTTGAAGTTGATCTGATGATGAACTTTGCAGGTGGAATCAAGGTCCCAGCAGAATCGTCTTTTATTTTCCATAGAATTGTATGAAATACAGTATTTTTTGAATTTGGAACCATGTATTTTTTTTATTTATTTGAGGATTTGGCTTTTTTAAATAAAAACTCTTTTCAAATAAAAGCTTGTACAAAGTAGCTTTTGGGGTTTTCGAAACTATTACTTTAAATTATCCTAATTATCATTTTTTTAATTTCCTTGCTTTGTTTGAGTGAAGCACTATACAAGACTCGGCCGGAAGGTGTATATACAAAGGCGGCTGTAACACAGACAGGAGCTGTTCGTATATGTAAATAATAATTACAAACACGACCACGCCACAGACATTTATAAACTGTCTGCACTGTGATCGGTTTCGAAAGAAGTTTAGCTGTTCATATCGTCAAACGCTAGGAGCGAAGTTGAGCAATGATAGGTTTGGTCAGGTTGGATTGCAAACGAGGCTCCCCCTTCGTCCTCCCCTCCCTCCCCTCAGCTTAGGGTAGAGATGCGGAGGGGGAGAGAGAGCCTCGTTTCGCAATCCAACCTGACCAAACCTATCATTGCTCACTTCGCTCGCTCAACATGTAGAAATAAAAACTTAAAGTCTATGGGTGTCTGTGTTTAATCTGCTTTTGCGTTGACTTGTAAAAACAAAGCGGCTGCACAACTGACGGCTGTATTGCAGCAGGGTTTGGACAGAAAATAACTGCTTAAAGCCATCCGCTAGGTAATGCAGTACAGATTAGTACTAATATATATACTGTGCTATGGGTGCCTGTGTTGTAGCCACCTTTGTATTGAGGCGGCCGGAACAGCAATTGCTGGATTAAGTATTATTCAATTCGTATTAGGTATCATTCAAATCCAAAGTCTACTTTTCAAGCAAACGCTTACTTTTCCGGCCTCGTAAATAATGTACTATTACTGTTTTGTTTCAGTGGTAATGGAGTATAAAAACAGGATAGATAAATTGCTATCCGAGTCACAGAAAGCACATCAATCTGACAAAGAAATATTTAAAGATATCATGGAGAGTTGTGTCGCTATGAAACAGCAGACTACACTGTGCCAGGTTACAAAAAATTTGCTTGACTTCGCGATATACAGGGGGACTGGTATAGCTGCAAACCTCTTAGCTCGTGATTCATCTCATGAAACTGAACAACTTTACCTAAGGAAACTACACAAAAATTTGAACGGCCCATTTCTAATTGAACATCTGATCAGCTTACTCTGTACGGGGAGTCCAAATTTTTTTTTACGAAAGTTGTTAAGTGTATTTACAAAAAAAGTAAAACTCATAAATTTAGTGATGCCTAGAGATAATAAATTAAATTCTATTAAACCAAATCTATACCCGAATTTTTATTCTCTCAGAAAAATAAACAAAGCTATTCATAAAGTAAGGGTCCACTGCCTAAAATGCCGCTGCCTAAAAGGCCATTTTAGAGAAAGCTATTTTGCTGTCAGTAGTGGCTATTGATGTTTACTGCATGATTACCTGGGCGACCGAGCATTACTCGGAGTTTTTTTTTGTGTTTTTATTAATTTTCGTATTGAGAACACTCGAAAAAAACGTTGCCTAAAAAATGACACAAAAGCCGTTTTCGCGATCTATATATATGTAGGAAGGGTGCCTAGATTATGGACGGCCTTATGGTTCACGTCCTTAACTACTTCTGTAGTGGGCGTCGAAATAACAATGCAGCTATATCACAGAGGTCCTCCGATAATAGTCTTGATCATTTGGCAATCGAAATTGTACAAGATGCCCTGGAATTACAATGGATTGCAGACGTGGTCATTCCAACGAAGGCGTGACACGTCCGTTCTGCTCGATGCTCCGTCCAAATGTGCCTGCCCCGAAACTGACAGGCAACCAATATGGCTTCTTAATTTAGTGTTGCTAAATTACGGGACTAAATTTGACAGTTTGACGTATGCTGATTTTAAAAACAGAGCCATCTTTTAGCGAATTTAGGGACTAATTTCTTGTTACGACGACATATTATACAGGGTGTTAGGTTAAACACACTTAACCTTGAAACTGTGGCTTGTTAACTTATAATTAGATTTTTTTTAATGTTTTAAAAAATACAGACTTTTTAAATGTTTTTTTAGCATTAGTAGTAATTGTCAACCGCAAGAAAATTTAAATACACAATATGCGGTCTACGCGTCCAAGTCTCCAGGTCAACGACCCCCTGCCAGCCGAAACAAAATTAAAAGAGGTTTGTAGGCTGGCATGGTTTAACCGCCTCCATGGCGTAATGGTTAGTCCATTCGCTTCACACCCAGGACGTCGCGGGTTAGATTCCCGGTGGGGTCAACTTATAAGTCTTGTCCTTGGTGCGCCGGGGTTTGACGGCCATAAAAAAAATCGAAGTTCATTCTGACAGATTTTTAGTACTTAAAAAACTTCTGAGTGTCATACATAAGAGTTACCGGTTTAAAAATGTTTGTATCATTTTAGAGCTAAAAATGTTTAACCACAATTTACAGGAAATGCTAAAAACATAGAAAATTTACTCAGATGTCGCCTGGGAAAGATCGCCATATCGTGGGTATAGTTCGTTTAGCTGTCGAAATTTCCATGGTCATACTTGTATCCTATACAGGATAAGACCGTTGGATTTGTAAAATTTTTGTCTATTTTTCGGGAATAGTTTGTTACAATAATAATTGTTTATGGCCGGGTCACTATTTATGTACATTGTTGGAGCTCTGGGGAAAGATCGTCAAGACGTCATTTTAAAACAAATAAGTACTTAGGTGATTGGAATTAAATTTGGTGTTGTTTCAGACAGTCTTCTTAACTTTAAGTAGTTATTAGATCGCGAAACGGGTGACGAACAACTCCAGGTTCTGTCGGCGCGTAGGAAAGATCGCCCTGCACCGTAAATCCTATAAACATCAGGATTAAAATGAACTTTATTAATCACATAACAAATAAGCAATAGTCACAACACTCACCTGAAAATTTCGTATTTAAAACGTCAGAGTAATTTTTCAGCGAAAATTTTGGCGAACTATCCCCGGTTGAAAAAGTGCGTAAAAGACACAAGTGACGCGACCCCCTCTTCATCCCGATCGATAGTTTGACAACTCGCGAAAATCAAATGGCGGCATCACATTGTTATAATGTATAATTGTCTAAATAGAGTAAGCTTGTGAATCTAACTTCATCAGTAGCTAAATAATAGTCGATAGACGAAAAAACCCGCGGGCGACCAACCCCGGCGCACCTTATATTAGTATAAGCAGTATTTTCAATCATTGTTTATTTAATGACGCTTGCGAGCGACGAGTTTTTGATATTTTTCTCCATTAATTTGTGAATAAGTTCCAACTTCGTCACGACACTACAGTAATCACAAGAGAGCAATAAGAATGGTTAAAGTGTATCCTAGTATTCCTAGTCCAGACCAAATCTGACAAGAAATTCTGATTGACAGAGAAACACACACAACCTTTGTCTGCTTGGCCAGCGTTGCGAAAAGCAAACTGGTTTGGTTCTTAAGTGTTTTGGAGTTAAGTAGAAGGATTTTTGGAATTAAGTGGAACACGTTGCTTGGATACTGATATTTTCATCGTTTTAATAGTTCGTATTGCCAAGATACAAAGGCTCGAAAATCGGCCGAAATGGCGACAGTGCTTTCTTTGCGCTCGACTTGGCAGGGGCAGCATAGTTATAGCAAAGATTTCGATCAGTGATAGATATGGAAAGATCAATGATCCCAGAGTCAAAATATCTAAAAATAATTTTCGAGAAACCTAAAAACTTTTAGGTACAAGGTTTTAATATTGCATCGTCACGCGATATACATATGCATGCAAAATTTCTGCTCAATCGGAAACCGGGAAGTGGGTCAAAGTTAACTTGCAAGATTTCACCCGAACAAACATACATACATACATTGCAAGTTAAATAAAAGCTTTTAAAAAGACTACATTCCTTTGGTTCAGAGACCCTAAAAAGTTAGTCTGTTTTAGGATCTTAGGATCCAGTATTTTTATTTTTGAGCGACAAAGGAGTGAATAAAGTATTGTGATGGCAAAAAAAAAAATAAGTTGGGATTTTGATGGGGATCGATTGTCTTACACTAATAGTCTAAAAACAATAAAAATGTGTGTGTATGAGCGTCCGTCCGGTGCTCTGGCGCCTAATCTACTGAACGGATTTTGAAGAAATTTGGGTTTTGGCAATGCGTTTACCGCCAGTCACACCCAGTTACGTCTTCCCTGCGTTGTAGAAACGCATGTCAAATAGAACTAATTTCAAAAGTTCAGTGATGGTTTATCTACTGTAGCGAAAATTAAATATAGTTAGCTAAAACACCATTATGAATTCGCCACATAATACGTTGATTTGGATCAGTTGGCCGAAAGGTGGAAATAAGGAAAGAAAATATTTTTGGGGTAAATCGGAATATATTTTAGGAAAAAAAGAAATGGTAAAACAAAACAATTACAAAAGCCGATGGCGGTGATGAATGGACAACGATCGTCGCTATATCCGGATAAAACCTCCTACTTAACTACAGGCTTATAATTAAGGCCCTAATGACTGAAATATACAGGGTGTTATTCTAAAAGTGCGTCAAATTCTCGGAAGTAGGTATACCGCTGATTATGAATCCAATAAAATTATAAAATAACGATATAATATTTTTACAAAAAAAAGAGCCGCGCTGCATGGTTTGGCAACGGCGCATAAGGCGCATTCGCAAGTTATCTATCATATCAGTCAGTGCACGCGCGACCTTTGTCTAGCGAAGACACGTACATCTATTAAAGTCAAAGTCAAAGTATATTTATTGCAATTATAGGTACAAAAATATGGTCTTAATTAATTAATTTAATCTTACCTCTATAATTTGCCTAACACGGCGTGCAATAATGATTATTCAAACCATCAAACATATAATAATTTACACACAAGATATTCAATATTCGCAACACAACACAATTTAATACCGTTTATTACCGTATTAATTATCTCCCGCTCGCTGCGCCAACGTTTCGTGCCAAAATGGACAATTATTTCAATGTGGAATTATGTGAAATAGTGCGTCTTTATGCAATAAGTGGTAACAGCTTACGAGTGATGCTTTCTCAAAATCCCAGAGACTATCGCTTAATGCCTCGTTTCTTAGTAAGTACGTAATCACTAAGTTTATTTCTCTCGTTTTTGTTAATTTTGTACATAAATAGGTACCTACTAAAGAAATTAGGTAAGTATTTTGTCGGTCCTAAGCCCGCCAAGCAGCTGCTACACTTGCCAATAGACACCTGACCTTGGTGACCTCGGTTGCTTTAGAAGTATTCCCATTCCCTCCGAAATCAAGCACGAAAGAAAATGCTGCTACACTTGCTGCAAAACAACTGCAAAACTTTTTGAATTAGATAAATTAGAGAGAAATACAGCTTGTATACAAACAAAAATAAAATAAAACGGCGAATTGTATTAGGCGTATAATACAGGTGGACCATAATAGTGTTGGCGATTCGTTTCTTTCATTTCTGGTAAATGCGTGGTTGTAAGTATGAGGGTGGAGGGGTGTGTCGTTAGACGCGCCGTTTCTTGGAAATTTTGTTGCCATGGAACCGTACACAGGAGAGCAGCGTGCGTCTTGTGCTCGTGCGTTTTATCAAAACCATAAATCAGTGATTATTATACGACGGTTGTATCGAGTGGAACACGATTTGCGAGTTATTAGTGAGGCCCCAAGCGCAAATGTGATGGGTTAGGATATTTGAAGCAACCGGGTCCAGCCGGGTTTAATCGCGTGCGAATGATTAAAAGAAATGTATTGAAGCTTGTAGTTTATGTGTTTACAAATAAACTTTGATTGATAAAACCTTACTTCCTTACTAATCCTTACTATTAATATAAATGTGAAAATGTGTTTGTTTGTTTGTTACCTTTTCACGCTTTAACGCCTTGACCAATCCTAATGAAATGCAGGTAGCCTGTGTCACAAGGAAGGACAAGGGCTACTTTTTATTTCGTGAAAATAGCATAGTCCGATGCAGTTCCTGAGGGAACTGAAAATATACTCTTTTTTTGGTTTATTTCTTTAACATCGCAACGGAACAATGGATTGTGTGATTTTTTGCACAGAGATGGTTGAGGGGGTAGGAAATGACATGATTTACTAATAGGCATATCCTGACATAGTTCCCGAGGGATCTGGAGAAAATTCATGTGCACCGCGCACCCTCTAATTTGATTTTTTTAACGGATTAACGTTATTTTTTAGAAAGAAATAATTGAGGGAAGTGACTGCTAATCAGAATAGCCCAAAAAAGTGTTTGAGGGATTTGGAGTAAACACTTTGTTTACATATTGGAACTAGTTGGACTACTGCCCCGCACGGACAGAAATGATGGATCTTAAATTCTTGATCGGATGACAGCTGTCTAATTTAAAACCGCTATACAACTCGAAAAGTATCGATCGTGGACTACTCCTTAAGAAAAAACCGGTCAAGTGTGAGTTGGACTCGCGGTATGAGGGTTCCGTACCACCACACTTCTCCACACAACTATGCCAATGATACCTATTCACATGACAAACAAAAGACAAACGCAAGCAACAGAAAAATACTACTAGCGCTATCTAGTGGTGTTTTAGTGAACTATTTTCCGTAAGTGAACGTATTAACGTATTATTTACGACTCTATTTTCAATTGATAGAATTCTTAGAGGTTTTCTATCTACAAGCAATGAACTATATTTTTTATTTTATTTTCAAAATTTTAGGCTCAGTAGTTTTGGTAATCAGGGGTGGAGGGGGAATGGTCAATTTTTGTCTTCTTTCGTGAATAAAATAAAAACTATTTATTGTAGAATAATAACAAAAATATATTTGAGATCCTCATCGTTGGACTCGTTAGCCCTTTCATTTGATATATGACACAAAGGTTTGCAAAACTTTTTTTAAATTTCCTAATTTTTCCCCCGAAAATGGCCCTTATTTAAAAAAAAATATTTATTTACTTTGCACGTCTGTGTGTGGGTCATAGGATTTCACCATCCTACCAAATTTCACCTGATTTGGTCCAGAAGATTCGGAGAAAATTGACTGTGACTGACGGACGGACTGTCGGACAGACGCATGAGTGATCCTATAAGGTTTCTGTTTTTTTTTGTTGTACGTTACCCTAAAAAATATCATTTTTCTTATCGAGACTTACCGGTCTCCTCAAGATTTACATTTCGAATGCCAGCTGTCAAACTTAATGCCGCAATGACTTGGAACCTGCTGACCCTACGCAAGCAGGGAAAAATGATGAGTCTCATCCATCGAAATATTATGTAACATACTACCGCATGTTCTCTTCAAGTTTTTCATTTGGATGACAGTTGTCAAACTAAAAACTGCTACATCTAAACTTTTAAAGGGGTTGGAACATTTTTGTATGGATCGTGGCATAGAATAGAAACGATATATTATGTACAGTGGCCAGCACGTGGCGATGGACAGTATACACACATATAACTACGACCGATTTTTAACAGTTGAACACTCGCACACATCGGTGATTGGTTGAATTTGTCATCTTTACGAAAATATACCAATCGACATTCTTTTCTAAATAAGCGTCTATTTAAGACCAATATAACAAATTCACACAAACTTATGACCACAGATCTGTGCTTTTGACAAATCATAAGCCACGCCCCTTACAAAGCATCCGCCACAGATCTAATGAACCAAGCATCCGCGCAGTGACACGAGCTACCAAGCAGTGTTGCCGTTTTAGCCACTTTGTGGCTAGATCTAGCATATTTTTAACGGTTTACCAAAAATAATGTTAGCTAACAAAACGATTATAGCTACTTTTGGTAATTATGTTTTTGATAATTACTGTTTACAGTTGACCAAATATTTGACCTAGTTACTGCGGTCTTGTCTTCCTCACTCTAATGCGTAAGTTAGTAAGTAGATAACTGTCATGAACACACTGAAAAATAAATTATGAAACAAAATGTGTGCATTAACACATAATTCCATAATTATGATTAAAAGACAATTAAAATAAATAATAAAAATGCCACGACTATGTTTTGCCACCTGAAGTTTTAAACAAATTTACAGAAGCGGACAAAGCAATCAAAAAAATTAAAACCCCATCTACATCATCATCACCGATCGATTGACGTTGACGTAGAGATTTCAGAATTACCAGATGCCATTGTAGACCTACAATTTTTTTTTCTACATGTATTAGATACTGTTTTAATTAAACCCACATCCTTATTACAAAATTGGCCACTTTTTCATTTTAATAACCACAAACAAGATTGTCCTAACGGCAACACTGCCAGTATATTAAAGTCACTCACTCCTCCGTCCCGTCCCGTCCAAAGGGAATATAAGTCACCAATACTTACTACGTAGAAGCTTTAAACGCCGAAGCTTCCCCTGGTATGCGTAAACGCATTCACCTCCGCTCTCCATTAACAGGGAAAAAAAAAACTACGTTTGTCAGTCCAAGTCCAGTCGCATAGATATTAGATGGCATTTATTGTGAATTTGTGAGCGTACACCGTCTCATTCTTTACTTTTTTTTTATTCACAATTGGTAAGCCCTTCGCATCATCTCATCTGAAGGTGAGTGACGATGATGCCGAAGATAGAAGCGGGCTTACCTAGATTCCCCAATACAATGGAGAACGGGCTATCTTATCTTCAAGCCGGAACACATCAATGTTGTTAACACTGATGTTTATCGGTAAGATTTAGATAAGATGGTGGTAGCTAACCAGGCGGGCTTAGAAAATGCCCTACCACCAACCAAACCGAGTCTTACAAGTTGACCCCACCGGGAATCGAACCCGCGACCTCCTGGTGTGAAGCGAATGGACTACCTACCCATTACGCCACGGAGGCGGTTAAAGAATTTTAGATTCGGTTCAATAATTCTAAAGTTTAACCCCCTACAACCAAACAAATAAACAAACCTTACCACTACCTATAATATTTTATTCTTTAAAGTCTGGTCTTTTTCACAAATAAATCGGAATTTCCATCAATAAGTAGGTATGTATGTAAAATCTTCGGACGAACGCGATCTCCCCCGACCCCGCCTACCCGCACCGGCCAGCGGTAAGCGGCAGCGCAGACTAAAAACAATGCGAAGAGAACAATTACTATCTCTTTTTCGCTTCTGTTCAACTTCTAACATTTTCAAGGCCATTATGTCCAACTGCATGTGCTGTTCACTGTACATACATTTCTTTTAATCATTCGCACGCGATTAAACCCGGTTCGTCCCGGTTGCTTCAAATATCCAAACCCATCACATTTGCGCTTGGGGCCTCACTAATAACTCGCAAATCGTGTTCCGCTCGATACAACCGTCGTATAATAATCACTGATTTATGGTTTTGATAAAACGCACGAGCACAAAACGCACGCGCTCTCCTGTGTACGGTTCGATGGCAACAAAATTTCCAAGAAACGGCGCGTCTAACGACACTCCTCCACCCTCATACTTACTTACACCCACGCATTTACGAGAAATGAAAGAAACGAATCGCCAACACTATATGGTCCACCTGTATTATACGCCTAATACAATTCGCCGATTCATTTTATTTTTGTTTGTATACAAGCTGTATTTCTCTCTAATTTATCTAATTCAAAACGTTTAGTTGTTTTGCAGCAAGTGTAGCAGCATTTTCTTTCGTGCTTGATTTCGGAGGGAATGGGAATACTTCTAAAGCAACCGAGGTCACCAAGGTCAGGTGTCTATTGGCAAGTGTAGCAGCTGCTTGGCAGGCTTAGGACCGACAAAATACTTACCTAATTTCTTTAGTAGGTACCTAGTTCTGTACAAAGGAACAAAAACGAGAGAAATAAACTTAGTTATTGCGTACTTACTAAGAAACGAGGCATTAGGCGATAGTCTCTGAGATTTTGAGAAAGCATCACTCGACCACTTATTGCATAAAGACGCACTATTTCGCATAATTCCACATTGGAATAATTGTCCATTTTGGCACGAAACGTTGGCGCAGCGAGCGGGAGATAATTAATAGATGTACGTGTCTTCGCTAGACAAAGTTTGCGCGTGCACTGACTGATATGATAGATAACTTGCGAATGCGCCGTTGCCAAACCATGCAGCGCGGCTCATCAAAGAGCCGCGCCGGCGCGCGCCGCCGCGCGCCGCCGCGCTGCCGAAAGATGCCGAAAGCTTTGTCGGCACCGCGCGCCGGCCGCGGCCGTTGAAGCCGCATAGTGATGTGCATGATATTTCGATGATTTGGGTTGTGTGCGTGTGGTGTGTCGGTAAAAAAAATCTATTTTTTGGCAAAAATGTTAGGTCGTTATTTTATAATTTTATTGGATTCATAATCAGCGGTATACCTACTTCCGAGAATTTGACGCACTTTTAGATTAACACCCTGTATATTTCAGTCATTAGGGCCTTAATTATAAGCCTGTAGTTAAGTAGGAGGTTTTATCCGGATATAGCGACGATCGCTGTCCATTCATCACCGCCATCGGCTTTTGTAACTGTTTTGTTTTACCATTTCTTTTTTTCCTAAAATATATTCCGATTTACACCAAAAATATTTTCTTTCCTTATTTCCACCTTTCGGCCAACTGATCCAAATCAACGTATTATGTGGCGAATTCATAATGGTGTTTTAGCTAACTATATTTAATTTTCGCTACAGTAGATAAACCATCACTGAACTTTTGAAATTAGTTCTATTTGACATGCGTTTCTACAACGCAGGGAAGACGTAACTGGGTGTGACTGGCGGTAAACGCATTGCCAAAACCCAAATTTCTTCAAAATCCGTTCAGTAGATTAGGCGCCAGAGCACCGGACGGACGCTCATACACACACATTTTTATTGTTTTTAGACTATTAGTGTAAGACAATCGATCCCCATCAAAATCCCAACTTATTTTTTTTTTGCCATCACAATACTTTATTCACTCCTTTGTCGCTCAAAAATAAAAATACTGGATCCTAAGATCCTAAAACAGACTAACTTTTTAGGGTCTCTGAACCAAAGGAATGTAGTCTTTTTAAAAGCTTTTATTTAACTTGCAATGTATGTATGTATGTTTGTTCGGGTGAAATCTTGCAAGTTAACTTTGACCCACTTCCCGGTTTCCGATTGAGCAGAAATTTTGCATGCATATGTATATCGCGTGACGATGCAATATTAAAACCTTGTACCTAAAAGTTTTTAGGTTTCTCGAAAATTATTTTTAGATATTTTGACTCTGGGATCATTGATCTTTCCATATCTATCACTGATCGAAATCTTTGCTATAACTATGCTGCCCCTGCCAAGTCGAGCGCAAAGAAAGCACTGTCGCCATTTCGGCCGATTTTCGAGCCTTTGTATCTTGGCAATACGAATTATTAAAACGATGAAAATATCAGCATCAAAGCAACGTGTTCCACTTAATTCCAAAAATCCTTTTACTTGAACTCCAAAACACTTTTAAGAACCAAACCAGTTTGCTTTTCGCAACGCTGGCCAAGCAGACAAAGGTTGTGTGTGTTTCTCTGTCAATCAGAATTTCTTTTCAGATTTGGCCTGGACTAGGAATACTAGGATACACTTTAACCATTCTTATTGCTCTCTTGTGATTACTGTAGTGTCGTGACGAAGTTGGAACTTATACACAAATTAATGGAGAAAAATATCAAAAACTCGTCGCTCGCAAGCGTCAATAAATAAACAATGATTGAAAATACTGCTTATACTAATATAAGGTGCGCCGGGGTTGGTCGCCCGCGGGTTTTTTCGTCTATCGACTATTATTTAGCTACTGATGAAGTTAGATTCACAAGCTCACTCTATTTAGACACTTAAACATTATTACAATGTGATGCCGCCATTTGATTTTCGCGAGTTGTCAAACTATCGATCGGGATGAAGAGGGGTCGCGTCACTTGTGTCTTTTACGCACTGTTTCAACCGGGGATAGTTCGCCAAAATTTTCGCTGAAAAATTACTCTGACGTTTTAAGTACGAAATTTTCAGGTGAGTGTTGTGACCATTGCTTAATTGTTAATGTGATTAATAAAGTTCATTTTAATCCTGATGTTTATAGGATTTACGGTGCAGGGCGATCTTCCAAAAGTCGGGCTATTTAAATCCTGATGTTTAAAGGATTACGATGCAGGGCGATCTTTCCTAAGTCGCTCCGACAGAACCTGGAGTTGTTCGTCACCCGTTTGGCGATCTAATAACTACTTAAAGTTAAGAAGACTGTCTGAAACAACACCAAATTTAATTCCAATCACCTAAGTACTTATTTGTTTAAAAATGACGTCTTGACGATCTTTCCCTAGAGCTCCAACAATGTACATAAATAGTAACCCGGCCATAAACAATTATTATTGTAACAAACTAACCCCGAAAAATAGACAAAAATTTTACAAATCCAACGGTCTTATCCAGTATAGGATACAAGTATTACCATGGAAATTTCGACAGCTAAACGAACTATACCCACGATATGGCGATCTTTCCCAGCGACATCTGAGTAAATTTTCTATGTTTTTAGCATTTCCTGTAAATTTTGGTTAAACATTTTTAGCTCTAAAATGATACAAACATTTTCAAACCGGTAACTCTTATGTATGACACTCAGAAGTTCTTTAAGTACTAAAAATCTGTCAGAATGAACTTCGATTTTTTTATGGTCGTCAAACCATGGCGCACCTCACTAATGTATTTAAAGAACTACAGATCAGGAGTTTCAAATTTGATTGAGAACATCAATAAGTTAAAACTTATAATTCGGTTACCCCTAAAAAGTATGTCAGCAAAATTATAGCACTACAAATTTTACCTAACATTTAAGTTTAGGAATAAATTTCTAATTGGAAGCTGTGTTTTAAAATTATTTTAGCTAAGTGAGGAATTCAAACCTGAAACTATGATTTTATATTTTAGTTTAAATATTAGTTTAATTAATAAATTCTAATTGAAGGCTGTGATTTTTACGTGTGCGGTAAAATCTATTTTGCGCACAGTAATTTAGCATAATATAAAGTACCACTTTTCGAGCATCATCATCATTACAGCTCATATACGTCCCCACCGAGGGGCTCGAGCCTACCCTGAATCAGGGCGAAACTTTTCGAGCATCTGTATTAAAAAACTATTTCCGAAAGCCTTTACATTACAGAAAGGTCCTTTCCGACACTTTGTTTACAAGGACCTGGGAAACCCATGTCCGTCAGAATTATTTAACTGTTGGTATTTGCGCTTGAAAATATTTTTAGTTAACTTTAATGATTCCGGAACATAATGTCGAATTCTCAAAATGTTGAATTCAACATCTGCAAAATATGTAAAATGATCGCAAAAAAATATAAACATATTTTTATGTATCTTTTGATGTTGATTTAGAATCTTTAATATTTCACACCTTAAATCTTTCCATTTTCTAAAATCTGTGAATGAGCGAGCAAAGGTTCGGTCAGGTTTGATTGATTTTACAGTCAAAGATGGGTAGCCCACATGGTCAGCAATTGCTGCGCAGAAAAAGAAACGCTACACTCTACACGCTGTTCAATCACGAATTCAACATTAAGACATCTACAGTTCAACATTTTGAGAATTTAACAGTTTGAATGTTCCGGAAGGACTATAATCTATCGGCGGATTGTTCTGAATTAATATAATAATGTTGTACTTTTACACAGAACAGTTGCAGAACATAATCACCTACTTATAATATATACCTATTTATGCAAAGATAAGTGAGTCTTTACTAATTTTGACTTTCATTTACAGAACCAGTTCGAAGAACTTCAAAGTGAATGCAAGAAAGTACGAGAAGATTACAATAAATTAACAAAACAATTAAAAAAGCGATAATTTCCACCTTATAATAATATTAACAGAAGGAATCATTATTTAAATGCGTAGAGTCATCACATCAGTAATTATGTAGTGGTCATTGGTAATAGGGGTGTTCAATAAACAGTGATAATGAGTATGACGCAATTATCTTTTATTAAATGGTTTTTATTTTTGGACGTAGTCACCTTTCAGGTTTATACACTTTGTACTTCTTTTTTCTAAACCTAAAATTTTCTTTCTAATCAAAATTTCTTTCTGATCCCTTCAAAATCATGTACGGCGGCAACTACTGTGTCATTATCTTAAAATTTCTGGCTCTAAGATGTTCCTTTAACCGCGGAAATAGGTAGAAATCACCAGGAGCAAGGTCATGGAGGACGTTCCATCAATTCGAAACCAGTTTCTTGAATGGCTGCCATCGCAACTCTGGACTTGTGGTAGGCTATATCTTGGTGAAATAGAACAACTTTAGCGACTTTGCCACGCCGTTTCTTGCGTATTTCCTCACGCGACTTTGTTATTTGTCCTGCGTACAAAGTCCCCGTAATAGTGGCTCCATGATTAAGGTATTCGATCATTACCACCCCTAGGCTGTCCCAGAAAAGAGGAACCGAGATCTTACCGGCGAATGAAATCGCCTTAAATTTCTTCGGAGTTGGAGATGACGGTCTCTTCCAAGTCATGGACTGTTTTTTCATTTTCGGATCATAATGGTAGAGCCTTATTTTGTCCGTTGTTATGAATCAAGACAAAAATCGGTCAGAATCTTGTTACTTGTAACAAATTCAAACAGCTTTGTGAAACTCTCAGTCTCGTTTGTTTCTGCGCCTCAGAATGCATTCTGGGAACCTAGCGCGCCTCGTGTATAATATTATGAACACTTCCATCGAAATCTCCACTTTTTCTGCTATAAAACAAACAATAACACGACGATCCGCCAAGACAATGTGTTCGATTTAGTCCCGCCAAATTCCGTTAGATGGAATTGTGCGTATTATACTACATCTAAATGCTTACACGGGTCGACGGCCGTTTGATGTGTGCGGCCGGTTGACCTATTTATTCGATCGCAAGGAAAAACCGATACCTTCTTACTGTCTTGGAAGAACAAGTAACTCTTAGGATAACCTCATACAATACACACACACGCACACACACTTTATACTAGGTTAGGTAAATCAAGTTATCCCAAAACCCTTCTAGAAGGCAAGTTCCTGCTGCAGGCTGGACTTGGTTAAGTGGTAACCTGAGCCTTACTGGCCCATAATCTTTGTAATAATTGCATGGCAAAGGTTGTGTAGCGTTCTGGTCTCCAGCAAGCCCTTTAATAGCAAGTTGTTCGCTATCCAGCTTGGGACGGGAGCGTTACATAATCCTAGTTTTAGTTGTCTGGAGGAACAATCAGGGCGGCTGTTTTGGTTTAACTAATAATAATAATTATAATAAATTTATTAACAGAAGTAATTTACAATAGCATCTTAAACTAAAGGTTTTAGAGATACACTTGTTTTCTTAAGTAATTCACGATAATATTAAGATATTAAGTACGATAGGCAGGTAAAAGTTAAATTGATACGGCTAATGCCTACACTAGGAAGACCTGTGTCGTAGACATCAGCAAACCTTATTGTGTCGCCTTAGGTACAATGCAGACGTTATCGTGAGTGACAATGTACATTTTAAATGGTCATGGATAGGGTAGGTTAGTAGGTTTTGAAACGCTAACTATCGTTTCGAGCCGATCTCTTTTGTCGCGTTTCATAATTAAATTCTTTTTTGATGTCGTTGCTCTATGGTATTTGAATTTGAAAATGGTTGTTATTTTTTGACAAGAAAAACAAAAGGTTGACCGTGATCCCGTCTACAAATGCGAATTTAAATTTTTTTTGATAAATTGTTTTATAAGTCGTTATTGAGGCCCACAATTTTATTCTGTGGTAAGTAATTTGTATAAGGAAACCGCTTTGCGTGTATTTTTGGTTCTGCGGCGAATTACATTGTTATATCTCCGTAGGGTTTCATCCAGCCCCTACGAGGTTGACGTCCCCGAAGTTTTACAATAAAGGATTAATCCCGGGATGGAGCAGTGCTGATCACCAGCCACTCCTTTCTACTGCCCGCCCAGCTGCTCGCCATAAGGGAAGTGAATTTATTTTATCTTTTATCCCGAGCGACTCTCTGACTCTCTGACCTTTCCGCCGACCTAGAAGATTTCCTGTTTCCAGTTTCTGACCATTAGTTATTTATTTTAAATTTTAAAAGTGTTTTGTATCTGATACATATTTTGTTAAAAAGATAGGGTAATTCAGATCAAACTGAAATTTTAAACTTAGTAACTTATTTAAGTACCAAAGGGACGGTGACGATCGTTGCCTGCCGGCATACTATAAAATAACCATTTTATATACAGATAAAATTGTAACCTTAAATTTATTTCCGTAAATTCTCCATAAATATATTAGGTCATTGTTTTTAATTGTCTACACGGTCAACCAATGAAATCGCACCTTTTTTATACTCCTATTGTTTATTGTTCCTTCTTTTTAAAATAATCATAAAATACATATATTCTAATTTACCCCATAATATTTTTTTCTTAAAACTCCGTTTAGGCCCGAACCTCTAAATCTTACGTATCATATGTGGCAAATTCCGTGAGGGTTTTTATCCCCAGTTCCCATTATTTTTGTCACATATTTATGGCGCCCGAACTAATGTTTTATCCCCTTTTCTGCCTTTAATCTTTCCCTAACGAACCCGTTTTTTTTGTCGTTCGTGGGTGTATCCGTTTTCCGGATATTATGGTTCAAGTTTTAATACCTCAAGACCCTTACTTAATTTAATCGTGCAGTTTTCTTTGAAACGTAACGTTTTTTGTTTGTATGCACGGTATTTTTTTGCTTCTCTTCACACGGGTCGTTTTTCCCGGCTTAATAGCATTATACCTCTTTCGGATAATTGCTTACGTGTTGTTGAGTTGTTTTTGCCTGTGTATTCCCTTACGATTCCAAGAGAATTTTTAATTTAAGTAGTCAATGTCCAGACTCTAGTTTTCTTTCAATCGAAAGTCGGGACAGACTTACTTTTAGTTCACGATTATTTAACGTTGTTTTAAGGGAAAAATCTTTAAGGGTTACTGTTTGGAATATTTTTACGCGTTGCTTTGCGAGGTACTCCTTAAATTTTTGGCGTACCCTGTTCACTTTTATGTGACAACGTGTCTGTATTCCGCAGTATTGTTTAGATTTATTGAGGTCTTATAACAATTTTCCATTTTTCAAATTTCTTTCATTAATCTTGCCCTTGTCTTACCTCAAATGGCCTATTTTTCGGTAAAGTTGTCCCTTTAGACTCTTGCGTATCGCGTTTCAGACTTCCGGTGTTAATTTTATCCGTGAGTCGGATTTTTCACGCATCCGCCTTTACCGCTTTCGTCCACATTTTCGCTGGCGTAACCGACTATGTTTCGCAAGTTTTTTCAGTTTTTGTCAACCCTATTGGTCTTTAATGTTTTACTAGTTGTGTGGTTTTTCCCTCGAGATGTGTTAAGCTTGACAGCCCTACTTGTCTATTGTGCGGAGTGCTCCTTTTTTCCTTCTTCGTTCTCTCTTTATACTATCTAGTTTTAATTAGTTGTTTAGTTATGCTCTTTCGGCATTAGTTGGCTATTTTAGGCTGTGCATAGCGATCCCTTAACACTAGTGTGTTGTTGGGGTTATTAAGTTGGTTCACTTTTAGATGGAGTTTTTGCCGTTTGTATATGTACGTTTGTGTATAAATGTCAATTTCTACCAGCTTCAAGTAAACGTTCGTAGTTAACTAGTTACTTAGAGAGTTTTTATTTTTTTCTTCTTCAGGGCTGTCCAATGTCTATAGGGTTGTCCAAATTTCAAAATTTTTTGGACTTCTCGCCTTTTTTTTGTGAGTTTGTGGGTATTTTGAAACGCTAACTATCGTTTCGAGCCGATCTATTTTGTCGCGTTTCATAATTAAATTCTTTTTTGATGTCGTTGCTCTATGGTATTTGAATTTGAAAATGGTTGTTATTTTTTGACAAGAAAAACAAAAGGTTGACCGTGATCCCGTCTACAAATGCGAATTTAAATTTTTTTTGATAAATTGTTTTATAAGTCGTTATTGAGGCCCACAATTTTATTCTGTGGTAAGTAAAATGTATAAGGAAACCGCTTTGCGTGTATTTTTGGTTCTGCGGCGAATTACATTGTTATATCTCCGTAGGGTTTCATCCAGCCCCTACGAGGTTGACGTCCCCGAAGTTTTACAATAAAGGATTAATCCCGGGATGGAGCAGTGCTGATCACCAGCCACTCCTTTCTACTGCCCGCCCAGCTGCTCGCCATAAGGGAAGTGAATTTATTTTATCTTTTATCCCGAGCGACTCTCTGACTCTCTGACCTTTCCGCCGACCTAGAAGATTTCCTGTTTCCAGTTTCTGACCATTAGTTATTTATTTTAAATTTTAAAAGTGTTTTGTATCTGATACATATTTTGTTAAAAAGATAGGGTAATTCAGATCAAACTGAAATTTTAAACTTAGTAACTTATTTAAGTACCAAAGGGACGGTGACGATCGTTGCCTGCCGGCATACTATAAAATAACCATTTTATATACAGATAAAATTGTAACCTTAAATTTATTTCCGTAAATTCTCCATAAATATATTAGGTCATTGTTTTTAATTGTCTACACGGTCAACCAATGAAATCGCACCTTTTTTATACTCCTATTGTTTATTGTTCCTTCTTTTTAAAATAATCATAAAATACATATATTCTAATTTACCCCATAATATTTTTTTCTTAAAACTCCGTTTAGGCCCGAACCTCTAAATCTTACGTATCATATGTGGCAAATTCCGTGAGGGTTTTTATCCCCAGTTCCCATTATTTTTGTCACAGTTTGTAACTGGGTTCTGCTGTTATGTGTCTTTCTCTGTATGTGTGTGTGATATACGTGTGAGTTCGAGTGTAAATAAGTATATAAGTATAGGTATGTAAAATATATATATATATATATGTGATGAAAAAAAAACTGTCAATCCATTCCAAGCTTGCTCGGGTTGTTCTTTCAAACTGGTAGCAGAGAAGATTAGGAATTTATAGATTAATGTTTATCTTACGCGACGTTACTGCCAGCGCTTCAATGAGCCTTCCTCTGTCTCGGGGACGTAAATTGAACACAATGTTTTCAAGCTTTTTAATCATTTCTTCAGGCACTGCCGATGTAGGGCGGTTATTTTGAATTTCATAAAATTGTAATCTTCAGTCTTTTTTGGGATACTACAGCTAGACTAAAGGTATTTTGAGATTTTGTTTTTCTGTTTTATGTTACAGAAGGATCAGGTTATGAAATGCATACCTACCAAATATTTTTTTCGAAATGCTCACAATTTTACTAAAGAATAACATCATTTTTACTATTATGAAAAAGATATTGCTATTTGATTGCAAAAGGAGCCCATCTTGTAATAATTTCAAATCGAATCAAAATAATTTATTTTAAATAGGTGTTTACACGCACTTTTAAATATTCAAAACAAAACTTAAGTACGGTTTAGCTACGAACTAACATAGAACTTCATTTGCACTTCTTGAATATACCTACGACAGGTATCGTTGGATTCCTTGTGATGCCTAGAACACGGAACTATCGGTCGTAGAGTGTTAAAGTGGTGGAGGGAGGAGGGGGGCGGGCAATCAAAGATGGCGGAAAGGCTTAGACGTTTATAAGATAACTAGCTGTTTCCCGTGGCTCCGCCCGCATGGACAACGTTTCTATAACGTATAGAGGGTGCGCAGTGTGCGAGCCGCTCGCGAGTGTGAGGAAAAAGGAAAAAAGACCTTTGTGGTAGTCCAGGTCCTAATCTGTCTACCTACCAAATTTCAGCCAGATTAGTTCAGAAGTTTTGCGTGAAGAGGTATCAAACATACACACTTACACTCTCATAAACCTTCGTCTTTATGATATAGTGTGATTATTATAAGTTTGATACAGATGGTATGAAACAAACAAATCTAGGTTAACCTATATACCTGCAGCGAGGTAACCCTATGAAGGATTCCGTTTCCCTTTTGCGATAGGGAACCCTAAAAATGTGGCTATGTTCCTAAGGCATAACTATTTAGTAATCTGTGCCTAAGGATGCCTAAGGTGACAGACATTTTAGGCTGACTGAATGATGATAGCCGATTAGATACTAATCTATACGCCACGATGCCTGAGCATGAATTTCTCCATAACGCTTTGACCGTTTTTCGTGAAAATTTGCGAAGTTTCGGTGGATATGCGAATGGCTCGTGGGACGTATCAATGTTTGCGGGTTTGGCTAGTAATGTTAAATAATTATCGTGGTTGTCGTATTGATTCTTGTAAGAGTTCCCAGCCTAACGATGATTGAGGTTAATTTGAGGTACTAGGTACCAAAAGATATAAAAAAAAAAATATTTACAGCGAGCACTTGTCGTGATCGATGATTGTGACTAAGCCAAAACATTTCAGTATGGAGATTAGCCAACGTGGCGCAAGACTAGGTGGTTGCGTTCAAGCCATGGTAGTGGGTACGATTCCCACGCGGTTCAAAAATAAAATAAAATAAAAAGGGATATATTTTGGAAAGTAAAAAGATAAATTATTCTGTATATATTTAAACGCGGTTAAACTTGCATGTTTTTAGGGTGACCTGCTCGTTTTGTCATGACTATAGCTGGTTTGCCGGGGCGCAATCGAGCCGACTAGCCATTAGACACGGACACTGACGGAGTTCGAGGGGACACCTTATCTGGACTTCATGGAGAGAGAGAGAAAAGAGAAGGAGTTTCTCATAGCAGAGAAGTATCACCAAGTTTCCTTTATTTTATTTCAGGCTCTAGCGTACTTATTGTATACGCTAAGCTGTTAATTTGCGGTAAAATGACACAAATTACCGTTATCATGGTCTAAACGTCAGTTCCACACGCGTCGCACTGTGCTGCTTACATCCGACGGCTTCGACATTAAATACTTTAACCCGGCTGATAAAGTGTCAGGGTTTCACGATAAGCATTCAACGGTTTTTTTGGCAGTTTTATGGAACCTGCCGGGAAAGGAGGTGATTTCCACAATTTGCTGCTGGCTTTTTAATATACAACAAGAGAACCATTATCCCTTAGTCTGAGGGGGTTGATTTAAGCAACGACATCGAACGTGTAATATTTACACACTGAGTTTTAATGTAAAATTACCGTATAGGAGAAGAACCTGCACATGAAATTTCCACGTGCAATTTGGGGCAAAGGTCGCATAAAAAAAATGGCTTCGCTGGTTTCTGTGTGTAAACCGACAGACCTAAACTTGCGACGCTATTCTAATAGCGGTCGTCACTCCACAACTTCGGAAAAATATAGTGATGTAACGCATAGCCACGTATTCAGCTGTCAATGTCTAGCGACTTCAACACAGTCATTAATGAAAGGCTACACGAAACTATTTGAAAAAACTGTAGTCGATACAGGGCACTACACACTTCTGAGTAGAGTTTCGAAGCGTTAGAAATGAAGACACAAGGAACCTTTAAATAATTTTTGCTAATACATATACAATTAATGTTACTATTCAAGAAGAAAAAAGGGAGATACTAGATGTTTTTTTTGATAATATAAAAGGGAATGATAAGATGAACGCTAAAGCCTTACACAGACTGTAGAATCGAAGGGACTGTTAATAAAGGCTTAATAATATATGATGTTATCTCACTGTTTGCAACTATCGATTGATAGACTCTAAAATTGTTTTTTGTTGTTCGACCATAGATCTAAAAAAAAGAAAATACTGAACTTTGTCGAAAATGCTTTGCATAATGATTACGATAACCATTATTGTAAAAAGGGACACAAAGATTCATATGTAAGGAAATGTTTAGTATTAGAATCCAGTCAAATACCTCTCTTTACAATGGATTAGGTACACCTTTTGATCATTAGCTAAATTAATAATAATTATTCCTTTGAACAAAGTATTATATGGTAACACTTGATGATATTAATAATTACTAATGCAATAAAAAAACAATTTTACTCGCTTCATATTTCTCAAAACCTACTTTTTCCGCTTAGGGAAACAGCCCTTACGAATAATACAATATCCTCCTTAATTTATGACCTTAGAGTTCTAGCCAATGTTATAGCTTGAACAGATTGATTAGGCACCAGTAAATTAGATAAATGGAAAATAAAAGGTCTCAGATCTAAATTTTTTGTATACCTATCTCCCCTTCGTGTGGTGTGGAATCTATTAGGTATGATATAATATAATTCCGGGACTTCGTGTGTAGTTCTTAGTGATTGATGTACTATTTTTGCTTTGAGAAACATGGTTAGGCTAAAGTAAATGGGAAATAGGAAATCTAGCCAGGTGAAACTTCGCCACTAATATAAAAAAACATCAAAATAGGACTATATAGCTGTCTAAAGATGCATCTACACAAAATAACCATTCGGGTTATAATAAACACAAACATAAATATACCCGATAGAAATACTAATTTTGCGTGGGGACGCCCACTTAATATGTCTTAAATAGGAAAAAAGCAACAAATATTTCAGACAGCTTGACACAAATGGATGCAATTCATTCAAACTATATTAAACTAGATCTAGTAAAAATACCTAACCTAGGTATTTCATATGGGCTTGGAGGCGAAGTGGCAACTTTCTGGCACCGTACATACACTGAGCTAAGGATCTGGCTTCTTGAATAGCTAACAAGCCTCTCATTAGTCGGTGTCGGGAGTTCGAACAAGAATCTATAGAAGGACACACCATACTTATGATCGAAGCGATTGATTAGCTTACCTGTACAGCTTTTCTAGGTTAGGATTGCGATCTCCCAGCATTGGCGCCCCAAGATCCGTTCTATTCCTGGAAAAGCTTAGTGATTTTTTTTGTAAACTGAGATCTTTCGATTTCTATAAGCAAATGAACTCAAAACCCCAGAGCGATAGACATCTACTGCTTCACGTGAGAGCATATTTATGTCTTAAACAAAAAAAAAATAGACGATCACAAATACAGGGTGTTTTTTTAATATCGAGCAAGCCTTAAGGGGGTGAATCCTGACATGATTCTAAACACATTTCACAAAAAAAGGTGTACCTTAAATTTTTATAAAAAATTCTTTCATTTTCAAAAATAATGCACGACTTGAAAAGTTTAATGCACCGTCCGTTCCACGTGACGCACGCGACGTTGCCATGCCGCCGCAAAGGGAAACTCCCGCGCGGGCGCTCCCGCGGCCCGCCCCGCCCGGCCACGGCCACCCGCTCGGCCCCACCGACCGACAATCGACAGTAACGTCCCGCTCGCGTTTGGTGCAGGTTGTGTTTGTGCTTTCGTAATACGCCCGGCGCGCTACGCGAAAATGCCACGTCGCAGTTTATTTTCGAATGCGGATTTCTTGGACTTGGTTTGTTTGTACCACGGGTGTAATGGTAACGTGCCAATGACTCGAAGAGAGTGGATGCGCCGATATCCAAACCGCCGTGTACCAACAAGAGCCAGAATCTCTCTCACTGTACAGAATCTACGAGATCACGGACAATTCGAGACACCTCGACATGCCAGAGGTCAAGGCCAGCCCGGAATTTCATTACATCTCGAAGAAAGAATTCTTGAATACTTTCAAAACGAGCAAACACTTTGAACATTTAATGCGACTAACGTAAGTGAACATTTTTTTTAAAATCATTGTAAATCTTAAATTCGTTTAATCATTTGTAAATTGTAAATAAGTTGACTTCAGTTTTTTAAGTAAAACACCCAATTTATACGTAACAAAAAAATTACCTTCCTAATTTTTAGGGTTCCGTACTTTAAAAGAAAAAAAGGGTCCTTTTTTTAAAATCACTTTGTTGTCCGTCTGTATGTCTGCCCTTTTTGTCAGGAACGTGTGGAGGTGTCAAATTGAAATGAATCAAATCCGTAATCCCTTGAAGCTGTGAAAAAATCAAACTTCTAAGTTAACGTTATTTAAAAATAGCCGTTTTGACGTTCACAAGGGTATAAATTTCCTGGTGACCTAGAATCATGAAATTTGGCAAGTACACGTGAAGACAAAAATAAAATAAAACGTTTTGAAGTTATTCACAAAAAAAAAATCTAAGTAGGAAGGCAAGGAATCCTTCATGTGAAACTCTGACTCGCGCTTCGTTTTTTTTATTGTGTTGTTGCCAGTCAGCTTAATTAGGTATTTTGACGGTCCTAAGCCCGTACATTACGAAGGGAAAACTGACTCAATCTATCAAAATGACGCAGAATGATTTGTTTTTTATTTCATTAAAAAACACTTATTTAATGAAATCCAAAGTTATTCACGATCGTGACGAGGTACGTAGGTAGAAATCATGCGACGTTGCCGTCTTGTTGCAAGATCCGAACGTCACGCGCAAGTTTACTGACCCCAGCCAGCTGTACGACGGTAGCTTTGCGATGTGGACTTTTTTAGACAAACTTAACTAATGATTGTGGGAAAACTAGTAAAGATTTTTATTTGAAAAAAAATTCTTATTTTTTTTCTCGTGTCTACGTAACACCCCCTTAAGGCTTGCTCGGTATTAAAAAAACACCCTGGATAGGCTCAGCACTCCCGGGGCCCTAGGTTAGACTAGACTAGACTAGACTGGCAGTCTAACAGGAGGCTGGGGCCATGACACGTAGTCATAGTAGATGCACAGGTCGACGGCTTGTGCCGCGAGTTAACAAGAATGGTGAGGTAGCAGCATATGAAATTAAATTGTTTCAAGCGTCTTGCTTAAGGATTGACACACGTCGTTAAAATTTGGCTTCTCTAACCGCCTCGGGAGGGGTAAGCCCGTTTTAACGCAAGAAGCAAAATAGTAATTTGAAATCTCTAATCAGACACCTTCAATTCTACATCTAGAATAAAATCTCATATAGTTCCAATTGGAATGTCTTGGAATTGGAAAGATTCCGATATGACTGTATTGTGCTTGTGTCCAACCATAACGCCCTGTAATGAACCTCATTATATGTAAACCGCTCCAGCACTTCAGATTGTAAGTATTTCCCGTATTAGGCGAATTAGATTCTCTGAGCCACTCTTGGCCACTCAATTCGCATACAAGAGCCTTAAATTACACTTAAGGCTGCCTTTCACTCAACCCAATATATTTTATTTATTATATCCATTGCACGCATTATTAAGTCTCCTTAGGGAACGCTGGTTTCACCTTAACTTGAAAAGTAAGGTTGTAGCTCGCGCTTTGCAAAGAATCTGAAAAGATTGGTTAGAAAATAAATTAAATGATAGACAATAGGGCACGCTTGAGCCCCTCGGTGGGGACGTGTATGAGCTGATATGATACTAGACGATAGATGCAATGCAACTTTTGTGGAAACCTTCTATTCCATAGGTATAACTTTCCATCAGTAGGGAGCTTATAGCAGGATACACTTCAGAATAATCTAGACGACCAAATAGACACTAAGACAGGCTTTCAGTCTCAGGAGATTGGGACCAGCATATCGGGCAATTATTTTTTTTTGATTTGACATAGTTTCTTTGGGAAAGTTGTTTGTAATCAAGGAGTTTATAGGTAAAACTGGAGGCCACACTTTAAATACCTAATTGAAGCAAAGAAATATGCCCTTGAAATGTCTCTTTACCGCTCCGTCTCTTTTCAATTAGCGGGTGTGAGCAAGAGCTTCACCTATACACGTCTTGTTCATACTTCCTAATTAGAAAGAGACGGAGCGGTAACGAGAAACTTCAAGGCCATATTTCTTTGCTTCAAGTAGGTATTTAGAGTGTGGCCTCCAGATTTACCTATAAACTCCTTGTTTGTAATCATGAGTATATGCAAATCTTTTGTTATCAAGAACTAATTAAAAGTCACCCTGTATATTTATCTTTTTTTACCGAACAATGTTCGATAATAAGAAAGAAGAGTAAAGACATATTGTAATTTTGACGCTCCCTCTATGCTTTAGTTTTTGCTCTGAGAGATACTGATTTGTGATCTTTTTTCTTTTAATTAATATATTAACGTCTCTGGGTACAAAATCCCTTTTGAACCAGTCTTCATTTGTTTTTTTGATTTGTAATGCTAGTGCCGGTATCGGTATATTACAAATCTTCTCTGGAATTCTTGAAAGCATTTGAAGCAGCGTCATTTTGAGGTGGAACACCTGGTTGCAGTAAGGCATCTATCTATACAGGGTGTAACAAAATTGGTGTAGGTCCCGTTGATTGGGGTTTCTACTCATCATACTGAACAACTTTCTCCAATAAACCTTTATCCTCTCAACTGTCAAGCTATAATAACTCCCACCCTCCCTGTGTGTCGTAACCGCCAGATGGACTGTGACAGACAGGGGTTCTGGGCGCGCTATTGTTTACTTTTATTGGATTTTCTGTGAATCTAAATGGAATATTGTGTATTTCCATATAAAATATTAATCTAAATTAGAATGTTTATAACATAAAAAAAGAACAATAATCCTTTACTTAATATTTAGACCATTTATGTAACAAAAAAAAATGTCAAAATCACAAAAAGGCCATAGTTTGAAGGAAAAGTTTTCACAGAAAATCAGTAGTATAAGTTATTATAAGTACTTAATTAAAATAAATTTAATGATTACGTACCCTGGCATCGTTTTCACTGCAAATCCTTTTCAGCAACACAGAAACAACAACGTAAATTGTGCGCACATTCACTCGCGATTTGAAGTACGAGACATGAATTTTGAGCGAAGTTTCTCTGAATATGTTTGTACTGTAAGTGTGGCTAATGATTGGCCACAGAGGTAGCGAACTTTATTCTCATTCATTTCCTAGCTTTCTATTGGTTCTAGCAACCTTTGATTTAGTTTAGGCGCTAATTTGAACCGCTGTAAATCGTTCCGCCTGGCGAACAGCGACAGTCACTGGATTTTTTTATTTTGCTGCCAGGTGGAATGCGACAGACGAGTGGATAGTCAATTCTCAAAAATAAATTTGTACCCTACATACCAAAATGCACAAAATCGGTCGATCAGCTGATCGATTTGTATGAAGAGTAAAAAAAAAATCACGTTTTTAGCAAAGTCGTAGAACAAAATTTGTTCAGTATGATGAGTAGAAGCCCCGGTTAACGGGACCTACACCAATTTTGTTACACCCTGTATAACTGCACCCAGTGCAAATTGAGTTTTCACGTCCTCCTTCATTTTATTTTCTGGTCCTCCACATTGCTCACGTGCCCGAGACGATTTTCTCCAAAACGCACCAATTTTTAAAGCAAATTGTAGCAGAAAACAATGCAAAAACAATAAAATAAAACTACTAAAACCTACGAACTACTAAAACTACTAAAAACTACGAATGCGTTCACCACAAATCACGCCAAAAACATCTATAATCCATTCACACACCGTAATTATGATCTACCATATTTTATGGTAGATGTACCGTATTTTACGTGTTTTTTAGTGTTGCCTATCGAAATGAATTAAGACAACTTTCAAACAGACACTGGGTATTTGCCATTGGTACTTTCATAGAACACGGTTTGTTTTTTTACAGTTTTGTCCATTTTTTATTTAAACCTTCTAACACTATATTTTGAGCGAGTGGTTTTGTACTCAGTAACCACTGCATCCACATTCTACCAAAGGTCTTTTGGGCGGAAATTGGTGGCGTTCAATTTGTCATTTATATTTTACTACCCGATAAATTACACTTTGTGGTTATTGATGTTTAATATTGATACTTTATTAATCAATAAAGTACCATATACGTGTTTATTGTGTAGGACAGTGATTTTCACTAGGCTCGAGCCCCTTGGATGTATGCCTATGACTTGATATGATGAATGAAAATTGTGAAAGAAGTGAAAAATATTATGAATTCGACTGAAGGACTTGTTTCCATGGCCAAAATAAATAAAAAAAAACACCATAACCATAGATGAACTAGAAATAATACGTCCGCAATACGTCCGCTGTCTACAGCAAAGAGAATATAATAAACTACGTTTTTAGTCTACAGGCAGCAGACATTCCACGAGCAGCAAAAGAAAGTTAGATAGAAATCATAATTTTAGCAGCCCTTCACAGTGTGTGGTCATGTGGTGTGTGTCGTGAAGTGTTATGCTTTTCTTTTTTGTCATTTGAAAATATTTTACATACTTACATTTACGTGTCCTGGTAATTTACGTAGGTAAGGTTTTACGATAACTAATTAACTGCATCAGTAACCATACATGTACAGCTGGACGTCCATCCGACATACGGACATTGTAGGTACATTGTAAATTATTCTAGTCGAAGGCGCGAGAATGTAGTGAGAACTCGGGGACTGTGGCGTTGCCGACGATGTGGCCACTCCAACCTACAAAGTTATTTCTGTTTCACAAAGTGGCAAGGACTCGGGGTAAACAGCAACGCCAACATTGATTATTTGTAAGTACATAATAGACATACTTTAGTCTGTATGTCTTTCTATTTCTGTTTAAGATTTGTTATAGTAAAATGAATTGCAGGTGTGAAATACTTACCTACTTATTTTTGTCTATTTCTTTAAAAAATTTCTATATATATAATATCATCATTTCATTACTGAAACTAAAATAAGGATGGTTGCATAGTGGTCCGTGATTAAATTCCAAATTGCGGCGCAAAAACTGGGATTGTAATGTGTTAAATTTTTCGCATCATTAGTACCTATTCGAAGTGAGTTATTTTTTTAACAGTTTATTAAATTCTAACTCGAGTTTATATCAAACCAGTACTTACAGTATTGGTGTAAACAGAAGGCAACCAAAGGCGAGCATTTCATGGCAAGATTAGACTTTGATACCGCAACGCGAGCGTGTTTTGTTGCGTGCTTGCTTTGCGAGTGTATTTATATCCTAGGTATTCTTAGTGAATGTTAATTCTACATAATGTTTTGTATCGAACTATAAACTTTTTCCAGTGTAGTTATACATATATTTTTTTATTGGGCAGAGGGGTCAATCAAGGGTTAATTAACTGTGTGTTATTGTTTCGTATTTACCTACACCTAATTTATTTTGGTGCATCTATATATTTATTGTACCCAGTTTAAGATTATTTTTGATCTATAAAAAAAATACCTTTAGAGCTTTGTTAGCTACCTTTGATTAAAAAAAAACAATACAATTTATAATACTGTTTACGGAACGAAGTCAAGAGATTATTCAAATAGTTACGGTTCTGCAATTATTACTTAATAACTTGAAAAGTGTTATTCAGGATACCCAACACAATTCTATTTCATTTTAAAAGACCTATTCATCAATACCCTACTAGAGCCAGGTGCACTTAGTAAAATATTACATCTCTACATGTATGGGAGGTACACCTAAAAGAATGTCTATATCAGACGAAAATCTTATGATATGAGTTGCTTGTAGAGACTATGCAACCCTAATAAAAAACCTTGGCACCGTCGTTGGAAATATCACAGTAATTTGTAATTATTTTTAACCGTGTCCATTGCTTAATGGTTAAGTCCATTAGCTTCACATCAGGAGGTTTCGGGTTCGATTCCTGGTGGAGTCTAACCTTGTAAGACTCGGTTTGGTTAGTGTAAGGGCATTTTATAAGCCCGCCTGGCCGCAATGTTAAAAGCTTTGATGTGTTCCGGCTTGATAAGATAGCCAACTCCCCATTGCTTCGCTTTCATCTTTGGCATCATCATCACTTACCATCAGGTGAGATGATGCCAAGGGCTTACTAATTGTGAATAAAAAAAAAGCAATTGCATGTAAAGCTAATTTTTTGCATTTTCAACACATTACTAGAACTAGTTGATAAGTTTATTCAGCAGTTACTTTCCTACATTTTAAAAATAAAAACCTACCTCTGCTTAAAGTAATTTATTTTGTTAAGATTTATTTGTGACTAGCTTTTTCCCGGGGCTTCGCCCGCGTGGACATTGTTTTTATGACTGTCTTTAAGGGTGATTAGTAAATTATGTCGTTTCCCACCTACTCAACCATCTCTGTGCAAAAAATCACACCAATCAAGTTCTTTTTTAGTTCCCTCATGAACTGAATCAGATTATGCCATTTTCCCGGGATATGATATTTGGTGTGTTCCGGCATGAAGATAAGATAGCCAGTTCCCCATTGCGTTGGGGAATCTTGGTAAGCCCGCTTCCATCTTCGGCAACATCGTCACTTACCACCAGGTGAGATGTTGTCAAGGGTTTACCAATTGTGAATAAAAAAAATAATAATAAAAAAATAAATAAAAAGTAGCCTATGTCCTTTCCCGTGACACAGGCTACCTGCATACCAAATTTCATAAAGATTGGTCAAGGCGTTGAAGCATGAAAAGGAAAACAAACCAACACATTTTCACATTTATAATATTAGTAAAGATTATGCAGTTCAGGACAGGTTGTCCTGGGAATCCTTTGGTGAGGCCTTTGTAACTTTAATCTTAATTAGGGTTTTATACATGAAATATTAATTTATTTTGCACTGACGGAGTGCTTTATTACTGATAAATTTCCACAAAAGGTTTAGGTTGAACCAGAATAGGTAGACAGTTGAAATTTTTACAGAGTTTGTATTTGTATACTGCTATATATAACAAAGAATAATAAAAAAAATCAATAACTGGCCAAGTGCAAGTTGGACTCGCGCACCGAGGATTCCATACCACCACAACTCTGGATAAGGAACCTTTAAAAAATTAGAAAGTGTACATCATAAAAATAATTAAAAATCTGTTTAATCTTGTGTCAATGAAGCCCTTTGATACGATACCCCACGTGACACGGTTAACTCAATTCAAAGTTTGGACCGCTGCCATTCCTTGCATAATTGATTAAGTACTTTAACTAAATAAAGACTTTATTTTTTATGCTTGTATTACAAATGTATAGTTTTCAGATTTTTCCCTATACATGTAGTATAAAATGGTATTACTTGACAAATTTCATAGTTCTAGGTCAACAAAAAATACCTTGAGAGTGACGAAATATATGTTTTTTGCAGCATAAATGGCCGTATCTTTTTTTGCGTCAACTTGAATTTTTCACAGCTTCAAGGGACTGTAGAATGGAGTTATATGGTTTAAATTTCAACTTGATGCCTTCACGCATTCTCGAGATAAAGGGTCTTGACAGACAGACGGACGGACAACAAAGTGATCCTATAAGGGTTCCGTCTTTTCCTTTTGAGGTATGGAACCCTAAAAATAAAGGGGCCCAGTACATGAAACATGATTTTTATATAAGGTGTAACAAAATTCGCTGAAACTATTTTAACTGGTGCTCCTTCCCATGAAACTGAACAACTTTCCCCATGGAACCCATAGTCAAATCGCAAAAAAAAATGGCTCTCCCATACTAACTCGATCAGCTGATCAGCCAACTTAGTATGGAAAGTTCAATTTTTTTTTCAGATATGACTGTGGGTTTCATGGGAAAGTTGTTCAGTTTCATGGGTAGATGCACCAGTTAAAATAGTTTCAGCTAATTTTGTTAGACTTTATATATTGCATTGATGGTACATTGGGACCCTTTGTGTGTGAGTTTGACTCACACTTGGCTGGTTTTTAGTGTACCCACAATCTTACAAGAATCCTTTAAAAGATAATCAATGTTATTTATTAGAACATACAAATTAAAATTGTCTAGCCTGTCCATCCATCCCAGGTTGTCATAGTGCATGTTTATGGTTTTTTACCCGAAAATAATGGGACTCTATTATTAGTAACAAATACCTTACCTTTAGGTACAGCTAAGCTCTTTAAAGGTCAGTCAGACTGAGGGAGAAGGCATAGGCCTAAGTTTTCTGTCTTTTTGTCCAGCTACCTTTAAAGAGCTGTATCTTTTGAACTATCATTGGTTGCTGGTGGAAATTATCACAGAATAAGTATGTGTATTTATAACGGATTTCCTAACAAATGATAATAATGACAAATAGCAAAAAATTAAGGGGGTCCCCATACAGGAAGCATATATTTTAAAGGTTTTTTTGTTATTGCGAAAACAGTAATAAACATAATATTATAAGGTTTACTCTTCTATTCCATATACAAGTGTCAATCTTGGTGTAACTAAAGTGGAAATTCTAATGTAAAGCAACAAATAATGAGAACATGGCAAGTGTGATTCATACTTTTGCTTTGAATCCCGAGCTGTTTTTATGTTCCCCATGGCATGGGTTTCTTCCCAAACTCGAGAAGATTAGGCCATACTCCACACAAGAGGGCTTGGTAGAGGTTATAGTTAAAACCCCAAAGTTTTTCAAGCAGCTTATAAGGCATCTGACACTGCTTAACTACTACCATCTAGTGATAGCAACTGGCACCAAAGGCTTAAAGTGCCTTGCTAAGCACGGATATGGTTGAGAAAAATGCCACTAACAGTCTAACCTTTTTTGATTTAAAAAAAGTTGTGACTGTGTTTCAGCTCAGTTAACTTGCATGATACACCTGACCATGCAAGTCGCAATGAGCTATGAATAAGAAAAGTTTTTTATGATTGTGGTTCCTGAACTGAATGAATTGAAATATTTTTTTACTGTCTGTCTCGTTGATGTCACATATTGAAATGTATTTTTTATGTTGATATTTTTAGGTTTATATACCCACAGGAGTGGTGATACGGAATCCTTGTTGCGCGAGTCCAACTTGCACTAAACCAGCTTTAATCCTGTATTTGACTGCTAGTCATTTGAGTTACTTTTAATCAACTGTCAAAAATGACATTTTGTTCTGAAATTGTTCGTGTTACAAACTTGTCACGTCATTGTCTTTGACGAACTAATTTAGTGATTTTGATAAATATAAAATTGAAATTAGAATAAAATGTTAAATTATTAAGTTTTTATGCTTTTGTAGGAGAAATGCTATTAAGTGAATAATATTTTTTAATTTATTTTAAACACTGTCAAATAGGTACCCTATTGTTAATTTTATATTTATGAATTTAATTACATGTGTTTTTAGGAATACCTCTGTACAAAGCTTTTGAGTTTCAGTCTCTCTATGGTAAAATGTGTAAAATAATAAAGGTGGATGGAATAAATAAAAATTTGTTAACTTCCCCTGATGTTTCTGACAGACAGTACCTAAACCACTGATGCTTTGAGGCTAGAAATTTTAAAATGTGTTCCTTTGGGGATGTTTTTCCAAAAAGCGAACTCTACGAGTAAAAGGGGAATATTCGTAGTATAGATGGGTTTTATGGACTGTTTACGCCCAAAATCAATGCAAAGTCGCCTGCACCCTACAAGTGCAATTTATTTTGGTTGTTCTGATAAACAATTTTCAAGTTGTGACTGAAACCCTACGTAGTCCGATACGCACTTGGACAGTTTTGCATCATTACAATGACAATATTTATTTTGTTCTTAATATTTCAGGTAAATAGCCAAGATGGCTGAAGCACACTCTGCAGTTGCATTTTCTTTTGCCATCACCCACGACGGTTGGGATGTTAACTTTGACCGCGAGGTTCTGTATCTTGTCTGGGAGTCTGGACTAAGATCATGGAAGAAACGTCTGGCTAGATTCAGAGTAAGTAACAAACATTAAATTAATTGTAACCATTACAGGCATAAAGCAATGATTATTTGATTTAAAATATGTACTCGTATATAATACTTTTTTTTCAGAACAGTGTACATAATGGAGTCTATCCTGGACATCTGCAGTCGCTTTATGTGCTTTGGACTTTGTTGGTTGCAGCACATTTTGGTGGTTTTAACATACCTTTTGACTTAGTTCAGAAAGCCCTCACTCTACTACCTGGGTGAGTATTTATTACATTGAACCTGGTATTAATTTTCTTATGAATCATTTTTTTTGTTATTAGGGTTCTGTACGCAAAAGGTCGAAACGGAGCGTTCCGTCCGTCCATTTGGCGATGGCTTTATAAAAAACTTTAAAAAAACATGTGATTGATTGATTTAATGGCGAAAATCTTATTTAAAATCAATTTTGCAGCTACCTGCTACATTTTAGGGGGTCCCCTTATATCCTTGTATGAAGGGGGGTATTAATATTTACACATGCTTGCGGGGTATAATTGGACAGAGCTCAATAAGTACTAATGTGTTTAAACTATCTATTAGGCCGTCATAGTTACTGTTTTTGAACTAATTTTGTCCCCAGGTCTATCTAGGTATTGAGTTGGCGTAAGAATCTGTTACATATAACGAATATCGGTCAAATTATATCATATAATAAAACATAATAAGAATGGTTAGAACAAAAATTAAACAAGAAGCAAAACTGTGCATTCCCTTAATAGCGCCATTTAAAAGATTTTCTACATTAAAAATACTAGTGTGCTTTAGTCCACACGACTCACGACTGAAGTTAAACTAAAAATCTTCAGAAAATAATCAAATTATGAAAAGAGTTTTATTATCCTCTGAAAATGAACAAATCTTTTTTATCTTATATGTTTGTTTTGATTGGTTTGACAATCGATATTGTTGCCTTCGCAACCGATATTGTTAGTAAACAAACATAAATAGTATCTCTCTTTCTATCTTCAATAATTTATATATCCCTCTCAACTTCCGTTCGCCTCGCTCGATCACACTTCCGTAACGCTCTCGTCACGCATCCACCAGCTTACTCGAATTGTGGGGACCAACGTAGGTTGTGCTGTACTGCTTCCGATTGGGAGACGCGAGGGCTTTCCTTCTTCGAGGTTTTATTACGATGCTTTCGCTCGAGCGAAGGTCCTTGCAAGGGTCAATTACGGCGCTGTCTCTTGCCTAGGTTCCTGCTAGGCTCTTTTCGCTTACAGTAGCTCCTTCGGAATTTCGCTTCTTGCTTGATTCATTTACTGAATGCTCAGAACTGAATGAATGACGCTACCGCGGTCCTTGTCTGTTTATATACCTTTCGTGGTCGAAAACTCTAGAATAAAATGACTAGGACAGGAGATTCGCGAGCGAGATACCAAATTATAAATACCGGACCTCACTCGGTTGGAGCAATTTACCCCATGACCAACAAGCGGAATAAACTGTCCCTTAGAAATAAGGTGACACTTTACAAAACCTGCGTCCGCCACATCTTCACCTACGCCGGTGTAACTTTCGCTCACACCAGTCCCCGCCTCATAAACCTACTTCAGGTTATTCAAAATCGCTTCATGCGTAGTGCCCGTGGTTCCTACGGCACGAAAATCTTCATTGCGATCTAGAGCTCCCCACCATAGCCCAATACCTGAAGCAGGCCTCCATCCGCTAATTTAAGTAAGTCTATTGGGAAGCAAAGTCCAAGAAGTCGTACTAGTAAGACTACTGGGAACGGCCGGCCTTTCGGGGTTCAGCTCCGGGACCGACTACACGGGTATTCTCTGAATCGGTTGAAGATTTGTATCTTAGTTGTTCGGTATGCAGACGATAGCACAGTTGTAGAAAGGTACCTACCTATCCAGTGCACGAGCGAACGGCGATGCGCCGCTGGCTTTGAGAGAGGCCACATGATAGAGCGTATGAACCTATCGCATCAGGCAGTGTAGGATTGGGGTGATTCCAACCTCGTAAGGTTCAATGCCTCTAAGACACAAGCGTGTCTCTTTTCCGCTATAAGGAGTCCTTTCAACTTCACTCCTACTTTCCGGAATGAATTCATTCATATATCCGACCACCTTGAGCTTCTTGGCATGGAATTAACACCTAATCTCAATTTCGGTCGATATGTTGCAGGCATATTGTATGATTAGTCATTTTACAAATGGTCAGGCAAATTGTATAATTCGTCAGTATATAAACGGCTAGGCAAATTGTAAAATGCCGTACGCAGATTGTAAAATCAGCAAGCGAAACTGAATTGAGCGGGCGAAGCGAGCGATGTTAGGTTCGGTCAGGTTTGAATATTTATACAGTCATTCGCGAGGCTCATCCCTGGGTAGCAGAAATCTACATACAGCATTTTACAATTTGCCAGGCCATTTGTAGAATGACGAATTACACTACATGCCTGCGACATATACACTGAGTCTAAGGCAAAAGTTGCCATGTAGCTGAAATTATCTCTAAGGTGAGACGGTACTTCACACCTGGACAGCTGATTTCTTTATATCAAGCAAAGTCCGATTTTTTATGGAATACTGTTCTCACCTATGCACAGTATGATCTGGACCCTCAAAATTCATCATCATCTTTTTATTGCAAAATCAGGTCGATTTTATCATAAGAAATGCGAGAGTAGAACACCCATGTGGCAAAAATAAGTAGTTTTGGAAATATGATTTTTTTTAAATCTTTAAATTTGTAACCAGATTTTACGAAAATTTGAAATAATTAAAAAACCGTAAAAGATTTTTAAAATTTGTTCAGACAAATAATGTTAAGTTATCAATTACCTACGCATTCGTGCAATCAAAACAGATCTTGCATCATTTATTTCGATTTTATTTAGGAATTTCTGATTTTCGTTTTTATTTTTTTTTCTCGAAAAGTCCATGATATTATACGGTGATTTTTGGACAGGAGGTACTTTAGTAGTTCTTCTACACCTACTAAAGATATCACGTTATAATTCCATGGACTCTTCAAGATATATGTAAAACAATTTATATCCGGGGTTTTCAACCCTAGGGTTGTCACTAAAAGATAAGCTTTTTTTAGAAATTAACCTAAATTATTTATTTTTTTTAAACTGTCGAAATAGAAGTTAATGTTGTGTTTTTAGTTTGTTTTGAATGATCACTTGTTAATCATTTTTTTATTTTGATTTATCTTGAAGAGTCCATGGAATTATAACGTGATATCTTTAGTAGGTGTAGAAGAACTACTAAAGTACCTCCTGTCCAAAAAATCACCGTATAATATCATGGAATTTTCGAGAAAAAAAAATAAAAACGAAAATCAGAAATTCCTAAATAAAATCGAAATAAATGATGCAAGATCTGTTTTGATTGCACGAATGCGTAGGTAATTGATAACTTAAAATTATTTGCCTGAACAAATTTTAAAAATCTTTTACGGTTTTTTAATTATTTCAAATTTTCGTAAAATCCGCTTACAAATTTAAAGATTTTAAAAAAATCATATTTCCAAAACTACTTATTTTTGTCACATGGGTGTTCTACTCTCGCATTTCTTATGATAAAATCGACCAGATTTTGCAATAAAAAGATGATGATGAATTTTGAGGGTCCAGATCATACTGTGCTATGGGATGGATCAGCCCGCTATCAGCTGGATATATAAGACGCCATCGACCGACGCGCCCCGAGTCTCATTGGCGACGATGCGCTTGTCAAAAACAAGTTCAAAAGCCTTGAGCATCGCCGCAAAATTCTCTGTCTATCGGTATTCTATCGAATTCATACCGGACAGTATGCACAAGAACTGCACGAGCTCATTCCCTCAGCTCCATTCCATCTTCGATCAACGAGAGACAGGGAGAGGTTCCAGATATTTAGCTTCTTCATTTATTATGCGGATAGCGATTTATCTTCAGTGGAATTCCTTGCCTGCGTCTGTGATTCCCGACTCCTACAATTTTAGGCGAGAGTGTGTCATCCTCGACTAAATCATCACTTACCATCAGGTGAGATGTAGTCAAACGCATTCAAATTTTTAATAAAAAAAGACGTGTGGCACTCGGGGACTGCCGCGGTAAAGCTATTGCACAGCATTTTTATTAACTTATGCAATTATAATTATTTATTTATTTTTTATTTATGCAGTATTTACCAGTACCATTATAGTCCTTGGGGCGCGGGATGTTTATGAAATAAATTAACACTAAGAAAGATAATAATAATCATCATCATCATCAATCAATCCATCAATCAAACATAATTAATCAATCATCATCAATCAAACATTATCAATCAATCACCATCAATCATTCCATCAATGTCAATCATTCCATCAATCAATCAATCATCATCAATCAATTACTATCAATCAATCGTCATCATTCAATCATCATCAATCAATCATCATCATCAATCATCATAATGATGGATAGATAGATGGCACTGTAAGTTTTTTAGAACTTTTTTTTGGGGTGTCAGGTTTTATTTTCGTTACGACATTTCTTGATTCGGTCCCCTCAAAGCCCGCGATAAAAGCTATACAATAGTTTAAAAATAATTGTTAACTGATTGAAAGAATTGAGATTTTTTACCCGACTACGAAAAAAGGAGGTTTATGTTTTTGGACAGTCTATTTATACATATGTATGTATGTATGGATGTTCATCTATTCCCTCGTATTTCCTAAACTACTTAACCGGTCTTTAGAAATGAGGTGTCTTTGGATTCGTGCCATCACTCCGCGTGTCATAGGATATAATGATTTTTATAGTGAATTTTTAAATGCTTAAAAATATCAATATGGCGAATTTTTTGAGTGAATTACAAAACTAAAAAAAACTTTTTTTAGAATATATTGTGTTTGGTATCAAAAGAAAGGTCCCGACGAGCACATTCTAAATATATACATATATTACATATGCAAATGTTTTTAGTTTCTTAGCAATTGTCTCACAAGCGATATTGTAAGACGGCTACTACGCGCGCTACTATCAAGCGACACGACACGCGGCCGCGGTTAGCAAGGTGGGATGGCGTTCTACTCTAAGCACAAAAAATATGGAAATAAAATAAAAGTTAAAAAACTAAAACCCGACTACGGAAAAGTATGAAAACAAGAGTTAACGCCTGAAATCATAGCCTTTATTTCTCCCTTCATCTGGGGTAATAGCCGTAGTCGCAAGCCCTATCGTAATCAAATTTTATATGATAAGTACCTATCATTATGGCTTGCGACCACGGCTATTACCCCAGATGAAGGTAAAAATAAAGGCTATAACTTCAGGCGGTAACTCTTGTTTTCATATTTTTCCGTAGTCGGGTTTTAGTTTATTTAACTTTTATTTAATTAAATTTTTTGTGTTTAAATATGTTTTTTTTATGAATTTCCTTTTCTAAAAAATCATTTGAATATTTTGTTTTTCTAACTATGCTGATCTGACCACAGATCGGATACCGAACGTTATTTGATTATGCCATATTTATTTCCTTTTTAATAAACCATCCTTTCATGCATATTTTCTATTCCTAACAAATATGTTCGATTTTTTACATCTTCTGCCAGGCACCTGCGATGGTTTAGTATGTTTTCACATAAGTAGTTATGTTTTCCACGCTGCTGAGAGAGAAAGATAGATCCCTGACTTGACTTGATTCGTGATGATCACGATCCCCAATCCCTGGCGTTATGACATAGAAGAAGAAGCTATATTATTTCTGTGTAACGTTGGTGTACTGTCATGCCGCCAACAAAAATAATTTCAAAAAGGCCTAAATTTTTTTTTGTCACAGACACACTACGTTATGGCAAGTGGTTGCCTGTCTCCTTGCTGCCCTTACCATGTGGCTTTCCGTCATTTTCCTCATGCGGTATTCTCTTAAACTCCTGCTAATGTACAAGGTAATCAAAAACAAACAATAATATTAAGTTTCAATAATAATAAGTTACAATATAATAAGTTTTATATTTCTTTACAAAGCTTTGTATATTTTAATAACTTATTTAATTCCAGGGATGGATGTACGAATCTCGTGCACCAGGTGCTAAAATTTCCTTGAAAACGATGCTCTGGGTCAGCGTTGTCAAAGTGCTCTCTGGCTGGAACAAACCCAAACTGTACAGTTTTCAGGGATCCCTTCCGCGCCTTCCTCTGCCCTCTGTTAAGGATACCATGAAAAGGGTGAGAGAGATACTTTACATTACAGGGTGTTCAAGAAATATTATTAAGTGGATGACCAGAGATAGAACAACCTTTAGGGGTATTTGAATCATTCCCATGTATATTCCCCGAATGTCAACGGTTTTTGAGATAATTGCATTTTGATTGTAAGATTTTGTGTAAATTAACATCTTTGACCAAGCAAGCAAACTATGGCGTCAATTGGTAAAAAAACACCATACAAAAATAGGGAATTATCCAAAAGGGTGTATCGAGTCGCATGCAAAAAACATAGGTTTTTATTTTTAACAAGGATATAGATATTATCAAGGATATAAAAATAGCGCTAGAGGGTATAATACTCACGGTATTATAAATCTTGGAAACTAAAACAAATTATAAAAGTTATATTTTTACAGACTTGTATAGGACTTGATGTAGGATGTTATTAAAATAAATCATAATTTTGGTTTAATTACTTAATTTGTATTTGTTAAGTTTAAAGTTTTTTGGAAAGCTGATGAAAATAGAAAGTTTTTTTTGTATTCGGCTGGTTTACTTACATTTAGGATCCGGTCACTTAGGGCCACTTTCCTCGCACGGCCACATACCTGGCATGCCCACATCCCTGAACGTCCATGTCGCTCGAACGACCATAACACTAGAACGATCCGGTCACTTACGGCCACTTCCTCTAATGGCCACTATCCAAATTCCTAGTTCGCCCACATCCTAGAACGACCACGCCTTTTTCTGCTACCATGGGGGGGGGGACTATATAATCAATCAAACCTGACCGAACCTAATATCGCTCGCTTCGCTCGCTCATTTACAGTTTTTTTACTAAGTTTTATCTTAAAAAAATGTACAATAAAAGAAGTGGTCGTTCAAGGAAATGTATGAAAAAAGAAGTGGACGAACAAGGAAATGTACAAAAAAAGAAGTGGTCGTTCAAGGATGTGGGCTAACTAGGAATTTGGATAGTGGCCATTAGAGGAAGTGGCCGTAAGTGACCAAATCGTACATTTATGATGATTTGTTTTCACAAACTAACATTATAGTCCAGCAAATATGTCTTTCATATAAAATCTGAAATCAAAATGCGAATAATAAATAATAGGTCATCGAAAAAGTTGCTTCGAATTATCAAGTACAAATTTGTAATCAAAACTCTTTTCTTGTATTATTTGTACCTGACCAATTATAATAAAATTGAAAAGGTAAACATCCAAAATTTAAAAAAATAAAAATCTAGCGAATTTTTGATTTTGAATTTTTTCTGATTTAAAAAAATAGTGAAAGTAACGAGGAAAATATAAATTTATTTTCAATTTTATTTCAAAAACCGGCCAAGTGCCAGTCGGTCTCGCGCCAAGTAGGGTTCCGTAGTCAAATAAATGTACATATTAAAAAAACAAAATTATTTTTGCACTTGGTAATAAAACATTTTCTATGGAAAATCTATGAGCGTTTTACAAATCCAACTGCACATCTTAAGTTAGTCGACTATTACTCCTAAACTAAGAAAGCCTAAGTCCTGGTTGTTTTTATTTTAAATTGATTATATATGTCCTACTATTTAAAAAATCTGATGTCCTGAAACAGTGATAGCTGGTAGGCGGAAGGGGTGGGGACACTTGACTAACAAAAATTAGCACTATAAACTTGAAAAAATGGTTTTAGCCAACCCTCAGTAGTTTTGAAAAACCTATTTAACGACACCCCACATGATAGGGTACATCACCGGAAATAATCACCCTTCTTTACATGTAGTAGAGGTACCCTAAAAAATCTTTATTTCAAGATTTTATTGTACTTGTCGGCGTGATTAATTTGTATACCCATACCAAATTATAGCTTTCTAGTACTTAATAGTCTCTGAGCTAAGCCGAGGACAGACCGACAGACAGACATGGTGAAACTATGAGGGTTCCTTGTTGACTACAAAACCGTAAAAAGGTAAAAAAGCAACACAGGCCGCGAGTAAAATTTGTGCTGTTTATGTACCTAAACTTAACTACAAACTTGGTTAAGCGTTTCCGCTCTCGAAGTTTTTACGTTCAAGATGCAGCTCGCTCTGGTCGCTCTGTTTGAATTTGCATACAAAATATGAAGAAACTTTTTCCCCGACCTAATACATATTTCGAAAACCATTGGCTTGTTAAATATGAATGGGGGTGGTGCTCTATCTCTGGAATTCCGTTTGACACTATTTCTGAAACATAAAATCATTTAACTGCTTTGTAATTTTGTGTGCCATCCTCAAAGAGACAAAGGACCAAATCTGTATTTAGTGTCTCAAGAAAGACAGACTAAACTTCAATGGTAGTTTTGTTCTCTGTTTGGGAGTACGATTTGATTTTTCCGTTATAATTATAACATAACTTACGCTATTCTACGTATATTTCAGTACCTTATCAGCGTTCGTCCGTTGCTTGATGGTGAAAATTATAGAAGAGTGGAAAAATTAGCTAAAGAATTTGAAGATACAATCGCAGTTAAGCTTCAAAGATACCTCATCTTAAAGTCATGGTAAGTCAGATATTTTTAAAATGTTTCATGGTCTGGGATATTTATAATTATAAAGCACTAGCTGTCCCGGCGAACTACGTACCGCCTTACATTACATTACACTGCCCTACCCTACACTACACTACCACAGTATATATATTAGTACTAACGTACAGTATGGACACTCCCTGCCGCTCTCTAGATTCGACCTCACCCCCCCGTCACTCAGATTGGGTGTAGATTGAGTACCAAACGTAAAGGACGAGCTACGCAAGCACTTTTATTCACTATATTCACTTTGCGCGCCGCTGTGATTTCGTTCACAAGCATAAAAACCAACCAGTTAGCGAACGTAAAGGCCCAACTGAACTCTTTTTTTTTTCATACTTGTCTTATGTTGTAAATAACCACCGCTCGAACAAAAAACACCACTTTCCGAATACACCATACACATTATGAGACTATAAAACATTGTAAATGGTAACTGCGACGTGGACGTATGAATTAACACTGAAAACTGCTATTATTTTATACATCTTTTAACACTTTTTCCATACAATTGCGAAATTGATAAAGGATTTTGTCACAGATTAAAAATCGACATGATAGTTTTGTTGCTTTGGTGTAGAGATGGGATGAAGTGAATGACTGAATGAATGATTTTGAACTGTTGTTGCGAGGTAAAAATTGGGTCATCTTTGGGCTCAACTGTACAATAGAGTACATCGATTTGGCAGTCCGCGATTTTTTGGTAAGAGATAGGCTTTAGCTGAACGTCCATACCATATTTCAAGGTTAGGAAACCAGCGGTTTTTGAATTATGAATTTTTGAAAATTGTATTTTTAGGTACTCTTTGGTTTTTTGGTTTATGTAGGACCAAAGATGACTTATTACTGATTGTATAATTTGATTTCAAAGATTCATAATATGGGGTTAAAACCCCCAACAAACCTTCGGGATCCGAGGGGGATGTGGATCAAGGCGGGGAAAGCACGCGGGGCCGACTTGAGGGCAGACAAACTTGAGGGTAACAAATCGAAAACCAGGGGGTAATCCGTCAAGGTCAAGGTCATTTCAAGGTCAAGGTCTAAGTCAATTTGATCCCAAAGATTCATAATATGGGGTCCGCGAGTGAGGTACGGGGAGTTCTAAATAGAAGCGGGAGCGAGCGAAACGAGCTCGGACTTTCGGAGCACCCTGACTCGGATCCGTTAGGTTCGGAGACTGTGCGGGGAGGCAAGCTAAGCTCGCCTCCCCGCACAGTCGTAGTGTTAGGTTTAACATGAGAATGAAGAAGTAGGAGCCCCGAGTTTGTCGGCCCCGCGTGCTTTCCCCGCCCTGATACTCCCACATCCCCCTCGGATCCCGAAGGTTTGTTGGGGGTTTCAAATGGGTGGCCCCCTCGGATCCCGAAGGTTTGTTGGGGGTTTTAAATGGGTGGCGGGGGCTACGCCCCCGTTAGGTGGATGACCTTTTTTTTTATTAAGCGGCAGCGATTTTCGGCATCATGGAAGTAGATGACCTTTTTTTAATAAGCGGTAGCGATTTGTCGGTCAAAGACTACATTTTGTCACCCTTAAGTTTGCCCGCCCTCAAGTCGGCCCCGCGTGCTTTTCCATATTTGGAATCAAATTATACAATCAGTTTTCAGCTCGCAACAACAGTTCAAAATCATTCATTCAAAGTAACTATTTAGTAATCTGTGACCAAACCAACAAAACTATCATGTCGATTTTTAATCTGTGCCAAAATCCTTTATCAATTTCGCAATTTTATGGAAAAAGTGTTTAAAGATGTACAAAATAATAGCAGTTTTCAGTGTTAATTCATACGTCCACATCGCAGTTACCATTTACAATGTTTTTAGTCTCATAATGTGTATGGTGTATTCGGAAAGTGGTGTTTTTTGTTCGAACGGTGTTTGTTTACAACAGAAAAGTATGAAAAAAAAAGAGTTTAGTATTCACACTGTTGCATTCAGTAAATAACTAACAAACATTTCGTGACTAATACCGCCGGTGTGATTCAACCCTACCTGCATTCTTGCCTATAGATACGTCAGTTATAATTATGTATATCATTTTTCGCTCGTTTGTATGGAGTGTCCGGGGTGTGACACTACCCTACACTACCCTACCCTACCATACCCTACCCTACATACACTACACTACTCTACACTACCCTACTCTACCCTACATACACTACCCTACACTACCCTACCCTACACTACCCTACACTACACTACCCTACCCTACAATACCCTACCCTACACTACACTACCCTACCCTATTCTACCCTACTCTACATAAGAACCTTCTCCTGACAATAACGAACTCGACAAAAAAAGAATTAGCCAAATCGGTCCAGCCGTTCTGGAGTTATAGCGTCAGGAAGGAAAACCCGATTTATTTTTACATAGTAGATAACAAAATAGTTTCAGATGAATAAAATTGAACCTTTTGATTTTGTCATGTCCGTCCGTCTGTGCGTCTGTCTTTCCGTGTGCTTAGTCGATGTTTCTGCAACTAATAAACCGACAATAATCAATATACTGAGTTGCTGGAAGAAGTTGAGAAGTTCTACGGACAATTGTACACGACCACACGTCTGCCTGTCAGCGATCTGGCTAAAGACCCAAGAGCTAGACTTACCCGACACTATACCGAAGATATCCCGGACGTCAGCCTGTACGAGATTAGAATGGCTCTTAAACAGCTTAAAAACAATAAGGCACCGGGTGATGATGGAATTACGGCTGAACTTCTGAAAGCAGGTGGAACACCGGTACTTAAAGCTCTTCAGAAATTATTTAATTCCGTTATACTTGAGGGACAAACGCCTAAGGCATGGCACAGAAGTGTGGTCGTGCTTTTCTTCAAAAAGGGCGACAATACCCTGCTGAAGAACTACAGACCCATCTCACTTCTGAGCCATATCTACAAACTGTTTTCGAGGGTCATTACGAATCGTCTCGCACGCAGGTTTGACGACTCCAGCCTCCCAGAACAAGCCGGTTTCCGAAAAGGATTTAGTACCATAGACCACATACATACGTTGCGGCAGATTATACAGAAGACCGAAGAGTACAATCAGCCACTATGCTTGGCGTTCGTGGACTATGAGAAAGCCTTCGATTCGGTCGAAACATGGACTGTGTTACAGTCTCTCCAGAGGTGCCAAATTGACTATCGATACATCGAAGTGCTGAAGTGTTTGTATGAAAACGCCACCATGTCGGTTCGCCTCCAGGATCAAAACTCGGAACCTATCCAGCTGCAGCGAGGCGTGAGACAGGGAGACGTTATATCTCCGAAACTGTTCACCGCCGCCCTGGAAGATGTTTTTAAGCTTTTGGACTGGGGTGGACTCGGCATCAATATCAACGGCGAGATATCGTGGTCATGGCTGAGACTATGGACGACTTAGGCACAATGCTCGATGGCCTCAGTAGAGCCTCTCAACAAGTGGGTCTTAGAATGAACATGGACAAGACGAAAATTATGTCAAACGTCCGTGTCATACCTACTCCTCTGAAGGTTGGAGGCTCTACACTCGAAGTTGTTACCGAATATGTATACCTGGGACAAACAGTCCAGTTAGGTAGGTCCAACTTCGAGAAAAAGATCAATCGTCGAATCCAACTCGGCTGGGCAGCGTTCGGGAAGCTTCGCAATATCTTTACGTCCCAGATACCGCAGTGTCTTAAGACCAAGGTCTTCGAACAATGTGTGTTGCCAGTGATGACGTACGGAACTGAGACATGGTCGCTTACTATGGGCCTCATAAGAAGGCTCAAGGTCACCCAAAGGGCAATGGAGCGTGCTATGCTCGGAATTTCTCTGCGTGATCGAATCAGAAACGAGGAGATCCGTAAGAGCACCAAAGTAACCGACATAGCTCTCAGAATTGCTAAACTTAAGTGGCAGTGGGCGGGGCACATTGCTCGTAGAACAGATGGCCGTTGGGGCAGTAATGTTCTCGTGTGGCGACCACGCACCGGAAAGCGTAGAGTAGGCAGGCCTCCCACTCGGTGGACCGATGACCTGGTGAAGGTCGCGGGAAGCCGCTGGATGCGGGCAGCGCAGAACCGGTCGTCGTGGAGATCCTTGGGGGGCCTATGTCCAGCAGTGGACTTCCTTCGGCTGATATGATGATCAATATACAATACAGGTGCCCGGTCATAAAGTGCACAAATAAAAAGTAGTGAAACGACTCGAAAATATCGTGAATAAAAATCAGAAATGTTCAATGCTTTTTGTAAAGTTTTTTTTATAATTATAACAAGTTTGGGCTCCATAAGTGAATAAAGGGCCATAACTTTCTCATATTATAGGCCATAACTTAACATAAATAAGACAGGTAGTTACAACGATTTTTTATAGAACGATACTTGAATGCAGATTAACAGAATTAAAAAAATAAAGGTTATATGGCGGTTATTCCGAGAAAATTCACTAATTTGAAAAATATTACAGAAAAATTAAAACATTATTTTTAGGTTTCCGTACCTCTTAAGAAAAAAAAGGGATACCCTTTTGGGATCACTCGTGTGTCTTTTAGTCCGTTCGACTGCGCAGCCGATTTGCCTAGAAACAGATTGAGTTGAAATTCGTTATACATACTCGTATGTATGTCGGTGACCCAAAGACGGACATGCAACGTAAACAAAGAAATTTTAAACAAGGGCACTTTCGGGGGATAAATTAGAAAAAATGAAAATCTCAAGGACGTTCTTTTAAACTTTTAAGATAAATAGTTTTGAATGTACTATGCCTATGTCCAGCAGTGGGAGTCCTTCGGCTGATATGATGATGATAATGACGACTGTACATGAGATTAAATGCATAGATTATACGAAAAGCTATGAGAAAATTTAAAGTCCTTCCGTTCTTACAGGAAAAATGAAATTTCTAAAGTCCGATTGTATAGAAACTAGCGGCACCTAGTGGGATCTAGTAGTATCTTCTACATGGCCAATTTACGTAATAATACGACAACAGCAATTACTTCCCTTTTACCTTTATCTATAGATGACGCTGTACATGAAAATTAGTTGCGGTTGGTACGGACTTTGGTAAAAAACATAATTCATTTTCTATTCTAACTCAGGCCCCCACATCTGGAACTCTAGTCGACTGAATAAAAGAGACTAAAAGAAGCCTGGTTTCAAATTGTTCTGTAGGCGAATCTTGAAAATTATCAAACAAAACACATCCAGTTCGTGTGACTTCTCATATTAGTGTAAGTGTTCTTATAAAAGTGTTTTTTTTATGAATTCCCTAGACTAATGAGTGCATATATACTGAGTGCGACAAAAAAAAAACTGTTTGCATTAGGTTTGTGTATAAGTGGGCAAGTAGGTACGTGTAATATGCCTGGTACCACAGAGACGAACGACTATTTTAATGCGCGAAAATATGTGCAAATACAAAAAAAAACCAAAATTACAGCAAAAAATAATGAATCAAAAACACAATGAAAACCCGATAGCAAAACAACATTTCTTAACGAAATCGTTTTATGGCTTACGCCGAAACTAGATTGTTTTGTGAACGAACAAAGCACCCACATCACTAATTAAAAAAAAAAAAAGAAACTCAGGCCTTTTTTACAGTTTTGTAAAGTTTGTAAAAGACAATTGTAACGCAATATTCCCACAACCCCCGGAAACAAAAGAAATATATTTGAAGTATTTTTTTTTACTGAGTGCAACGAATCGGAGTTACATCAAATTCTGATACGATCTTTTCGTATACGATACGATTCTGGTACATCCTAAGAGACACCAGACAGTAACAGTAACTCCAGAGACAGCCCAAGGAACTAAAATCAAGGATGTGCTAAAAGAAAAAACAATAACGGTTTTTTTAAAGTAAGCAGAGTCTCACCACAGCTGGACACAGCAGGAAATCTACCATCACAACGAGATGAACCAAGGCAATTAAATATTCGAAAATATTACTAGAGTTTATCATCAATAACAATAAAACGAAGTGGAAAATAGTACGCCTAATAGGTAAGATAGCTATTTCTCCCTCAATGTCATATGGACTCAACGTAACAGCCCTTACAAAATACAATTGGTACAAAATACAATACGCGCCGTATTCTAAGGAGTCTTATGGAGTACACTAAAGCTACACGTGGCAAAAGAAGGCAAAACTATTTTAAAGATTATAAAGGTACCTACGCCGAAATAGCTACCTTGGTCACATACTCATACGTAAAGCTCCTCGCTAGAAACGCAAGGTAGGGAGACTGGTCTTCACCGGCGTGGACTCCCTCCACTACAATATCTAACGCTACGCTAACCTTACAACAAACCAATGGATAGCTCTATCAGAGAAAAGAAGCGATATGAAAAAATGGTAGAGGCGATCTTTAACACAGCCGAAACAAATACAGAAACCAAATCGGCAAAGGAGACTCAACCGGGAGCAGCCGTATCTGCTTAATTACAAGTAGAAATCGGAAAAGGAGACCCAACCGGGAGCAGCCGTATCTACTTAATTACAAGCAGTCATAAACTTTCTTCCTCATATATACGAGGGGTAGCTGAAAAGTAATCTACCTGACTGTGAAATAAAAGACATAGATCAATGATTATTTTTTATTTTTCAATATAGTCTCCTGCAACTGAAATGCACTTTTGACATTTGTCAATAAGTGACATCATGTCATTAAAAAAATAATTTCTACTTTGACTATCAAAATGGTCATTCACAGCTTCCTTCATCTCTTCGTCCGTAGAAAATCTGCGTCCTCACAAATTTTTATTTAAATTTTTAAATAAGAAATAGTCACAGGGGGGCAGGTCTGGACTTTAAGTTGGATGGTTAATTTCTGTAAAGCCGTTTTTAGTCAGTGATGACCGCGCCTTAAAGGCCGTGTGTATCGGCGCATTATCTTGCAAAATCAAAACACCACTACTAAATTTGCCCCTTCTTTTTTGTTTTATTTTTTCCCGAAGCTGATCAAGAAAATTTGCATAATATTTTGCATTCATAGTGGTGTTTTTGGGCAGATAGACTATCATTAAAATTTCATCGACATCCCAAAAAATCGTAGTTATCAGTTTGCCTGCTGATGGCCGGACCTTAAATTTCCTTGGCGGCTTTTCTCCTTTGAATTTCCATTGCATCGACTCTTGTTTGCTTTCGGGGTCCGATGTGCGAATCCAAGTTTCATCGCAGGTCAATATTCGCGAAATAGTTTCCTCTTCGTTATCTTTCACTAAGTCTAAAAACATCTCACGACATTCCACGCGCCTTTGCTTGCCAAACGCTGTCAACATTCTAGGCACCCAACGCGCGCTCACCTTGGACATCCCCAAATGCTCATGAATAATTTCATGAACCCGTTCCTTGCTAATGCCAACATCCCTAGCTATCTCCCACTGCTTGATTTGACGATCGGCAAGGATCAGTTTAAGTCAGGTAATTGCCGAAATAGGCCGTCCACTACGGGGATCGTCTAAGCTCTCACGGCCATGTTGGAACTGCTTCGACCAAAACTTTATTACGAATTCAGAAGGACATGAATCCCCAAACACCTTTAACATGCGCTCTCGGATCTGCTGGGAGTATTTCCTTCTCTACTGTGAAATTTAATCACAGCACGGTGCTCTATTTATATCATTTTGCTTTTTTCGTCTGACATGAAAAAAACAACGAAGCGGCAAAAATAATATTTTTCGTGGAAACAAAAGAATGTCATTAAATTTTAAAAAAAACAAACGAAGAATATGAAAATGTAGTGGCCAGTACAATATTTTAGTTTTTTTTAACAAAGTAGATTTTATATCAGCCACCCCTCGTATGTACACACTAACTAAATATAGAATGTATCCTCCCCATACTGGCTACTATGTTCTTAATTCGGGCTGGTTCAAACTCCCTTCGCACCCCATCCTGACTGCACACCTTCACTCCTATCCTATCTACACCCCCCTCTGGTATCTCGGGCCCTCTCTCCCTTGCTGCAGTAATGCTGGCTAGAGGGGGCTTGAACTGAACTGAACTTCATACTAAATTAATAGCGAACTTTATACAGGAGCTTCAAAAAATTTTCGCAAATCGAACGTAGGTTCTTCGGGCAAGTTGTTCAGTTTCATGAGCTAAACTTTATTTCAGGTATTTCAGAAGGACCCTATACAAGAGTTTGTTGTGATTTCAGTTTTATCTGTATACTAGCTGTCCCGGCGAACTTCGTACCGCCTTACATTGCATTACACTGCCCTACCCTACACTACACTACACTACACTACCCTACCCTACCCTACACTACCCTACCCTACATACACTACACTACCCTACCCTACACTACCCTACACTACTCTACACTACCCTACACTACACTACTCTACCCTACCCTACACTACCCTACCCTACCCTACACTACCCTACCCTACACTACCCTACCCTACATACACTACACTACACTACCCTACCCTACATAAGAACCTTCTCCTGACAATAACGAACTCGACAAAAAAAGAATTAGCGAAATCGGTTCGTGCGTTCTGGAGTTATAGCGTCAGGAAGGAAAACCCGTTTTCATTGTTTTTAAGATGTATTCTGCTATTCGGGACGGAAACAAATCCAACAAATCAAAAACCATGGCAATCGGTCCAGCCGTTCTCGAGTTATTAGTGTTGTAACAAACACGACTTTCTTTTATATATATACTAGCTGTCCCGGCGAACTTCGTTCCACCTTACACTACACTACACTACCCTACCCTATACTTTCCTACCCTAAACTACTCTACCCTACACTACACTACCCTACCCTAAACTACCCTACCCTACACTACCCTACCCTACAATATTCTACCCTACACTACCCTACCCTACCCTACATACACTACACTACACTACCCAACCCTACCCTACCCTACATACACTACACTACACTACCCTACCCTAAACTTTCCTACCCTAAACTACACTACTCTACCCTACACTACACTACCCTACCCTACACTACCCTACCCTACACTACCCTACCCTACACTACCCTACCCTACACTACCCTACCCTACACTACCCTACACTACACTACCCTACACTACCCTACCCTACACTACCCTACCCTACATACACTACACTTCACTACCCTACACTACCCTACACTACCCTACACTACACTACCTTACACTACACTACCCTACCCTACCCTACAATATTCTACCCTACACTACCCTACCCTACATACACTACACTACACTACCCAACCCTACCCTACCCTACACTACCCTACACTACCCTACCCTACCCTACATACACTACACTACACTACCCTACCCTACACTACCCTACACTACACTACCCTACCCTACCCTACAATATTCTACCCTACACTACCCTACCCTACCCTACATACACTACACTACCCAACCCAACCCTACCCTACCCTACACTACCCTACACTACACCTACACTACACTACCCTACCCTAAAACCAATTATTTTTTGACGGATATTTTTTTTTATTTAATTCCGAGCTGTTTTATATTTATTCACCTTTTAAACCTTCTCTGGACTTCCACAAATAATTCAATACCAAAATTAGCCAAATCGGTCCAGCCGTTCTCGAGTTTTAGCGAGACTAACGAACAGCAATTCATTTTTATATATATAGATAGATATAAAAGGAAATATATTTTTGGCAAATAAACTTTTTATTCTTCTTCTTCTTTATTCTCTTTAAAACGTGACTGAATGGTATATCAACGCACATCCGAAACTACTGAATGGATTTCGCTGAATTTTGGAATACAGATAGCAATTAGGACGTGGGCATCCGCTGAGAAAGGATTTTGGGAAATATGGGGGTCCGACTTAAATTTTTAATTTTATTATATTCTTATTGTTTTGTTGTTATAGCACCAACAGAAAACAAATCAACTGTACCTGTTACAGTATGACGGACAGCGGAGGCTTAGTACCGTTAGTACCGTTGGGCAACCTTTGGGTACGGAACCCTTAAAATTAATCTTTTACAAAAAAATAAATAAAATTTTACATAGTTGATGGTACCTGACTTTTAATGTAATTTTGCTAAACCAAAGTAAGAAAAAAATTCCTATTATACTGTGACTGGAGTATTGATATATTTATTTGACTACCGAATCAAACATTAATGATATTTGTAAAATGACACTTTGAAATCTTTTCATTGGTCTGATAGGTTCAAATGGGTTATAACCGTGTCAGTGATTCCAGAACCTATAGTCCGTCTCGTTTGTTTTAGGTGGTCCAGTAACTATGTATCTGATTGGTGGGAGGAGTATGTATATCTTAGGGGACGTTCACCTCTAATGGTGAACTCGAACTTCTACGGTATAGACGCCATCCTGCTAAGGCCGACTACCAAGCAAGCTGCCCGCGCCGGCACCGTCATCCACCTCTGTTTCCAGTTTAGGAGGCTTATAGACAGACAAGAACTGGAACCGGTATATATTATATAATTTATTGTATAGATTGTTAGTAGTTATTATAATAAAAAAATATTTTAACAGTCCTTTGCTTGCAGATAATGTTACAAAATATGGTGCCACTATGCTCAGCGCAGTACGAACGACTTTTTAACACTGTGCGGGTGCCCGGTGTGGAAACGGACAAGATAGTTCACTATCAAGACTCCGATCATATTACCGTCCATCACAAGGGAAAGTACTTCAAGGTCATCGTCTACTCTAGAGGACGACTTCTCAATCCAGCAGAGATTCAAGTGTAAGATATTTATATTTTTTCGACTTTCTTTAATTCAAGACAAATCTTAGTGAGCCCGCTTCCATCGTTGGCATTATCGTCACTTACGATTATGTGAGATGATGCCAAATATAAAAAATAACGATTTTAATAAAACTTGGCACGTAGGTGTATATTGCATGAAAACAAAATATGACGGTGACCTCGGTCTGATCAGATAATGCAGATGGCGGGCAATCGTGTTTTAGCTTATATGATTCATTTTGACGAGGACTTCCATCTGGCTTCCGATTGCGCATTAAATTCTAGTCTATTGCATCGACTGCTTCTAATGCGGGGAGCGAGCGAAGCGAGCTTGGGAATTCGGAGCACCCCGACTCTGATAGTTAGGGTCAACGCGGGAGCGAGCTAAGCAAGCTCGAGAATTTTGAAGCCCCTTGATTTGGATGGTTAAGGTTCAGAAGGCTTTGACAGGAGAACACTAACAGGAGCCCCGCAGAGTCTCCATCGACTGATTGCGTATGAGGCATCCTAAATTAGATGGTCATTTCACTTAATAATTTTAATACTGTATATAAAAGCTAGTTGTTGGAGAGATTACGCAATTTCGAATACAGTTACCACTAAAAATAAAAAAAACAAAGTAAATTTTACAAAAAAAACAAAACATAGTCAAATTAACAAATACAATTTCTACTAGCTGTTGCTCGCGGCTTGGCTTGTGTGAATGTCGTTCATTGCGGTAGAAAGTAGCTAATGGATAAGCTTAACTAACCAGACATAAGCAGGTAACTTACCTAACCAACCAACGGCGGTTATTCATTTCACTATTACAAAACCACAGTATCTTGATTAAGTACCACACTGCACAGCACTTTTCTTACAAGTCACAAACCATCGAATATCCTTTTAAAATGAACTATGTCGTAGGCGCACCATCGCACGGTTTTTGGAGCCCATTTGCTCCCCGCTATTAATGTTGAGAATTATTAAATCTAATCCGATGTAATCAACTTTCTTGAATTTTTTTTTCTTATCTGATTATTGAATGTAAACATTGTTAATTGTCTGATAATCTAGTTGTCGAGTAGCCAAACTTCTTTGCACAGGTACAGTGGCATCTATCGACTGAGTGGAAATACTCTTACACGGTGAAAAACCGGCGAAGTGTTCCTTTAAAGCTTTTTCTGTAAAGTAATAAAATTTGTTTGTACTTTTTAGTTTCCGTTTAGGCAATGTTTTGAAGTCGGTTTTTATCTTTCTTTGTAACTTTTTTACTTTTTAAGAATAATAGAATTTTTTTTTTTTTTTTTATTTATTTATTTACCAATTTTAAAACTAAATACAATTTTTTTTATCATCTAGCACCATTAAACCTGAATGGTTTGTCTAGGTGCTCAACAGTCGTCTACGAGCTATATACTTATAAAAACAAAAGAAAAAAAAAATTATATACATATAAAAATAATAAGTTAAGTAATGCATACCTACATAATATATACTTAACCATACTGCAATGCATATACAGGCTCAGTGAGATACTAGTTACTTCGTAAACACAGGTCACCGGCGTAACAAACGACACACTTCTATTATTGTAGTAGTGTGAGTGCGAACTCCGCAGTCACATATACAGGCTGATTCAACAAATCTAAATCTATCTAGTGTAATTCCTGAAAGTTTATTATTAATTGACATATTTAAAAAAAGATAAATGTTTTGCCATTTTTATGTTTCGACATATACAGTAAGTAGGTACCTATGTATTTTGCATTACTTTATTATAAGGATGTTTTGTTTGTGTAAATTTACTAGTTGTTTTGAGTTAGATATGTATTATTAATTTAAATGTATCATGTTATTTCACGATGAAGTCGAATTATCGTTTAGTGCTGAAAGGATTTAAATTAAATTGTTTAAGATGTATCTTTTATATTTATGCTTCACATTTTCTTCCGTCATTTCAGTTTTAAATAAATCAGGGAGGTCATTTAATATCGATGCCATTATATTTACCGTTAGCCTGTCGCCATAAAAGTTATTGGATTTGATTTTTGCCACAGTTTTTTTGTTAGCCTGTCGTGTTTTTTTACTGTATTTTACAGTTTGCAATGTAGGAATTTTTTTAAATTGCTCTATCATGGTGTGATAATCAAGTTTTTTGATTACGGGAATAACGTTACAGTGTTTAAATAAACCCATGTAATTATTTTCTCTATATTTAATTTTTACTTTTTTACCTACAATTATTTTTAAGAATTTTAACTGTAAATTATAAATTTTTTCTATGTAAGTTTTAAATGTACGACCATAGCTCGTGATTCCATAAGATATAATTGAGTCCACTAACGCATGGTACATTGACAACATCACTGAATAAGATACTTTGTGTTTGATTATGCAAAACATCGCAAGTAACGATCTGAGTTTATTACAGACTGCATCTATATGAGGACCCCAATTGAACCTGTAATCAATTATTAAACCATTAAACGTGTAGTTTTTACAAATTTCATTTACTCAGAAATGTTTGTAATTTAAGATCGCAAACTTAAATGCGATCCGGGACCGCAATTTCCTGTACAAAAAGATTTTATTCAAAATTAGGCTGTATCTATCTCACAGAAAGGTCTTAAAAGACAAACCAGCATCATTTACATAATTGAAAAAAACGTGCGTGCGCGGTAAAAAGGTTTAATTCAGAATTAGGCTGTATCTATCTCACCAGAAAGGAGGTCGCACAGACATAACAAGAATCATTGGCATAATTTAAAAAATTGTGCGGTGATAAAGAATTAGTGATCGAACAACCAAACTCCGCCCTAGGATTATCTTAAAGTACAATATAAACCCTGGAAATGCGGTGCCAAATTTTAGAATTTGAACTTTTAATAATTGCTCTTTTAAATCCTTACTATTCATATCTAAACTGAACTGGTTTTAATTGAATAACTCGAACTTTTGGGGTAAAGCATTATACAGCCTATAAGCATTAAGCATTATAAGCCTAGATCGGCGCTACGCTGCGCTTTCGGCTATCATTAACGTGGCTCGCAACGCATTCATTACAAGTTTACAAACCACGGCAGTGGTGTACTTGTACTATTAAGTTCTTATAATTATTCTCTAAAACAGTTTTTACTTCAATGAATTGGGAGATACATACAGGTTCGCAGACTTCCGATTTTTACCTATGTAATACTAGTTGTAAGGCTTTCATCTATAATTGGAAACGTACATACCAGTTGTAAGGCTGTCATCTATAATTAATAACGTATACGAGTTGTAAGGCTGTCATCTATAATTGGAAATGTATATACTAGTTGTAAGGCTGTCATCTATAATTGGAAATGTATATACTAGTTGTAAGGCTATCATCTATAATTGGAAACGTGTATACTATTTAGTTGTAAAGCTATCATCTGTAATTGTAAACGCTTAACACTTTACAAACCGACTTCAACCATCAACTTAGTACAATTTTGTTTTTGTTAATTTTCTAAAAAAATGACTTAAAACTATTTTGATAAAATTTATATTTGAGTAACCTGGCGACATACGCCATCGAGAAAAAAAAGAAAATCGGTTCATAATCTGCGATGATACCGCGTAACAAACATACAAAAAAAAACATACAGTCGAATTGCGTACCTTCTCTTTTTTGGAAGTCGTTTGAAAATATCATATTTATTATACCTAACTAATAAAAACCGGCCAAATGCGAGTCGGAATAGCTCTCCGAGGGTTCCGTTCCACCACACCTCTCCACACAACTACATAGTATAATGACAAATGTCAATGATACCTAATCACATTACAAACAAAAGACATCAACGCGAGCGACAAAAATATGTTATTTTGTCATTCCGTTCTGACTCCTTAGCGCGAGTACTACTCACACTTGGCAAATTTTTATTATTTGTTGTTTTACTTTAGTACTAGTTTTATAATCACACCAAGTTCCACGCTTATATGTTTTTACGATAGAGCCAAATCAAAAATACCTTTAAGGAACATGTTTTTTGTATGGAGGACCCCATATTTTTTTAACTTTTTCTAATTTTTAATATTTTAGTATTTGTTACAGCGGCAATAGAAATACACATTCTGTAAGAAAAAATCAACATTCTACCTATTTCGTTTCATGAAATACAGCCCGCTGACAGACAGACCAGACAGCGGAGACTTAGTAATAGGGTCCCGTTGGTCACCCGTTTGGTGTACGGAATCCTAAAATCTAAAAAGACCGTTGGTTGTTGTTGACAGGCAAATCGAGCAGATATTGGTAGACAAGTCGGCGCCGGTGGTAGGCGAGGAGCGCCTGGCGGCGTTGACGGCCGGCGAGCGCTCGCACTGGGCGCACATCCGCCAGACCATGTTCAACCGCGGCCACAACCGCACCTCGCTGCACTGCGTCGAGCGCGCCGCGTTCAATGTCTGCCTCGGTAACGCACCCGTCGACACCATTCACTTATTTCTTGGTGACCCTTTTTTTCAAAAAGACAGCTTGCTGCTAGCAGTTGGGCCTTTACAACTTCACCGGGCAGGGGAGGCGAGCACATAGGTCACTCAAACCTTAAAATCAAAAAGATGCAACTGCCTAAGGGCGCCCAGGTGTCGTTGCTTGGAAGGCGGAGGAGAAGTAGGGGTGGGGCTGGGGGGATCTGATAGAAGCGGACTGGAATATGCCGATATCGCTGGTAAGCACCAGAAGCGGGGGATGCTGCTCTCGCCGGCGAGGGCAGTGTGTCGCTGCAGTGTTATATCTCGGTAACCCCTTGACCGATTAGGCTCTTATTCGAACTTAAAAATTATTTTTGTCTCATCAATTCGCCTACCAAATTCACGACGAGCCGATCAACGATTACTCGAGTTATCGTCGAACAAACATTTTATACATACATACAAACGATCGATTGTTCCAGTAGACACGGAGAACTTCGCTCTCTCGTTCAATAAATTCAAAGTATACTAAAATTCAATAAATCTCAAAAAACTAGAAAAAAAATCTATTTGTTCTTTTACAATATGCGGACTTTACCGGATATCTTCTCTGTACAATGATACTTTAACTAGCAACTTGTTAAAATTATTTATTACAGATGACCAAGAATACGGATACGACGAAAATGATCCATCTAAACTAGATGAGTATGGCAGAATTCTACTACACGGCAAAGGATATGACCGCTGGTTCGACAAATCGTTCAATCTTTGCTTCAGCACAAGCGGATTCGTAAGTTATTTTGTACAGACTCAAAAGGCATTGAAATAGTCGTTGTTTTAAACCATATTCCTACTGTTCTTTTCTATTTGCAGGTAGGCTTCAATGCTGAACACACTTGGTAAGCTGTCAATATTATCTCATTTTAAAACCGTTTCATTTATAACTAAAGTAATTATAATATTGTTATTGTAATCTTGCGACCTACCTGCGACAGACTTTTCAAATCGAGTACATGACACCTTGCTTATGAATTTCATCCGCATTACAACACAATATTATAATGAGTTCAACTTTTGATTCTGATTTGATTTTGATGCTGCAGGGGTACATACCATTCTCTACCACAATAAAGGTAAAACCATAATGTATTGTGAGACTAGAGGATAAGCTGATGTTAAATAATTGGTATTGTGGGTAACTGTCAGTCACTTTCCTTTTGATCTCAGTTGTCCATTTCCTCTTGTACGAGTAACTGCCTGCCTAAACTGTGTGCCTCGGAATATCTGCTGGTTTTGAATGAGGTATTGTGCCAATCAAGCGGTATATCAAAAACTCGTTTTGAAGTTTATAAATCGAACTTTACGATATGAGAGTAGATAAAACCATTTACTTTTATTTTTTTTATGCTCGCCTCGTTTATTTGATTGTCACAGTCAGAAAATAAATGATATGGAGTTTCAGATAAATTTTATTTTATAATTAGACGTCCATTGTAAACCCAGCCGTGGATCTTATTATTATTCTTAATCCATTGTTGTGTTGTTATTCTAGGGCCGACGCGCCGGTAATGGGGCATTTGTGGGAGTACGTGATCGCATCGGAGCCAGAATTTGGGTAGGTATAAAATGCACGAAACGTAGAGTTTTGTGTGTTTGTGTGTGTGTGTGTTTAGGAAGGTTCAACATTACTGTGGATCGATTATAGGTTCTTTAGGGATTGTTGTTCAGAAACAATTTGTTTACCTACTAATCTATATATATAAAAATGAATTGCTGTTCGTTAGTCTCGCTACAACTCGAGAACGGCTGGACCGATCTGGCTAATTTTGGTATTGAATTATTTGTGGAAGTCCAGAGAAGGTTTAAAAGGTGAATAAATATGAAAACGCTCGGAATTAAATAAAAAAATAATAATTTTGGTTGACTTCACACACAACCTTCGAGTTTTTATACATACACTTAAGTATATTTTTTTGCTGTTCGTTTGTCTCGCTAAAACTCGAGAACGGCTGGACCGATTTGGCTAATTTTGGTATTGAATTATTTGTGGAAGTCCAGAGAAGGTTTAAAAGGTGAATAAATATGAAAACGCTCGGAATTAAATAAAAAATAATAATTTTGGTTGACTTCACTCACAACCTTCGAGTTTTTATATACTTAAGTATATTTTTTGCTGCTCGTTAGTCTCGCTAAAACTCGAGAACGGCTGGACCGATTTGGCTAATTTTGGTATTAAATTATTTGTGGAAGTCCAGAGGTTTAAAAGGTGAATAAATATGAAAATGCTCGGAATTAAATAAAAAAAAACCAAAAATAAAAAATCTGTCTTAAAATAATTTGTTTTAGGGTAGGGTAGTGTAGTGTAGGTGTAGGGTAGTGTAGGGTAGGGTAGGGTTGGGTAGTGTAGTGTAGGGTTGGGTAGGGTAGTGTAGTGTTGGGTAGGGTAGTGTAAGGTAGGGTAGTTTAGTGTTGGGTAGGGTAGTGTAGGGTAGGGTAGTGTGGGGTAGGGTAGTGTAGGGTAGGGTAGTGTAGAGATGGGTAGTGTAGTGTATGGAAGTGTAGGGTAGGGTAGTGTACGGTAGGGTAGTGTAGAGTAGTGTATGTAGGGTAGGTTAGGGTAGTGTAGTGTAGGGTAGGGTAGTGTAGTGTAGGGTAGGGTAGTGTAGGGTAGGTAGTGTAGGGTAGGTTAGGGTAGGGTAGGGTAGGTAGTGTAGGGTAGGTTAGGGTAGGGTAATGTAGTGTAGGTTAGGGCAGTGTAGTGTAGTGTAGGGTGAAACGAAGTTCGCCGGGACAGCTAGTAAGTAATAAAAAGGCCAGCCGAGTTGATGTCAAGGGCCAATTATAAATAAAAAAAAGGCCCTTGAACCTCATTGACATATAAGGTGTAACAAAATTAGCTGAATCTATTTTAACTGGTGCTTCTACCCATGAAACTGAACAACTTTCCCCATAGAACCCATAGTCAAATCGCAAAAAAACTTAAGGCCCCTAATTTGATTCGTACCTACCTTTGATTTCGTTATTGTTGGTTAATGTCGTGTATCTAAGTATAATAATATAATTTCATACTTTTGAGTGAATTTCATTTTGAAGTCGGTTTTTAGTTTTTTAAACTTATATTTTTATTTTATTTATTTTTAGTGATATTGTTATCTATCTAACAACGTTAAACCCAATCACCCACTCGGCAATAGGAACCATCAAATCATAATGCATGTGTTTCATTAACAGATACAGATTCTTGTGGTTTCCTCATCATCTAAACAGCATAAAAGTTAAGGAGTTAAATCTTCCAGCAACAACTCATGTGAATAATCTGAAAGAATACAATTATCGGTCTATACGTACCTACGTAAAATATTTGAAGTATTATTCTTCAACTCCTCACCGTTAAGTAGTTGTATCTTCCTTCATCAGCTCATCAACATGAGATGATGACTACCAGACGCAAATACTTTAATAATTTTGGAAAATACATGAAACACGTAATTATTATTATATTATTATATCAGCTCATATACGTCCCCACCGAGGGGCTCGAGCCTACCCTGAATCAGGGCGATTAGGCCTTAGTCGACCACGCGGGCCCAGTGCGGGTTGGTCGACTTCACACACAACCTTCGAATTTCTTCGCAGGCGTGTGCAGGTTTCCTCACGATGTTTTCCTTCACCGTTAAAGCAATCGGTAAGTATGTACGTAAGTTTTTGAAAAACTCATTGGTACATTGGCCGTCCAGATTTGAACCCGGTACCACTGGTTAGATGGACCGAGTCGTTACCGGTTGAGCCACCGACGCTTTACACACAAAGCACGTAAAGCGTGCCTATAAAATTTGAGGGTTGCCCTCGATTTCCCTGGGATCCCATCATCAGATCCTGACTTGGTGACAATGGGAACCCTTCGGGAGTGTACTCTTTCGAATAAAAAATAATTTTGCAAATCGGTTCACAATCGGCGGAGACATCGCGTAACAAACATACAAAAAAACATACAGTCGAATTGAGAACCTCCTCCTTTTTTTAAGTCGGTTGAAAAACAAAAGACCCAACGTTTAATATGTATATTCTGAAAAATAAACTTGCACAATAAATTATAACGTTTCTCTTTAAATTTTAAAAAAACGCACAAAATCTTTTCGAACAGCGAAGCGATCTCTTGCTGAATTAGATGGACTAAAGAACATAGTTTTTATGCGAGCACGCTTTTTATCTGGCTAAGGCGAGGGGTGTGTTCATAGGTGTTCACGAAAACGCGACTCGGTAGGCTTCCGACGGTAGGTATGCCAAGCTTCATACAAAAAGGATCGAACCTCTTTGGGGATTTGGCTTTTCTATCCCAGTTATCAAGTCCACAAAGTGATATTAAAAGAGTATGATATGTATTTGTACAATAACTATTTATATTTTTTTATTACGATTACATGAGTTCATGCAGTTGTTTACACCCTATCTTGGGTATTTTTCAAGCGATTTTCGAGTTACTGACTTAGTTTAAAGAAATATTAGTTTATAATTAACAGTTTTATAAAATAAATGTGATAACTCATATTGTTTGACCAAAAAAATTAAAACAAACTGAAAAAAGTTGTTAAAAATCTCTTTATTTTTTATTAAACTTGATTTTTTTTAAAGGCGCGATTTATACCCATTATATCATTTTTTCTCACTTAGCTGTATTTTCCCTGTCGAATGATAGGTGATTTATGTAACTGATTTAAAAAAAAAACTTGAAAAGTATGCTTTTCAAAAATGACCCTACTATCATTTATGATAGATTTGTTTAGGAGTAGGCTTGCTTATTTAAAAAAATTAAAAAGGGTAGTCCTTGATAAATTTACTTGTATTTTAATATCTCAACGTTTATCGACTTGGTCGCGGGGCATATTGTATTTGAGTTGATTTTGTTTAGGTACACGAATGACGGTAACAGCCTGGGCACGGTGGAGTCGCCGCCGCCTGCGCCTGTTCGCCTGCAGTGGGAGCTGGACCACGAGGATCTGCTGAAGGCCATCGATGACTCGTACCAGGTTGCCCTGAAAATACTCAACGATGTCGACCTCAAGATACTCATGTACACTCAATATGGAAAAGGTAAACTTATAAACCAATGAAACTATAGATTTTTGCGTGTTATATCTTTGTGAACATAGAATTGAATACATAATAAACTTACGTCAACCGGAGAAAAGCTTTCTATCCGGCAATAAAAATCCCTACTTAATATAAATGCGAAAGTAACTCTGTCTGTTACGCTGTCACTGAACCTCTGAACGTCATAAGCTACCTTTGGTTGTAAAAAGGGCATTAAAGGGTTGAATTAAGAGACGAAAAATTTATCGAAGATAAAACTATGAAACTTTGTATTTAGGCACTGGATAAGAAGTAAATAAACATTTGCTCCAGCTTTTTTGAAATTTCGACCTACATGGGAGATGAAAGTTCGTATGGAAGTCCAAACCAATCTGTTTATTTTTACAAATCGTCAATAACACAGATGATTTAAAAATAATGTCTATCCTGATCTAAAAATAAATATTGGCAATCGAGAATGGTTGTGTGAAAGCTACCTTTGGTTGTAAAAAGGGCATTAAAGGGTTGAATTAAGAGACGAAAAATTTGTATGGTAGTTCACCATTATCGAAGATAAAACTATGAAACTTTGTATTTAGGCACTGGATAAGAAGTAAATAAACATTTGCTCCAGCTTTTTTGAAATTTCGACCTACATGGGAGATGAAAGTTCGTATGGAAGTCCAAACCAATCTGTTTATTTTTACAAATCGTCAATAACACAGATGATTTAAAAATAATGTCTATCCTGATCTAAAAATAAATATTGGCAATCGAGAATGGTTGTGTGAAAGGGCAATTTGGGCGCCGACAAATGAGACAGTATAGGCCGTGTAATTATGTTAAGGTATGTGGCGTGCTCATGAGTATCAAACCCGCAAAATCTTTGTTTTAGGAAACGATAGAAAAAAACGTGGTCTATAAAAATGTGTTAAATAAGCTATTTACAGTACAGCAGTTTGTATGTGTATTTTTTGCAAAAAAATTAAATACCGCCTAAAATTCCAAAAGGAAGACGAAGCCGCGGGCAATAGCTAGTATGGAATATTTATGATACAAGGGTGGTAAAAAGGTAAAAACGAGTGACATTTGTAAGTTCGAGCCGCAGGCGAGGGTTTATTACCATCGTCACGAGTTTGTTATTTACCTTTTACATCCATATGTCATACGACGGTTTTCAATACAGTTGTGAGAAAACAGATAAAATAAAAAACGACTGTAACAAAAAAACCAAATACTATATCTCATTTTTGGAGTATATCAACATTATTGGAGTACATTATTGAAAGAAGGATCAGTTAAATTAAACCACCGAAGTTCATTGCCGGTAAGGGTACATACCTATCAAGGTTTCAGCAACCAAAGTTCATTTTACGCGACTTGTGGCTTAGTTTAACTGTTCGGGGGAGTTATTTCACTTTGTTTTTTCTTATACATACACATTAGTTATTTATATAGTAATGAGAGCCAACAATAGACAGCACGAGTGTTACAGTAGCTAATTGCGTGCAGTGGCATTCAATCCTTCTTCAACGACCATGAAATAAATAAAATACATTGAAATTTTGTCATAAATAGATAAGGTGTAACAAAACTAGCTGAAACTATTTAAACTGGTGCTTCTACCCATGAAACTGAACAACTTATGGAACTCATAGTCAAATCGCAAAAAAAAATTGGCTCTCCCATACTAACTAGATAAGCTGATCAGCCAACTTGGTACGGGAAGTTCATTTTTTTTTTGAGATTTGACTATGGGTTTCATGGGGAATGTTGTTCAGTTTTATGGGTAGAAGCACCAGTTAAAATAGTTTCAGCTAATTTTGTTATAAACCAAACCTATAAAAACATTCTAAAAGTTTCATTGTAGTTCAGTTGTCTCGTTTTTAAATGATTATGTAAAAACTACTTGTAGGAATGACTAGTTTTGTGATATGATTTAAGGTTATGTATTAAGCAAATTACCAAGCCCGCGTGGTCGACTAAGGCCTAATCGCCCTGATTCAGGGTAGGCTCGAGCCCCTCGGTGGGGACGTATATGAGCTAATATACCAAATAGCAGTATAAAAAAGGATTTTTTTTCATTACACATATATTATATTAACTATTCATTATTTTATTCGTATTCACATCTAAAAAGCGTCGGTGGCTCAACCGGTAACGGCTCGGTCCATCTAACCAGAGGTACCGGGTTCAAATCTGGACGGCCAATGTACCAATGAGTTTTTCAAAAACTTACGTACATACTTACCGATTGCTTTAACGGTGAAGGAAAAACATCGTGAGGAAACCTACACACGACTGCGAAGAAACTCGAAGGTTGTGTGTGAAGTCAACCAACCCGCACTGGGCCCGCGTGGTCGACTAAGGCCTAATCGCCCTGATTCAGGGTAGGCTCGAGCCCCTCGGTGGGGACGTATATGAGCTGTAATGATTCACATCTAAAAGAACTTAATTCAGTTTAACGAAAATTGCGCCATATTTTAGCTATGCACACGTACGCATGCGTAAGTTTTTTTAAAAAATATTACCATAAATCGATTACAATAAGACTTGGGATAATACTATTATTAGGGATAGCATGAAAACCTTCTTGGGAAAGATGACCTATTCCTTGGTGTAACCTATTCACTTCATTAATATTTTAATCGCCTTTCTTCACAAAAATATAACCCAAAGAGAATCTAATCAGCTGTGTTATGTACTAACCTCTCGGAGGAACAAGCTATCTCTTTTAAAATTCTCCTTTCATAACTCTTAATCGCTAGAAATGTCTTGTTCCTCCGACCTAGAAATTTAAAAAAGGTGGCTAAGTAAAAAGCATGCGTGCGGTATAATAAATTTTAGACTATTATAAATTATTACGTTTTTTAATTAGTATGATCTCTGCAGATGCGCCGACTACTTAGATTATTTTTTATTCGTTCATTCATTACTTGTTATTATTTATTATTAAATATTATAAAGAGTTGGTAAGAATTACCCACTTAAATAATTTACGCTTGTATCTCGCTCGGGCACATCCCGCGTCTTTTTTATTACGATGAACTTTTAGCTAAGAATTATGGTAAGGGAAGTCGTCACGTCTCTATAGCCAGTTCATACGTTTTCGTTGCAGGTTTTATGAAGAGCTGCCGCATCTCACCGGACGCGTTCATCCAACTGGTGCTGCAACTGTCGTACTACCGCGACGCAAACCGATTCTGCCTCACGTACGAGGCGTCCATGACGCGGCTGTTCCGCGAGGGCCGCACCGAGACCGTGCGCCCCTGCACCATCGAGAGCTCCGCCTGGGTCAAGGCGATGGTGAACCCCGATGTCTCGGTAAACACACCACTCCACTCCATGCAAAGTTACTAGAGCGGCGCGAACCAATATTAATAGAGATGGACGGTGGGTAAACTAAAAACCCAAACCAAACCCATCCGGTGGACAAACCCGGTTTGAACTCATTAATCGAGAATTAACCCAGTTTAAAACCCATTTTTTTACCCATTGGTCACTTTGGAATGATTTCAGAAGAAACAGGATTTTTCTTAATCCAGTTTTTTTAAACCAGTGTGTTGGCTCATCTCTGAATATTATTCAAGTCAATCTAGGCAAGGTGGAACAAAATAGTATACATAATACTCGTAGATTCCTAGTTTGCGTTTTGCTATTGAAGTCCTCGATTCCCCCCCTATAATATTGCCACAACTTATACGTATTTTATCAAGCTCCTTATGACGATTGCATATTTATACAGCCTACAATCTTGAAATTTGGCATGTAGGTTTCTCCGTAAGCAACTACCTGAGACAAGATATTTAAATTAATTGTTGATTATTTTTCTTAAATTTAAACAGGTATTTATGTAGCATAATGAACCACGGAGCCTAAATAAAAACTGAGTGATTTGTTTGCTAGTTTAAAACGATTTATCATATCAGCCCAAAGACATACACTGCTGGACAAAAGTGTCCCAAAAGGATTTCCACGACGACCTGTCCTGCGATGCCCGCATCCAGTGGCTTCCCGCGACCTTCACCAGGTTGTCGGTCCGCCGAGCGGGAGGCCTGCCTACGCTACGCTATTAAAACTATTGCTACCCTTGGCATCATCGTGTTTTTTTTTATAACATTCCGTAGGTTTCTTTGTGGTAGCTTTATTTCAAAGTCGTTCACCTGGTGTACGATCGCAACTCTTTTTCTGATTGTAAAGATTTAGTCGGGGGAAGATACTGCGGGTGGAGTACGAGCGAGAACAGATCCTCCCAGGGGGTGAAATTATGTTACAAATATGAAAAACGGGACAGTTGCGAGTCGGGTTCGGGTTACATACCACCACACAATATGATTGTGTTGTGTATTTACAAGAAATACTAACAAGGAAGGGTACCCAACTGTCCGACTCCGATTTGATTTATTTTTATATATGTTATAGAGTAGTCTAAAATAACGGACACGTATTTTTTTTTATCTGCCCAAACTCAACCTGTTAGGAGTAAATGGCCTTCAAAGTACTGAAAATTGACCAAACCTTCTAATTTCCGAGAAGAAATTTGTTCAAAAAAATTGTTAATTAATTACTGGTTTCGTTATATGTTGGAGAACATGAATAAAGAATGGGGATGTGTTGTGTCATTTCACCACAAACTCATTTTTTATAAAACTTTTGAGGTACGGTACCCTAAAAATAACCAAAATGAAAACGGCTAATATGGATTAGGCCTGTGTGTGTGGAGTATGGAGTTCTCAAGTCTGGGAAGAGACTGGTTCTCCAGCAGTGGTAACGTTGTGGGTTGCTAACGAAACAAAAGGTAATGACTTAAGACTCATTTTCAAATTTGGCGGGCTATATTTTGCAAACTGATAAGTAAAACCCTTTTTTATTTGAAAAGACCCACGTATTAAATTATACCCCACACGTGGTGGTGCATTCATTTATTTTTTTATTTCTCCCTACAAATGCATGGAAACGTCCATCACAAAAGGTTTTTGGGGAAGCCTTGGATGCGGGCAGTGCAGTCGGCCGTCGTGGAAATCCTTTGGGGGCTTTGTACAGCAGTGAACGCCTTTTGGCTGTGCTGTATGATGATATGGTTTTGCTTATTTTGGTAACTGTAAGTAGGGCCAGAGAAAATTAACTGTGTCCTATGGATGGACGGATGGACTGACTAAACTATAAGGGGGACGTTTTTGCCCCTTTGGCTGCGGAACCTTTAAAATAACCTTGTTTATAAGTTAGCATTTTTAAAAGCTGGCTTTTTAAAATATTAAACGTTTTGCAGATAGAAGAGAAGATGGATCTGTTCAGGAAGGCGAGCGAGCGGCACCAGCTCGGCTACCAGGATGCCATGGCCGGCCGTGGCATCGACCGCCACCTGTTCTGTCTGTACGTCGTCTCCAAGTACCTCGAACTGGAATCGCCCTTCCTGCAGGAGGTGTTCAACGAGCCGTGGCGGCTCTCCACCAGCCAGACTCCTCATGGTGACTACATGTTCAGATATATATTTTTCCTTTTCTGATAAGTTGTGATGAAAAATTGTGTGTATCGTACGAGGTTTTTTTTTTCCGGTGGCGTATATTGAGTTCCTCGCTACGCTCAGGAATCTACTTTAAATTTCTCCTTTACTATAGACTCCTTCGCTTCGCTCTGAATTCATGTTAACGCTCTCGAGAATCAAAATGTTACTCTATCCCCTTGTACACAAATAATTATTTCTTCTTGATATTGCCATTATAATAAACTAAGCGTGTACACATGAAACTGTCCACAAAAAACCTATTGGAGATTTTTCATGATTCCTGCTTCGAAGTCCGATTACTCAAATGTCAATTCCGGTTGTAAGGACCTATTCCCCGAAAGTCCCAACGTCTATTTCCAAAGTTGACCATCAGTATGAGAAGTACAGGAATAAATGAAAGGTTATGTGATCGTTAAAAAGCGAAAAATCGAAAAAAAGCGTCGTTGGCTCAACCGGTAACGACTCGGTCCATCTAACTAGAGGTACCGGGTTCAAATCTGGACGGCCAATGTACCAATGAGTTTTTCAAAAACTTACGTACATACTTACCGATTGCTTTAACGGTGAAGGAAAAACATCGTGAGGAAACCTGCACACGCCTGCGAAGAAACCCGAAGGTTGTGTGTGAAGTCGACCAACCCGCATTGGGCCCGCGTGGTCGACTAAGGCCTAATCGCCCTGATTCAGGGTAGGCTCGAGCCCCTCGGTGGGGACGTATATGAGCTGTAATGATATATGTGATCATCCGAAAAACCGACTAAGAGATTTTGACGAAAATAATCTTACTAATAGTCACCAAAAAGTGTTCTGGAAAATATATATATGTGTGTATGTGTGCATGTCCGTATCCTCGATTTGCAGTGAAACTAAACTAGAGATATTAAAAATTATTCGCTAGAGGTCATTTTTTTCTAAAAAGTAAAAAAACATTTTCTCAAAAATGGCGCTAAGGTTGTTTTCTAATTTTTTGTCAATAACAATACTTATTAACACCTAAAATATGCCATAAGCGGTGTATACGGGAAAACTTGTATCATACAAAAAATAATATTGTTTCTCCTAAATGGCGCTAAGATTATTAAATTTACGCAATCGATAAAAATTACACTGACCCGTAGGTCCAGTGCTGTGCTGAGGGTCTTGGGTTTGTTCCTTTACCAGGGAAAACATTCTTGTAACGAACGAACAGGTTTGTTTGCTTGCGTCTGGGTGTTAAATATCTATACATATGTGTACTCGTATGTATTTAAACTAAAACAAGTATGTTTATATATCAATCTCTGGTTCCCATAGTACAGGAAATCCTAGTTTGAGAGCAGATGACCGAGTGTGATTTGTCCTTAAATATTAGAATAATATTAATTTACTAATGTCTACATTATGATATCATTGGTACGTCTAGGAAAACCCTAAAAAACGTACCTCCCATAATGTTGTGACTCTCCTGCAACACCATATGTTCTCTGGTTTTTTTGCTCCGATTATATGGTTTCCTGGGGGCAAGTTATCATTACTCCTGGTTTCCGGCCATTTTTCCTATTTTTGTTGAAGTCCTTTTAGTCTTCTTGCGCCATATTTCTCACGTATCAAATATTTCAGGGGAGAGACCCATCGTCTTCATACCCTTCCGGACAGTGTAGGAGTCAGGACCACGCCCAGAACTGTTTGTCATATGTTTTTGACCGAACCAACGAAAGCACTAATAAATGTACTCATATGGTAGTGTCGCCTCCTACGCATACACATCTACGAGCAATTCATTTTTTGTTCTTATAGCTTTCATGCCCCCCAGGATTCGGACACATACATGAAAGCTGGTCTACTTTACAGTTTATCAACATTTTTTTTGGAATGGCAGGCCAAACCAGCTTGTTGAACTTGAAGAAGAACCCTAAGTGTATCAGCGCGGGCGGTGGCTTCGGGCCCGTGGCGGACGATGGCTATGGCGTCTCCTACATCATCGTCGGCGAGAACACCATATTCTTCCACGTGTCCAGTAAAAAGAGCTGTCCGATCACGGTAATTTAAACCTTACATTTAATTTTGTGGTTCCCGAGCCAAAACGGCAAAAACAAAAAGGAACCCTTATAATTTCGACACGTCGTCTGTCTGTCCCTATGTCACAGTAATTTTTTTCTGTCACGATTAGTCACCTACAGTAATCACGGTAATTTTAATCTTCCCGTTACATTTTAGGGCTCAAGAGCCAAAACTACAAAAAAAGAACCCTTATAATTTCGTCATGTCTCTATGCGTCCGTCTGTCTATCCGTATGACACAGTCAATTACCTCTGCCACTATTAGAATTCGGTCCTACAGTAGGGAAAGGCTATTGGGCAAAATTGGTGCAAATGTCCACCACCAACGAGACCTATGCTGCTGAATAGTCCACTTAATACAAAGCAATTTTTACTAAGACACCGAACAAAAATACCTACGTTGTCAGTAAAAAGTTATGACTAAATTAAAAATCAATTTTTAACCTCTTTCCATTCTTTCTGTCATTTAAATTAACTATTATAAAGCACAAGCATTTTTGACATGAGTCTTGAATTCATTCTCTGGCAAACTAGATACATTTTCTGGAATTTAATTCTACAATCTTAAACCATTTTAAGGGTTTAAAATTTTAGTTAGATTAAAACATTTATTTAAAGAAGGTTTAGTTTCAGCTAGAGCACTACATATAACACTGTCTGTTGGGAGTTTCCTCCTAACTGTTACCATTTCTCTGTAAAATGGAAAAAACCACGACGTGGGACACTTCGATGGGGGAAAAAGAGGGGACCGTGGGAACAAAGTTTAGTCATCACACCTGAAAAATGAGTTGGTTTTACTGAGCTGCCATTGCTTGGTCATGTAGTGCAAGGTTGTTGCTCGTATATTATTTTTTTTACTATTTTATTAGATTCTACGTGAGACTCAATGATTGTACATTTAAAAATGTAGTACTGGAGTAACTATCGACCACTGCACTGACCTTTGATTTAATCAATGATTTAACTAAACTTTGTACGTTTTGTTCTTTCAGAGTTCATCTAATTTCGTGAAACAAATAGAAAGATCACTAAAGGACGTGCGTGACATGGTCAATGAATACAACAAACTACAAAGTGTTATTAAAAATAGTAAATAGCTAAGTGTTCACAATAGTAAATAAGTAACACATATTATTGTAAAATTGTTTTAGATAAATATTTTCATTTTGTTGTTGTTGCAATGTATAATAAAATATTGAAATGTAGGTAAGTTTAAAATATTTTGAATGATTTTTAAAACTTAGATAAAACTACAAATCTTTTAAAATAACTTATTATTGTTATAATGATGCATTATTGTTTTATATGATGACTAAATGTAATTATTTGATACCATAATGAATAATGATATTTATATAATTATGAGCTAAATAAGAGTATTAAGTGATATAAAATTCAATATTTCCTGTGTAAATTACACTGTTTAAACTAAGGCTTCTCTTATAAAACTGAATAACTTTCTTCGAGGAACCTATTTGCAAATCGTTTTGCACTTCCCATACAAAGCCACACATTTAGTTGCTGGTAGGACTTCAAGCCTGCCTGACTAACTACCACCATCTTAACTACCTACCGCCAAACATCAATGTAACCAGCATTCCGGCGTAAAGATAAGGTAGGCAGTTCCCCATTACTTTGGGAAATATTGGAAAGCCCTCTTCCATCTTCGGCGTTATGAGGCGTCATCGTCACATACCAGCAGGTGAGATGATGGAAAAGGCATACCAATATTGGATTTTAAAAATAAGTTGATTGTTTCTGGTAGTTTTTGAAATTGTCCTGGGTTTTGGGGGAAAGTTGGTCAGTTTCATGAGTAGAATCTCATAATAGTGCCAGGGCTCCGTAGTCAAACTAGGACTATTGCGTCTATAAGGACATGGTTGTACAGATTCGTAACGCCTATAAATTTATAAAATAAAATCTTTAAAAACATGTATATTTTAGGGTACGTCCCTTACACATGTAAATCTTGTGGGTCATCGTAGAATATAGTGTTTAAGGTATATTTTTTAAATGACTATGGAACCCTACTTTGTACGTGGTCCGAACGCACTTTGTCAGTTTTTTAGGATCTGTATAAGTTCCTGTAATCCTTTTGATCGGGGATTCTTCTCGTGCTTCTGAAAAACTGAACGAGTTACTAAATTCGAAACACTCAGCGGCACAATAAACCGCCCACCTAAGTTTTCTCTGTACATTTTCATACAGAGAGCAGTCTACGGAGTTGCGGAAGAGGATCTGCAGTTGTGCTCTTCGCCCAATCTGTAGCCTAATCTAATGACTGCAATTTGTAGTTTTCTTACTTTCTTGTTTTTATAAAATAATCGTTGCTGTTGGGACCAACTCTCTGTTTGAAAATGTACTGAAAAAACTTAGGTGAGCGGTTAATTGTGCTGCGGAATGTATTTGGTTTATACAAAAAGATCTATACTACCTAAACCAATTAGGTAAGTACTTGCACATTTTTTAAACAACACATTCTTATATTTGCATTTATTTACTTTGATTTGTCTTTACACGGCAACATAGTGCGTGAGTGTCCACGATAGGAACATTTTGTTTGTAATACATAATTAATAAGGTACCTACCTACTAACGGCTGTAACTGCTCTTGATGGCATTTGCCTCGCCTTTGTAATGTTGTTAACGTTTTGTTATTAACCTAAAACTTTTTAGGTATTGATTCTACTTAACTTAGCCGATGACATTTCTCAACTACTCGTACTCATGCAAATCCTTCAGTTGATGAGCCAAGTTTGTATGAAAAGCCCTAATTGTTGTTGCGATTCCACTTAAATAGTAGAACAAAAAATTATCAGTTTCATTATTAAAATCGCCACCTAAGAGGTTTCGGGTTTATACATAACCCTTGTTTTAAGGACGTCTTAGGAAATGGACGAAACAGTAAAGTGTAGCATGTCATCCGGAGGGGACCTATTGACCTGTCCCTCGGTAAAAAAGTGAACTTGCAATAGAACAAGTGACACTGAACTAGTTCGATTACTTTGATTCGCGCCAATGCATTCGAGACTGAGAAATCTGCGATATAAATTGGTAAATCACAGTGATCATTGACCTTCCTTACTTTTTGCACAAAGGAGGATTGGACCATTATAATTTAAATTAATTGGATCTGACCACACTGAGCGATATTTGGGAACACCTCAGGATCTAAGGTCTCGGTTGCGATATCGCAACGCCTCCGGGAGGTGTCAAAGGTTAACAACCCTATGATGAAGATCAATAACCTTGACGTGCTTGTCTTTTACCTTACCAAATTATCATCTGGGAAATGATGCCTCGGTTGCGATATCGCAACGCCTCCGGGAGGTGTCAAAGGTTAACAACCATATGATAAAGATCAATAACCTTGACGTGCTTGTCTTTCACCTTACCAAATTATCATCTGGGGAAATGATGCCAAGGGCTTACCAACAGTGGTTAAAAAGTGGACACACCATAGGTGGTTTCCACATCAACCTCAAGACATTCTTCAACCCTGGAGGTAAATGCAATGGAACTAATAATAAGACATTTATTTAATGTAGGGGAGCGGAAGGGGTTGCCGTACACCTATGACTCTTATTACTCAATAATTGACAGCCTGATTTGGTTAGACCATCTGTAATTTCAATGAAAAATTACTGTTGATCTAAGCCTAAATTAATATCATACAACGTAATCATACAAATAATGCAATTCAAGAAAACATGTAGTATTTACAGAGTAAATTCTTCACATTTTTTATAAAATTGGCGCGAAAATTTGACAAATTAATGCTCTGCTCACGCAACCTAATGTGATGAGCCTCTGGAACGGGCGGGAGGAAGGAAAGCAGCACTGGTGTATGACAACCTTTAGACAAAGATCGTCATTCGATCTTTGTCAAATCCTATGTACGGTATTATCCGCTGTACGGAATGTGCCTCCGCTGCCCTAATAAATAGTTTATTTACAAGGTTCAATGGATCTAATTAATTTGTATCAATAATGTATTAACAATAGGTATTAACAATTGTAACGAAGGGTTTTTCCATGGAACTGTTTAAAGGAATAGTAAGAACACGCAATAGTATGTAGCTTTACAGTCACGATAACTGCAAAAAATAATAGTAAATCTACATCACTAGGTATTTCCACTTTGCATAACAGCTCTTTTCTGTATTATTTTTAAATGTCTTATTTCTCTTAAATCATGTTACCTATTTGTCATGTATGAGGTCTGAAATTTCGCGAAAAAAAAACAGACATTTATAAAAGTTTTTACGCTATTCTCTCCTTAATGAGAAAATAATATCGTTGACTAACCAATAATTATTTCTTCATGTTTCTTCGGATTTATTAATAAATTATTTATAGGTATTTTAAATGATAACACAATCACAAAGTAGTTAGAATGAATTGTTTTATAACCTTTATAATAACAATGTTTTTTTACAAGATATTCTTTTTGTTTGCTACTTCCGATCGACGTATTATGACGTAGATATGACGTATTGTGATAGCATAAAAAATCTAAGTTGAGATTTCGATGGAAATCGATATTGTCGCCTCCGTAGCACCTGGACAGATTCTCAACCGCGGTCTTTTCTGTCAGTTCCGCCACCCACTTCGCGAGGCTCTTCGGCAGTATCATCATCATCAAACCTAACGAACCTATTGTCGCTCGCTTCGCTCGCTCATAAGCACGAAGTTGAAAATTTGTCCAGCTACGTAATTGTCTTACACTAATGGTCTAAAAAATAAAAAAAATATGTGTGTGTCCGGTGCTCTAGTGCCTAAACCACAGATTACTAAATAGTTATGCCTAAACTGTTGGATGGATTTAGTACCAACTTGATTTTAGGGTCGCCTCCATAGCAAAAAATTTTACAGCCACGCTGTGCATTTTTTCTCGCGAAGCCTTCACAGTCTGGCGTAGTCGGGAATACACAAAACAATAGGGGATCAGACTGGATCAAAAATAAAATCTGAAATATGATTTCCTAAATTGCTCTCCTCTTGAAGTTTCAAAAAACCCTACTTGTTTTGTTTTTCCATCGAGTCTTCAATTTTTAATTGATCAAATTCACAAAATAAGTTCGTCAATGACGCTTAAAATCTATGACGTCAATTGTGGGTATTTCAAACATTTTTAGAACAAAATTTCGTTTTTGACAGATCATAAAAAGTAACTCAAATGACTAGCAGTCCGATCCCCTATTATAAACATTACGCTTACCTAGTACCAATAAAAAGAGTTGTAATAAGAGCGCTTTCACAAAATCGTTTTCAATACAAACTTAAAATTACTTCTTCTTGAAAATGAATGAGCCGATTGTTATGAAAATTTTTACACGTAAGCAAGTCATGAAATTCTAGTTTGTGGATAGATAAAATTTTCAAAAAATATACCGGTCACTAAATAATAGTGATTTAAGGTTATCATAGTAATTTCAAAATGTCGATAATCTTTTTTAAAGTAAAGTATTTCAATAATGTAATCTATCCACAATCTAGAATTTCGTGACTCGGTTATGTGGATATGTCGCCGGGATACTGTCAAAACCGCGATATTACAATCTCACCACACTAAATTCATTTAGATTATAATATGACAGTAAATTGTCAATCGGCTTACAATTTCACAGCTCATCCGAATAAAACCGATGATTTTTTTCTTATGCTAAGCATTCTGCTACCCAAGGGGGGGGGGAGGTGAGGGGGGAGGAGCCTCGCGAAGCGAGGCTCTTTGACTGTTTAATCAATCAAACCTGACCATACCTAACTTCGCTTCGCTTAGTGTTATTGTAATGTCTCTAGTGAGTTCACAATCTCGCGAGATAGATCCCGTTAGATTATAGTGTAACGGTTTTTACAATTATACGGTGACATATATAAAGTTTCATTACAATCAGTCCATGCATTTTCATGAAGTAGTAATTTAGATTTGTATCAGAAAGGATTTTGTGAATACGCTCTTACATTTGATTAAAATTTTTCAAATATTGAACCATATATTAAGTCCTTGTTATTCAAGAAGTTTTATTAAAATCATTAGAGCAATTTATTAAAAAGTAACAAAGAACTTGGATTTGTATGGAAGGTACATCTTACTTATAGCAGGCTATACGCAGTGTAATATAAAGGTGCAGTGATATTCTAAGGTCGGCTCTTGTACTCATCAAGCAGAACAACTTTTTTTCTACAACTTTACTGGATTTGCGAATATTTTTTTACAATTAGCTGACCGATTTGTATGAACAAGCCAAAAAATAGCGATATCGGCAAAGTTGTGGAACAAAAGTTGTTCAACATTTTTATGATTTTCCTTCCACTATTCCACAATTAATGATTTTGTAAATTGTGAAAATCGTAAAAAAAATCAATTCAGTGTTTCATCAAAAACCTACTATAGCAAGCATACAATACTAAAGGTTGTTCAGTTTGATGGGTACAAGCCAACCTTAAAGTATCACTGCATCTTTATGTTACATCCTGTACAAAACTAATTGTAGTAACGTACAGTGTTTCATCCAAATCTTTGTAGCCATTTTCGAGACAAAAAGTAATTTTACTATGGTGGCAACCCAAAAAAAAATAGTCGAAATTTTAAGAAAAAAAATTACTATATTTATTAAATTAAATTAAATTAAATTTTTTTCTATTTGTTAGACTTTATTTTTTAAGACAATCAAGCCCCATAAAAATCTCAACAGATTTTTACAAGCTTTATATTAACTTGTTGTGATAGTTTGGGACAAATCTTGGAAGCTAAATTAGAAGCACTTCCCGGTTTCCGATTGAGCTGAAATTTTGCATACACGTTAAGTTTGGAGCACAATAATGGGTTAGATAGGTGACGCGATTCTAAAACCAATATGGCAGACCCCCAAACTCTTATTTTTAATGCCCATGACATGGGTATCAAATGAAAGGGTTTGCTGAGAAGAATACAAAACAAAAATCTTCAAATTATGGCTTGCTCTAAAAAGCTTTTGGTTTTTTCGAAATTAATTTCGCCATTACAATACCTTCTTCACTCATTCGTTACTCGAAAGTAAAAACACTTAGTATTTTGATAAAACTCGGTCCTTTATATGGTCACGAAATAGTCTGTTAGAAAAATCGGAATAAGGTACCTCACATACAAACCCAAATCATTTGTTAATATATTTTAAACATTAATATACCTTTTGCTACTAAGTAAGCGTTATGTTTTTTTTTGTTGAGTCGTGTATGGCCGACGGTGAAGGCTCCGCAAGAAAATATGCACAACGGCTGTACAATTTATTTACAAAAGTGGTATAGATATTACGGCTAAAGGTGGGTGTGAACATAAACTTAAGATTAGCCAGCTAAATTTTACCCAGGGCAGGGGGGGAGTCTCGCTTCGCTTCGTGAGGCTCTTCGACTGTGAAATCAATAAAACCTGACCGAACCTAATATCGCTCGCTTCGCTCGCTCACCACCCAAAAAATATTACCCAGCCACTGTTGTTACTAGCCATTACTAGACCTTGTTGTGTACGGTTAAACGCCGAAGACCAACTAATAATCGGACTCTAGCTGGCTTATCTTAAGTTTATGTTGTACCTTTAGCCGTGACATAGATAACATAAATGGAAAACAATTTTGTATTAAACAATTATTGTACAAAATACCACCTTAAAGAAAAATGGTTACAGAACTTTAGAGGGTAATAAATAGATAGAGCATTTGCTCATTTAATTATTGAACATACAATAAAATACCACCTTATACAAAAGTATACAAATAAAATACCACCTTATACAAAAGTATACACACTGATAGGGTAAATAGAGAGAGCATCTGCTCATCTTCAAAGTTTTACTTATGGTTTCTTGGGTTTGCATAAACACCCTGTATAGTTAAAACACTTAGACCCAGACCTAACAAACCTGTAAATAGAGAGAGCATCTGCTCATCTTGAAAGTTTTACTTATGGTTTCTTGGGTTTACATAAACACCCTGTATAGTTAAAATACTTAGACCCAGACCTAACAAACCTGTGAATAGAGAAAGCATCTGCTCATCTTGAAAGTTTTACTTATGGTTTCTTGGGTTTGCATAAACACCCTGTATAGTTAAAAGACTTAGACCCAGACCTAACAAACCTGTAAATAGAGAGAGCATCTGCTCATCTTGAAAGTTTTACTTATGGTTTCTTGGGTTTGCATAAACTCCCTGTATAGTTAAAACACTTAGACCCAGACCTAACAAACCTGTTCAAGAATGCCCTGGGTTCCTATCCGTACCCACGACCATCGGCCCAGCAGGCAGGAGCGCTGACCACTGGACCACCGGTTCAGTCCATTATTAATCATACTTTGATAGTAATTTACAGGGTGACTGGAATATACATAACTGCAAACCTCTTAGTTGGTGATTCAGCTCATGAAACTGACCAGCGGTCCCCAAGGAACCATTTTGCAAAAAAAAAAAATTTGAGTTGCCCTACTCTTTGAACATATTTAACTAACTTTGTATGGGAAATCCAAAATGAGAAAGATGAGTGTTACTCTTACTTATATGTCTAGATAATCCCATCTTAAACCATAAAAATATTAGTGAAAGATTTTTTAAACTATTTTTTTGCTTGTTAAAGAAATACGAACTGATTATAGATTCCTTCGGGAAAGATGTTCAGTTTCATGAGGTGAATCACCGGGTCTTGCCCGTGATCCACCTGGGTGGGCTACGGGAATTATTTTTTTCCCGTAGCTCACCTTAGTCTACCTGGGTGTACCACCCGGGTCTTCACCAGGAAAGTGTACGTTGTCCGCACTGCAACGGCCAAACCCCGAAAGGCCACGCCGGAGTGAATGGAAATCTCGTCCTTCCTGTAGGCGAGGTAACCAGGAATCTTCAGTCTATCCCTTTCCTTAAGGTGGATCTCGGAAATTAGCGCCACGCCCACTTTTTGCACAGAGAGGACGATCCTTAAGAGCGCCAGCTTCTGTTTGCTGAGGCCCTCGGCATTCCAGTGGAGAATCCTCAGAGGGGTGGCAGTCACTTTTGTGACTGGAGGAGCTGAGGCTTAGTCGTAGGGTACCGTTGGTCATCCTTTAAGTGTACAGAACCCTAAAAAGTAGTGATTCAAAAGAAAGTGTCGATAAGTTAGTAAAGATTTCTATTTGAGAACGAGATTAACAATTTTACAAAACAAATTGTTTTTTAAACTACTTATGTTAATATTGTAGAAATAATTTTATTAATGTTGTTGTTTCTGTACATAACAAATATACACAGTCATTTAAAATCATTAAGTACGCCAGCAAATAACTTTGTGTAAAGGTTATCTTAATTGCGATTCCATGACTCAAAAGTAATCACGGGATTTCTGAATTAAAAAAATATCCAGAAAGGCATTTCTATATTAGTTTTCAGTAAAAAAACACACTTTTTGGCAATCAATTTTTTACAAGCAATACCGGGATTATTATAACAAATTAAATTAATAAATTCAGGAAGGCATGTCCATAATATTTTTTCGTGGAAAAAGGGAAGTAAAGTAAATAAGCGCCGGAATATCCGATCACTGGTTGTATGGGAGCCCCCTGAAATATTTGTTTTATTTTAATTGAATTATTTATTTTTAAAGTGAATATTTAACTAAATATTCAGCGAATATTTCAAGCGTCTACCTGCTGCCGTTATCAATATAGAGCAAAAACGAGCAAAAAATCACGTTTGTAGTATTCGACGGCGAAATGACATGAACTCCTAACTTACATTTTTGTGATTTTGTGATTTTTATGTAGTTAGGCGTAAAATATCATTTTGCATGCACTCGCGAAGACACCCACCTTGATTTTTGAATATTTAGCGAGGTATTCAGTAGTCAGTATCTTCTAAACAATTCAGCGTATATCTTACTGTCATTATCTGCTATTTAGTACTTTTTGCTGGCAAAATCATCTATCTACTAAGGGACACGTGCATACTCTAGCGCTGCACTTGGCCGTCTGACGACTGAGCGAGCGAAATGACAACATTTAGGTGGGCTTTTTCTTTCACACGATACTGACTTTATGCGGTGTGATAGAGAAGGGCGCCAGGCTTACGTTTGGGTGACAAGTAATGAGACCATTGCAAAATAATTTGAGTTTAGTTACTGTTGTAGATAGAATTTATTGTTTTAAAATTGAAGGTCATTCTTAAAGCAAATGATTCTATTTACCATTTTATATTACTTGAATCATATATTTTTTTCTTCTTAAGTGATTTGTGACAGTGCGTTTAATATTCCAACTTCAGAAGACCTATTGAAAATTTCACTGGAGGAGTAAAAAAAGTACACAAAGATATGAGCTAATGAAGATTAGCTGTTGCCCGCGATTTGACTCGTGTGGATAACTGAACATGATAAATTATGGAAATTAAGAAAAACTACATCAATATTAATCATTTGAGATCCTAAATCCGAAAATAAAACAGTTGTTTATTATCATTGCAAGAGACGCTCACAGGTATCTGGAACGGGACGTTTTTCGGGATGAGGGAGATGCGAACCAAACTAAACCAGCTAACCACCATTCGAAACTTCAGATTTATACATGTAATAAGTAGTCTGAGTAAAACGGCTGTGACATACCGATTACCGACGAACAGATGAAAACTATAAGGCATCCTATAATAATTTTGATGTATTACGACCTTATTCCCGTCGATCTCACTAAGGGTGCGATCATTTATAACCGCCACCAACTTGTTTTTAGAGGTGAGAATTGTCCGCACACACGCTATTTAACCAAGATCACCTTATACACTGTAAACACAATTTTACACAGAGACTGTGGCAGTTGTACCAGTCCATAGATGTTCAGTAGGATTACTGTATATTAGATTAGTTAGTCCCTTTTTCGATTTTGAGGAGCACGTGTAAAAACTCTTGAGCTTAAAATCCCGGCCATTTACAAAGCACTTGATGTAGGTGTTTACCTTATCAGCCGTGGTATCCTGCGTCGCCACTGGCAACGTCTGGCGTTAATAACCGCTAAAGAGAACTGTTATAATATTACCCATCGCACGATTATCCCTCTGTATGTCCTGGCGCATTCTGTTCACAACTTCTACAGCTTTCTTGTTCACCATAAAGCACTAACTCCAAACTACTAGACAATAATACTAAGACCACCCAGGCTTTGTCACTGATACGTGAAAACTCCTGTGTGTGATTTTTTTATGCAGAATAGATAAGCCCTTAGCATCATCTTATTTGATGGTAAGTGACGACGATGCCGAAGATGAGAGCGGGCTTACCGAGATTCCCCTACGCAATGAGGAACAGGCTATCTTATCTTTATATCGTTACACATCAATGCTGTTAACATTGATGTTTTAGCGGCAAGACTTAGATAAGATGATAGTAGGTAGCTATCCACCGAGTAAACCTGGCTGGCTACAACTATGTCATCTAAATCTTGCCGCCAAAATCAATGTTAACACCATGATGTGTTCCGGCATGAAGAAAAGATTATCCAGTTCTATTGAATTGAGGAATCTTGCTAAGCCCACTTCCATCTTCGGCATCAGTAGTTTAATATCCGCACATCAAATCAGACCTCTGAAATATAGTAACTTTGTACTGTACCAAAGGTACGTGTTTCTGGTTTCTAGATTTATTTTAAAATATACTGATAGTGCGGGAATATACGCTGTCACTATAAAATGTGTTGTCTCAATCTAATGAATATAGTGAAATAAATCTTAAAAACAAAACTTTTTTAATTTGCAATACCTTCTAATTCTGTTAATTAAAGAAAACGAATTGCTGTAATTAAAAACAATATCTTCTATCTGCTTAAAATCTAATAAACCGACATGGTAATGAAAGTGCTCTATCGCCGTTCAATTCGTCTCCTATTACTCATGAATTTACTGTAAAAACAAATTTCAAAAAAGTAATAAACAACTTATGGTATGTTTTTTTATTTTCCTGTAAATTCATGATTTTGTAGTTAAGAGTTCATGTCACTTCGCCGTCGATGTGTCCCCTTAAAATTTTATTTTTCTTTTTTTTTGTATTTGTTGTTAAAGCGGCAACAGAAATACATCATCCGTGAAAATTTCAACTGTCTAGCTATCACGGTTCATGAAATACAGCCTAGTGACAGACGGACAGCGAAGTCCCGATTTTATCCTTTGGGTACGGAACCCTAGAAATTCACAGAACGAGCAGACAACCGTTGCGAACTATAGACAAAAGCAAAATGGACGCATAAATTGGCCCAAAGTCGGCCCGACCGAGCTACACATGGTGCTGCTTGCAGTTTGCGAAGTGGGGAGATCGTGTGTCGGGCTGGCTGACAGACAGAACGACACTGCGGCCCTGCGACAGGGTAAGCAATTAAAATATCGCTCCTGCATGCATACGAACAATACGATTGGCAGTGACATTGCAAGCAGGGCCCTGCTGGCAGTGCTTTCAGTATTAATAATGGAGGTCAGTGCCTGCCAGCCACAGACACACATTGAATTTCTCGTAAAACACTATAGGAAGCCGAACGTCAATTTTCTGGTGATTTTACACTGTGTATTTATTTTCATTTGTTAATTCCGCTATAAGAAGTTTGGGGTTATTTGTAAGAGGTATTTCGAAAAAAAAAGAATTTGGGTGAATTTAAGAAATCACATCTGGCAACTCTGATCATACATTCCTCAAGTATGTACACAGGGCGACACATCAAGCTACCCACCCGGAATAATAATAACTACGTAAGATTTGACAGCGAATTGTAGGAAAGGGACTGAATAGTGCGCATCAGCCAATCACAGACCACAGCGCAAAGTATGCGCTACGTTGCCGTTCTGCTCCGCACATTTTTTGTGCTCGTACGGCCCAGCGTGGTGATTCTTTTGTTTTGTTATCATATCACGTTAGCAGTAATCAGTACTGGACGTAAGAGAGGCAGGTATTTTTTTTTCTTTACTAAGAAATTCGCTGAATTTACTTTTCTTTTTAAATCTAAACCCATCCTCACACTTTATCCAAATTGTGACCACATACAGACTTTTAGGTCTGCCTGACATTATGAGATACCTAACAAATAATAAGTAATTAATTAATAAGCAGTCCATGTCACATCCCGTGCCCTCATTTTTTTATGCAAAAAATTACGTCAATTCGTGGCGACGCCGACGTGCGCGAGTGTAGAAATGAGTTTTCCCTAGATCCCTCGGGAAATATGCTAGTTAGTAGCCTGGGTCATTTCCCACCCCCTCAACCATCTCTGTGTAAAAAAATCACAACATTCTGTTGCTATGTTGCGATAAAGTTTTTCTCTCATGAACTTTATCGGACTGTTCTATTATTACGGAATAATTAAGAAATTGGCCAACTTTTATGTGCGAGTCTGACTCGCGCACGAAGGTTTCCTTACCTATATCTATAAAAACGACAAAAAAATCACGTTTGTTGTATTCCAATACAATCTATGTCCTTTTTTATAATACAGATTACCTACAAGCTACGTGGTTGCGAGGTGATTGCCAAATTTTGTCAAGATTGGTTGAGGTGTTGAAGCGTGTAGAGGTAACAAACAAACACAGTTTCACATTTAAAATTTAGCTTTTGCCCGCGGCTTCGCTTGCGTGAACGTAGTTTCTGTAACTATCTTCGAGGGTGCGCAGTGCGCAAGTGGCTGGCGAGCGTGAAAATTGAGTTTTCTCTAAATCCCTGGAACTAGGTATTTCCGGTTATGATAATTATTAGTAGTTTGTGTTACTTTCCAACTCCACAGCTATCTGTGCACAATAGCACGAATTTCTTCGCTTTATGTGCCAGAAATTAATAAAAAGAGAGTTCACAATATCCCACGGGAACCACTTAAAAATCGGTATAAAAAGTAGCCTATATGTTAATCCAGGTCCTAATCGGTCTACCTACCCAATTCCATCCAGATCCGTTTAGCGGTTCTAGCGTGATTAAAGAACAAACGTCAATCCATCCATCCAAACTTTTACGTTTATAAATATTAGTTGGATTAATAAATGGAAAAAAAAACATTTTAAATTAGTTATCAAGAGCAAGACGCCATTATAGTATTCATGGCTAACAGTTATTCTAGAAGAGCACATGCGAACGATGTTGACGAAATCCTGATTCATCTTTGCTTGAGTCTCCTTTAGTGCACTCCGAATAGTATATTATGGATTGTAACAGGTTGTAAGATGAGAGTCGACGCAGAGCAGCAACGCTTCGCGCGGGCCGCACGTGCGCGAGTGCAACGAAATAACATAAATATATCGCACACGCTCGCACGATTCGCCAAGTTCAACTTTAACGGTTCAAAGTCCAAACAGGGTAGGTTGATGAGGAGTCGACTGTACTACGAATAACAAAATATGTAGGAGTTTTTTTGGCGGGATTCGTGTGGTCACCACATTCGTTGTTTTGTTTTAGAGTTTTTGCAATGTTTTCTGCTGGAATTTTAAATAAAAAGTGGTGCATCTTAAATAAAATCTTCAAACAACATGGTTATTGTATACTGTCTCAAAAGGGCTCGTACCTAGAGACATTAATATATTTAAAAAATCTTTTGTTATTCTGTCCAAAGAGAATATAATAAACTACGTTTTTATCACAGATCTACTAATTAGATCTGTGGTTTTTATGTTTTTATCGTTTTTATTCTATCAAAGAGAATTTATTGTTGATGGTTATGGTATGGGCAGTATGGGTATGACAGATAAATAAATAAATTAATTAAATGTGACCGACACCGACACTCCGCAGCATCGCAGCAAAAATGGTCGGGGAAATTCAATCACAATTGAACCAACAGAATTCACTAATTAATTGATTTAAAATATGATTAAACTAATCACAGTAGTGTTAAATCGTTTATGGGTATTTTCTTTATTTATATTGTTTGCATGTATTCTTGTATTTTGGACCTACGGATTCTTAGCTTCATTGATAGTTTGCATCACAGGTATAGCAGGTGAGTAAAACTTCACTGTTACTACGTCTATTAGTATTTTTCGTATTGTGCACAAAAGAAGGCTGTAAAAATAAAAATAAATTTCAAAAATCTTAGTCCTTGGCTGACGGTTGGGGTACACCAGTCTCACATCAATCATTTTTTAAATAATTTTATACAACAATTACAAAATTAGCAGCTGTTTCAAGTGTACTCTAACCCCACTTGACAGGTATGTCTAGGTCACAAAGTAGCCTTAGAGACACTAGTCTAATGCAGAGAAAATCTTGCTCCGAATAATATGGAACAATCTATTTAATAGTTAATAGTTTAATAGTTTTTAAGCTTTTGGACTGGGGTGGACTTGGCATCAATATCAACGGCGAGTACATCACCCACCTTCGATTCGCTGACAATATTGTGGTCATGGCTGAGACTATGGATGACTTAGGCACAATGCTCGATGGCCTCAGTAGAGCCTCTCAACAAGTGGGTCTTAGAATGAACATGGACAAGACGAAAATTATGTCAAACGTCCGTGTCATACCTAAGATTGGAGGCTCTACACTCTAAGTTGTTACCGAATATGTATACCTGGGACAAACAGTCCAGTTAGGTAGGTCCAACTTCGAGAAAGAGATCAATCATCAAATCCAACTCGGCTGGGCAGCGTTCGGGAAGCTTCGCAATATCTTTACGTCCCAGATACTGCAGTGTCTTAAGACCAAGGTCTTCGACCAGTGTGTGTTGCCAGTGATGACATACGGAACTGAGACAAGGTTGCTTACTATGGGCCTCATAAGAAGGCTCAAGGTCACCCAAAGGGCAATGGAGCGTGCTTTGCTCGGAGTTTCTCTGTGTGATCGAATCAGAAACGAGGAGATCCGTAAGAGAACCAAAGTAACCAACATAGCTCTCAGAATTGCTAAACTTATGTGGCAGTGGGTGGGGCACATTGCTCGTAGAACAGATGGCCGTTGGGGCAGTAAAGTTCTCGAGTGGTGACCACGCACCGGAAAGCGTAGTATAGGCAGGCCTCCCACTCGGTGGACCGATGACCTGGTGAAGGTTGCGGGAAGCCGCTGGATGCGGGCAGCGCAGAACCGGTCATCGTGGAGATCCTTGGGGGAGGCCTATGTCCAGCAATGGACTTCCTTGGGCTGATATGATAATTTAGTAGTTCAGCATTGACTTACTAATAACAATACTGCCTAGATTGATAACCCTGCTTGTGCATAAATGTATTTATTAATTATGGAATGGAAGGTGACTGATTAGTACCACTGAGGTATTCACTTCCTTCTGTAATAAATTGTATTTGTCACAGTTAAAACCAGTTTTTAGATAGAACACATTTTCCCTAGTTAGAATAACTTTAGAAGTAGTTTTTACTAAATGCCTTTGTTAAAACTAGATCTAGAACAGCCTGTTACACTTATCCCTACCGAGCTATCCCTACTGGTTGGGATAAATACACGTTTTAGTAGATTTATTTCTACCAGCAGTGATATGTGGAAATGAACAGTGCACATATCCTTACTGGTGTAACATATTTTAAATGAGTGAGCGAAGCGAGCAATGTTAGACTTTGGTAGCAACTTAACTTGGGTAGCAAGAAATCATCGGTTTTATACTTTTACCGGTAGGGATATATGTGTCACCGATAAATAGCAAGAATCGTAAGTTGATCAATTTTCTAGTTAGTTGATTAACTGACGAAAAATAACAAACGTTAGTAGAAATGTATTATTTAACGCAGTGCATTTTAGCTAATTGGTCAACTTACAGTACCTGGCAGTAATTTAATAATTTACGATTGTGCCACAAGTAAAATCATCCACTAACGAGCCAATCGTTGCTCAGTGTACTATTTAACGGTATACTATTACCCGTCACATAATACACTGTTCTCTGATTGGTCGAGGGCATTTTATAAGCATTTGGCTAGTGTTTATTCATAGAGTTATCAAACACTTAGATATGTTATTTTAATACCGATGATGAGATGTGAAAGATCATGTATATTTTTTTATATTTTATATTTATTCTTATTTAGCCATACAGTTTTATGACTTAGTATAATAAAAGGAAAAATATTTTAAATAACAAAAGATACTTGAGCTCAGATATTAATAATCACGTATTAACCTAATAAGTATTATAGTTAGTTTAATCAGTAAGTACAATCAGTCTGAATATCTATTATTTGTACTTATTCGTATTTCACTTATTTATTACTACATGTTAATAATTTATGGCATCTAGAGTTACACAAAACTTTGGCTATTTTGCAATTACACCTGTTAGTTACACACTGTATATTGTACAAGCACGTGAGTCGTTTAACCAATCAACGTACACCTCGCCTTCGTCGGATGATCTTACGACAAGGCGCCGTAAATTAATCAATTTACTAAAATACATACGTTAAATAATACATTTTAACTGCTGTTTATTATTTTCCGGGAGTTGATCAACTACCTTGAAAATTGATCAACTTACGAGTCTTGTTATTTTCCGGTGACATATGCACTGTCCATTTCCACATATCCCTATCAGTAGATATTCTAGTTGTTCAAATGTATTTAGTAAAAACTAGTTTTAACTAGTTAAAATGTGTTTTAACTAAAACAGCTTTTAACTGTAACATGTACAACTACAGTTAAGGTAAGACCTCACTGGTCGTAACTACGTGCCAGCGGAGCGACGCGACGCGGCCCAATTCAGTATCTGCACATAAACTGCAGCGGTGAAATAGCTCCCCCAAGGATTTCCATGACGACCGGTCTTGCGCTGCCCGCATCCAGCGGCTACCCGCGATCTTCACCAGGTCGTCGGTCCACCGCGTGGGAGGCCTGCAACGCTACGATTTCTGGTGCGCGGTCGCCACTCGAGAACTTTACTGCCCCAACGGCCATCTGTAACGGTAAACAGTTTCGGAGATATAACGTCTTCCTGTCTCACCCCTCTCTGCAACTAGAAAGATTTCGAGTTCTAGTCCTGGAGGTCAACCGACATGGTGGCGTTTTCATACAGACACTTTAACACGTCGATGTATCGAAAGTGAAATTGGCACCGCTGGAGAGACTAGCACAGCCCAGGTTTCGACCGTATCAAAGAATTTCTCATAGCCCACAAACGCCAGGCATAGTGGCTGATTGTACTCTCCAGTCTTCTGTATAATCTACACAGTGTATAAATGGGTCTTTGGTACTAAAGCCTTTTCGGAAACCAGCTTGTTCAGGAGGCTGGAAGTCGTCAAACCTGCGTGCGAGACGATTCGTAATGGCTCTCGAAAACAGCTTGTAGACATGGCTCAGAAGTGAGATGGGTCTGTAGTTCTTCAGTGTTGTTACCATTTTTGAAGAAAAGCACGACCACACTTTTGTGCCATGCCTTAGGCCTTTGTCCCTGGAGTATAATGGAATTAAATAACTTCTGAAGAGCTTTTAGTACTGGTGATCCACCTGCTTTCAGAAGTTCAGACGTAATTCCATCATCCTATGGGACAGTTGGTCGCCCTCACGGAAATAGAACAGTTTTCCGAATTAAAGGATCATGGTGTCCTCTCCCTCTTTTCGGACTTCACATAAACCTACGATATCCCACTGTAAACTGCTCAATCCTTCTTCGAGCTCTGAATAATTCTCATTAGTCCGCAGTGTAGGTTGCCATGGCCAATAGCAGGGCTGCTGGGGACTAGGGGCCGTTTTCTGGGTGTGGTATTCATAGGGGGGTTTGCCGTAATCGCCACGCTTGGTTGGCGGGTTGGCGATCGCAGTGTGGTTGCAGGTGTGTTGCAATGCACGGAAATGACGCTGCTGCCCATCATCCGTTTTTAAGTCCTTTACTCGACTCTTTCGACCCAAATTGGAAGAATTGGGATGGTCCTATTTTAAGCCGGGAGCCATACGGCCATACTGAATCAATAGTCTCAAGAAATAGAAAATGATTCTGAGTGAGATGATCATGTTTACTATGGATGGGGTACCTAGTTAGTTGTCTTTCTCTTAAAATGGAAAATCTCTAACAACTACATAGCATCAATAAATTTGCCCAAAATGTGTTGGGGGATTTGTTTTCCCTAAACATCAGTTATCTTTCAGCTTTACTTTCCTACATTAAATAGAGACTAGTAGTAGACAGTTTAGTTGCCCAGAATTAACTCCTTTCTAGTATCTTTTTGTTTTTATCTTATTATCCCTTGTTTCTTTCAGGAATATTTTACAATGCACAAGACTATTTACTTTACTACCCAAACGATCCTCCAGTATCAAGACTATTTGTACCGCAACCCAGTAACTATAAGTTGCCATATGAAAGCATTAAAATAAAAAGTAAAGATGGTTTCAAAATACACATGTTTCTAATCAAACAATCTGATAACAGTGTTAGTGCGCCAACTATGATATTTTTCCATGGTAATGCTGGTAATATGGGACAAAGGTGAGCAATCCATTAAAGCTGCATTTTTTTTGCTGATGGCACACATGTACCTATATAAATTTGTTTTCCGTTTCAATTAGTTTTAGCTGAAACATTTTTTTGCAGATTGGCAAATGCAAGTGGTTTCTATGAGAATCTAAAATTAAACATACTTATGGTGGAATACAGAGGGTATGGTATGTCAGAAGGAACCCCATCTGAAGAAGGCTTGTACCATGATGCACAGACAGCGCTTGACTATGCAAGACATAGAACTGACATTAACCCACATAAAATTATTGTGTTTGGCCGATCATTAGGTAAGTAATTAAGGTAGTGTTTGGTTAAGATATTTCAGTACCTATTTCGATTTCAGTATATTAAGTGGAATGTAATATATTCAGATTCAGTGTATAGAGGACCTACTTGGACAATAAAAAATAATTTGTACAGTCATGCTGTGCATACTACGAGTATGTCGCATAACTTTCCAAATCTGATATGGGTCTATCAAATCGACAATAAAAATTTACACTTTCTTGTGGTACCAATGAACAAAGGTACCTATACAGGGTGTTTCATACACACTTTCAAGTAGTGGTTAAGAGATGGATCACCTGGTGGGGTATCCGAATCACCTCATGTATGTTTTTTTATTCATAACATGTTCTGTGAAAGTCTATGGTTTTCGAGATATTCATATTTTTATTTTTATATTTTGAAAAACATTTAGCCAGCCAAATAAAAAAATAAAATAATAATAATATTCGGTGGCTCAGTGGTAAGTGCGCTTGACTACTGATCCGAGAGTTGTGGGTTCGATCCCCACCCAGGGCGAACATTTGTGTGATGAGCAGATTTGTTTGCTCTGTGTCTGGGTGTTAAATATCTATATATGTATGTATTTAAACGTATATAAGTAATTATATCAGTCTCTGGTTCCCATAACACAGGGAATCCTACTTTGGGGCCAGATGACCATGTGTGGTTTGTCCCAGAATATTATTATTATTATTATTAAATACAAGAAAAACTTCTTCATTTTATCAGCTTAACGAAAAAAGTAATGAGATTTAAAAAAAACAAACTAATTACACCAAAATTAATGGTTTCTGTAAAAAGAGTATATCAGGTCCCATTGTAATTTGTAAAAAATATTATATAATATATGTTTTATAATTTCCAATATTTATCATGCCTTTGCTATCATCAGACATCTGTGACTCTAACGTCATTTTGATAATATTCTTAAATCCGAAAATAAGAACCAAGGTTTTTTCATACAAAATTGTTATAGAAAATATACGAGACATGATCTGGTTAATTCCCAATTTTTATTTCGTTTGTTTGTGAACTCTTTATTGTACAACAAAATATACAATCTGGGGGCACGGCAGTGCCCCCGCCAAGTCGAGAAAAAAAAGCGGCACGGCCGTACCATCCTTTTCTCGAAGCAGTTCAGGCCATTTTCGACCCCCCCACAACTTCGTTGTAGATAAACCTAGAAGCCTGAATTTTCTGTACCCAAGCAGGCATCATATAAGCACGGTATATTCCAAATTTCATTCAATTTGAACCAGTACTTTAAGAATTATAACTAGTCAAAGTTTCCTAATTTGTCACTCACTGACTGACAGATCATCAAAATTCCAAGGCACTTCTAGCCGACATAGAAGATTCAAATTTAGAATACAATTAGTCTTTAGTGTATAAAGCAAGGAAAAACTCAAACATTTTGCAATTTCGGTCCAGTTTTCTAGTTACATAAACTACATAAATAACTTTGTAATCCCATATAAAATATATAGGATTACAAAGTTATTTATGCAGTCGCAGGACCGAACTCCTTGATTTACTAGTTTTTAAGGCGCAGTTCATGAATCAATGTAGTTTTCTACAAAAATAAGTGAAATCCCACCAAAAACATCCTGTAAAAACTAGCCAAGTCTCGATTGAGCTGCTTGTTTTTCTATAAAAAGTAATGAAATCTCTAAACAAAGCCAAGCCTAGTCTAGGGTTCTTTACTGCGATTTCTTTATTATTATGGTTAGATTTTATGTGACTTGGCCGTTGACTTGGATGTCTCAAGGAGTAAATATGCATAAAGAATGTTCAACGGCAGGTCACATAAAATCTAACCATAATAATAAAGAAATCGCAGTAAAGAACCCTAGACTAGGCTTGGCTTTGTTTAGAGATTTCATTACTTTTTATAGAAAAACAAGCAGCTCAATCGAGACTTGGCTAGTTTTTACAGGATGTTTTTGGTGGGATTATATATACACAATAGAAGTATACACAAAGGCCGACTGATCCCAAACAGGGATCTCTTCCAGCCAACCCCTAATCGCTGAAAGGATTTAAACTTTAAGCAGAAACAGATTAGTACACAATTTATAAGAACTAAAAACAATAATCTAAAGTAATAACCGCCTCCGTGGCGTAATGGTTAGCCCATTCGCTTCACACCAGGAGGTCGCGGGTTCGATTCCCGCGGGTTTGACCCCAATTTGTAAGACTCGGTTTGGTTGGTGGTAGGGCATTTTCTAAGCCCGCCTGGCTAGCTACCACCATCTTATCTAAGTCGTGCCGCCAAACATCAGTGTTAACAACATTGATGTGTTCCGGCTTGAAGATAAGATAGCCAGTTCTCCATTGCGTTGGAGAATCTTGGTAAGCCCGCTTCCATCTTCGGCATCATCGTCACTTACCATCAGGTGAGATGATGCCAAGGGCTTACCAATTATGAATAAAAAAAATAAACAGATATAAACTACAATTAGATAAAGACTGGGACGTAGCTAAAAAGGTAGTAAATGAGCAAAAGCTACTTTGGTCTATGGGTAGCTTTCAACCATTGAAATCACCTGGACCAGATGGGATCTATCCCATCCTACTACAAAAAGGATCAAAGGCACTGCTTAAGCCATTATGTAGGCTATACAAAGCGTGTATCGCCTTCGGATATATTTCAAAAATCTGGAGACGTGAAGGTGGTCTACTTGCCAAAGCCAGGAAAAGATTGCTATGATAAACCGAGGTCCTACAGACCCATAAGCCTTTCATCATTCCTACTGAAGGCTTTGGAAAAGCTGGTAGACAAACATATAAAGGAGGGTCCCCTGCGGAAAAAACCACTTCATGGACTATAATGTGCATATCAGTTTGGCAAATCGACTGAAACAGCACTTCATCTTGTAGTATCACGTGCTGAAAGAGCGTTGGAGAACCAGGAGGTATGTGCTGCTGCCTTCCTTGATATATAAGGAGCCTTTGATCGCACTACCTTCGAGGCAATCCAGAATGCAGCTATCTTCCATGGTATAGACCAAACGTTATGCAAATGGATAGGTAGCATGCTTAGGAAGAGAATTATAACATCTTCACTAATGGGGGACGAGGTTACTGCCACCACTACGAAAGGATTGGTGGCGTCAAGGTCAAGGTGGCGTTCTGTCACCAACACTTTGGAGCCTAGTGGTAAACTCGCTTCTACAGGAGCTGAACACCGGACCTCTTTACACGATTGGTTATGCTGACTACCTAGCTATACTAATCAGCGGCAAATTTCCGAACATAGTATCGCAAATAATGCAAAAGGCCTTGCGTAAAGTTGAAGGTGGTGTGGTGAAAATCACATATCGATTAACCCTAACAAGACAACGGTTGTACCATTCACCAGGAAAAGAAACCTACAAGGTTTACAAACTCTCAAACTGTATGGTACAGAACTAAACTGGTCCACGAGCGTCAAATATCTAGGCTTGACCTTGGATAAAGAACTAACGTGGAGTCTGCACACGGAAAGGATCATGGTCAAGGCCATTAGAATCTTTGATATGCTTAGATCTGCGTACGGAAAGACCTGGGGCTTGAAACCCAGAGTCATACACTGGCTATACACAATGATCTTCTTCTTCTTTTAGAATCGATGGTTTGAATATTGACACTTGTTATTTTATATCTTATTGGCCCAATAGGTAGCCACGCGTATGCCATTATCAGTGGCCCCCCAGAGGGCTTCTCGTTGTGGGATAAAGCTTTCCGTGACAGGGAAGGTCTTTTTCCATAAACTGGATTTAGCCATTAGCGGGTCATCTTGTGGCTTTGCTACAGTGGCTAGGAAGCTCTTGCGGCTTTTTAGTCTGGGACGGGCTGGGCTGCATCCGAACATGGGGTGTCTGGGGTCGAGTTCTTGTTTGGCTTTCTCGACTGAGCACGCTACCTCTCTCCGAACGCCAGGTGGGGCGATCCCTGCCAGTGGATACAGCTTACTTATCGGAGTCGGTTTTAAACAGCCCGTTATTGTCCGGAAGTTTGATTTAGAGCTGTATCCACTAGTTTCGTATGGGCAGAGCGGTCCATACCGGACAAGCATATTCACCGGTGGAGAAGCAGAGCGCCAACTCTCTCATCCGTAAAGTTCCCGGTGAAGCTCCCCACTTGGTCGAGGTCAGCTTTGCAAGGAGGTTATTTCTAGTGGACACCTTATTCGCAACGTTTTCATAATTCGCCTTATACGTTAAGGCCCGGCCCAGCACGACACCAAGATACTTAGGGTGATTGCAGTGATTAATTGGTACTTCTTGCCAGCTGATGTTGAGTATACGTTGGGTATTACGAGAGTTTCCAGTGCCATCGTCAGGTTGTACTCTGCCTCTTCAAAGCTGTTCGTCTGTGAAGCCAATGCAAGTTCGTCAGCATATATGAAGCGTGACGTGTTGGCGGTGGAGGGTTGGATATATGTTAAACAAGGGAGGGGCTAACACGCTGCCCTGTGGAAGACCGTTTTTCAGTGAGCGCCATCTGCTTTTTCCGGAAAGTAGATGAACCTGAAAGCGTCTGTTATGGAGCAGCTCGCTTAGGATCTTGACGAACTTTCTGTCTCCGGTTAATTCCCCCACTTTCCAGAGAAGCCGTTTCAGATTGACTGTTGTTTGATTTGCTCAACTGATATATTATCAACGCCTGAGGCCTTTCCAAGTTTGAGTGACTTTATTGCTGTCGCAATATCACTAATTGTGAAAGCTTCACAGACGGATTTCTGTGACGCTGGAAAGTCACATTTGGGGACTTTGTTGAGCCGGCGGTGGGTTGGTTTGCCGTTTATCAGCAACTGGTGAGCTATTTGGTTCGCAGTCACTTGGTCTGGGGACGTAGGTGGAGGCGGAGTTTTCGTAAGGTGGACCACGCTTTTTTACTATTGTGGGTCATATCTACAGAGGTGACGGTGTCTATGTATTTCTCGCGTCTGCTTTCACTTATCGCCGATAGAAGACTCCGGTATTTATTGTATCCTCGGAGAACGGGTCCTCACTATACAACAATTCGTATTCTTCTAGAAGTTTTGCAGACTCTGAAGATAGCCCCGGTATGTATGCTGTACGGCATCCTCGAGGGATACACTGGCGTGAGACGGTAGACACGACATCTACAAAATGGTCATAATTTTTGGGCGTGGGCGCAACATTAGTCAAGGCGGTGTCGACTTTTTGTGAGAATTCTTCCCAATTTGCCTTCTTGTAATTAAAGCGTCGTCTGAAAGGCACTTTGAGTGGACGAACGGCTGCAACAATTTGACACATTACAGGTCTATGCTGTGTTCTGGGTACAGGTCCGCTTATCGTCTTGGTGCATCGAGCGCTGGTGCAGATGCTGAAATAAATGAGATCTGGGTTGTACCCACGTTTCCAGCGGCTGCTGTTAAAAGAGGCTGGTAGTTTTGAATTGTGGACCAGCACAAGATTATTTGCTTCTCCCCAGTCCTCTACTGCTTGGCCGTCTCTGTCTGTATTTCGATAGCCCCAGTTAGTGCTGTGGCTATTGAAATCGCCTATTACTATTTTGATCTGGTGCTTGTCGAAGTTAGAGGGTTTGCGGAAACAGAAAGGTGTTCCTGGCGGTTTGTATACAGACGTCACCGTGCAGTTACCAAGTTCTACGGTTATGATTTCGATAGAGTTTTCGGAAGAGCAGCAAGCTGAGATTACGTTTGAGCCGGGAGCTACAAACACTGCGTTACCGTGCTTCGGATCTGGGATCTCGGCTATTAAAGTCATTCCGGATATGTATGGCCTGCTCTGATCGACGTCGCGATGAGTTTCCTGGACGCACAATACGTCACAGTGTGTCTTTTTGCACAGATTTAAGAGAATCTATGACTTAATTGCAGAGAAACCCTCGATGTTAATAGATATGACAGTCAAAGCAGGATCGGACAGTGTCCGATTGGTTGTCGCTGAAAAGGGCCGTTTGTTATTAGGGTAAACCATCGTGTTTGAAGGATTAGTCAGACACGCAGAGGTGACTGTCCAGGTGCGCCGGTCGTGGCAAGTTGATGTGCTTATACGTCGCTCGGGGAGGCTCCTTCCATACACAATGATAGTAAGACCCATTATTACCTATGGCAGCATTGTGTGGTGGCCAAGAACGGAGTTAGGCACATGCAGGCAAACACTGACAAAACTTCAGCGGTTGGCTTGCCTGGCAATTACTGGAGCATTTCGTACAACACCTACTGCATCTATGGAAATGCTGCTAAATCTAAAGCCGCTTCAAATACACATTCAAACGGAGGCAGCCAAGGCCCTACACAGGCTATCGTTAAATGGCATGTGGAATTTTGACATGGACAAAACCAGACATACCAATCTACCATTAGACACAGGTATGGGAAGGCTTATGCGCATGGGATGTGACAAAATACAGACTGTGCACATATTCAAAAAAGAATATAAAATCTACAAGGGAAGATGGAGTAAAGGACTTAAACAACAAGGACCAAACACTCTTACATAGTACACAGACGGATCGAAAATGGAGTCTGGTGCTGGTGCAGGCGTCTATGCTAAGGATTACTCAGCGAGTATCAGTCTGGGGCAATATGCAACAGTCTTCCAGGCGGAAACTTATGCTATTATTGCATGTGCACAGGAGATTATAGACATGGAAGTCAAAGACAAAACCATCTATATTCTCAGCGATAGCCAAGCTGTTCTTAAAGCTCTGGACTCCTTCAAGGTTGACTCTGGGCTAGTGCTAAATTGTGTAAAGGTCCTCAACAAGGTGGGCCGACACAACAAACTGCAACTGGTCTGGGTCCCTGGACACGTAGGAGTAGAAGGTAATGAAGAAGCAGACAAACTGGCTAGAATGGGATCACAGACAACAATGTGTGGTCCAGAACCGAGGATAAGGCTACCAAGGAGCACTATTATAAGGGCATTAAAGGAACAGGCCGAGGGAAGACACAGATTGACATGGCTATCTAGGGATGGACACAAACACTCTAAGCTCTTCATCGGTGAGGTCACCACAGGGGCAACCGAGTACATATGGAATAACAGCGGGACGCGTGTCAGGGCTGTGACAGGAGCGTTGACGGGCCACTTCGCCACAAACGCTCACCTGCAAAAAATCGGCCTGACGAATGACCCGACCTGCAGGGCCTGTGGTGAAAATACAGAATCAATGGAACACATACTGTGTCACTGCGATGTCCTGGCTAGCAAGCGTATGTACCTCCTAGGTGATGGCTACCCAAAACCGGAGGACTACAAGCACTTTCCCATCAGCGGAATTGCTGCATTGATGCAGCACATCTTCGAGTAGGTTGGGGTGCAAAGGTTATAGGGGTAAACACAAAAGATCCCATTAGGTCGAAGTGTCGCCGCAACTGCGGCCCCCACTTGCAAAGATAAGATAAGACAATTAGATGTCGCTCGCGTTGATCTCTTTTGTTAGTAATGTGAATACGTATCATTGTCATGTAAGAAAGTGTAGCAGTACGGAACCCTCTGAGCGCGAGTATGACTCGCACTAGACCGGTTTTTTAGTATTTTTATTATAGCGGCAATTGAAATACACATTGTGTAAAAATTTCAACTTTCTACCTATTACGGTTCATGGAATGCAGCCCGCTAACAGACGGACAGACAGCGGAGGCTTAGTAATAGGGTCCCGTTAGTCACCCTTTGGGTGTACGTGTACGGAACCCTAAGAAGAGTACTATTTCAGTTCCCTCAGGAACTGATTTGGACTATGCTATTTTCACGGGATAAAAAGTAACCTTTGTCCTTCTCAGTGACACAGGCTACCTGTATGCCAAATTTGATCAAGATTGGCCGAGATGTTGAAACATGAAAAGGTAACAAACAAACACATTTTCACATTCATAGTATTAGTTAGGATTGACTTACCAAGTCATCAAGCTCTATTGTCTTGTTCCATCACTGATGAGAGAAACAAGATATTTTGTGGAATAAAAATTAAAGTAAAATTACACCTAGTTTAATTTTTCAGGAGGTGCTGTAGCAATTGATTTGGTGTCAAGACCGGAGAACCGAAACAAAGTTTGGGCACTTATTGTAGAAAACACTTTTACCAGTATACCAGATATGGCACAAATAATCCTCAAGTGGAGATTTTTAATATGGTTGCCATATTTTATCCATAAAAACAAGGTACTTTTGTTAATTATTATCGAATTATTGTTCTAAGAAGGCTGTATTCTATCACTGATGTTCAAACATTTTAGCTGATTTCTTATAAAATATGCAGTACTTTTTGTTATTGCGACACATTCATTACAATAAGAGGATGAAAGTAAAATTTATAAACTTCCCAATATTCTCTCGAGCGTGCATTCTACCCTTGCGCCAGTAAATATGTCCCAAGTCGCCGGTATTTCTAACTTAAAAAACTAAGGAGCAAGTACTTAGTCAAACAAGGCGGTATGAATCTACCTCAAAATGATATATAGTACAATACCTACTAAAATACAAGTAACTGAATACAAAAAAGAGTGTCCAAAACACATCTTTGTCGCATGAAAATTTCAGTTTCTCTTTTTTTTTTAAGATTAGAAAAGACAATACCGAGTATTCTACGTATTACCTAACGTACGTATTTATTATCACATAACGAAAATAAGTGATCTACTTATTGTACAGAATTTATATTTAAGATGAGATATGCGAATTTTTGGGGTATGTGTAAACCTAATATGTTACCTCGATTTAAAAAAAATATGTTTATTAACTATTTTAGTCAGACTTTATCCAAGTCCAAAACGTGATTGGTGAAAATTGACTCAAAAAAAAATAAACCCAAAGTAGACTCTTTAGTCCAGTAACTTTATACATCACAGTATGCGTCAAATCCGGTAGTTCAGATTTTTTGCAGACTTGTTTATGATGTTGGCCTAATGAATAATCCAAGTTTGTGACAACGAGCGCCGAACGCAACTTTGTCAAAAATCGTAAAAACCGCAAAAAATCGTTATTTTTTCAAACTTTTCCGATTATAACCCTAAAGGACTAGTTTTTCAAAAAACTTTCTAAGACGTTTTTAAAGTAGACAAAATTTTCTAGAATATGCTACTAGAACTGTCTCTGTAGACCCAATAGTTTCCGAGATTAAGCCTTTCAAACGTTTATTCCCATTTGCCCCCTTCGGAGCTTGCCACCGGAGTGGCGGTTGGCACTAATTAGGTCATTTTAATTGGATCATTTTTTTCGAACTTAGCATTTTTTTTGCATTTCTGCCGTTCTGAATGAATTTTGACCCTGATTATACTATCGAAGCCCTATACTTGTATGATGGGATGTTAAAAAAGAAAATGAGAAGTGTGAACGATGATGTTTAAGCTAAGCTATGAATAATCAATTAAAAAAGGTAAGTACAGCAAAAGTAATAAGTTTATTTATTAGGAAATTGAGTAATATTCAAAATCAAAAAAATTAATAAATTTTGCCTTCTTGGAAGGTCCTGGTAGAGGTTCGTCCATATCTGGATCGACGTATTGGGATGGCATATCCATGGGGATGGTGGGGGACGTTGATAAATCGTCGTCGCCTTCTGGGATATCTACTACTGCAACATCAGGTATATTGTCACAAGAGGCCCCGCTGCAGTGCCTGCAGACTGATGAGCATTTTAATCCTGCCTTCCTGCAACTGCACGCGTTCCCACAACCCTTCGTGCAGCCGCAAGAAATCATCCGCAAGAGGTATTGTGAGGCTGCATCTCTGGTCATCATTTTGGGTTTGAGGCCTTGTGGCGTGGATATCCACCCCCAGGAGATAGGGTGCAGTGTGTTTCCCAACCACGCCTGTACCTATAAGAAGATTGTACATGAGAATAGAAAATGATGAATGATATGTAGCTGATGCAAGGACAAATTTTTACCTGATGGTATGTCCGCAAGGAGTTAAATCGAGCAGTCTCGTGTAGGAGGTAACCTGGCTAGATTAAAGCTGGTTTTCGTCGCATTCGTGGCGAATAGTTGATACCACAGCTCGTCAAGGTTATGGGTGTTGGGATTGCCTCCGTATAGAGCAATTATGACTCGCTCTCCTGCTGCTGCTATCTCGTCATGTGTAGAGTTGGTGTCGAGAAAAATTCAACGTCCGGTTTTTTTTCGATTATGGACATCATCTGCATCTTCCCTAAGCCAAAGAAGCAGGATGTCGAGTCATAACCACTAAATTCATGGATGAAGAGGAAAAGCTCTGGTTTCATAGAGGATTATGAAGAAGCGATGCTGGGATGCTTTGCCTCTTCCACATTTATTGTAAAAAAAATCACGTTGGTTTGAGATCGCAATAAGAATGATCAGCAAGTCAATGTCCTCACCAACAACTACCACTATATCATACGTAGAGGCAGCAGTTACAGCTGTAGTGATGATGAGCCTATGAGCATCTTCTTCTGCTTGGAGTACTTGAATGTTGTGATTTCCTATTTTTGTTGTCAGCAGCTTTATGAAACTAATCTTGTTTTTGTCATTGTTTTCTCATCAACCTTTATCTCTCGTGATGAGTGTAACTTGGCTCTTCGATGGGAACTTCATCCCGCTAGAGTTATTCGAGTGACGTCTAAAATATTGCAAAAAATTGCGAATTTCGAAAAAAAAAAGAACTTTGAAAGGCCTATTCTCGGAAACTATTGGGTCAACAGAGACAATTCTAGTATTATATTGTAGCTAATTTAGTCTTCATTAAAAACGTCCTATAAAAGTTTTTTCAAAAACTAGTTCTTTAGGGTTATAATTGCCAAAATTTTAAAAAGTAACGATTTTTTTGCGATTTTTGACAAAGCTGCGTTCGGCGCTCGAGGTCACAAACTTGGATTATTCATTAGATCAACATCATAAACAAGTCTGCAAAAAATCAGAACTACCGGATTTGACGCATACTACTACCCCATACTTACAGGCGACAAAGTTACTGGACTACTTCCTTTGTCCCTTTTTTTGTTGTTTTGAGGTATTTTCCACAGCGAAATTTTGTGAAAACAAAGGTAGTTGTGATTGTTATAACATAACTTACTCAAACTATTTTTTTAAATTTTATTACTTAGTTTTCACATTGAAATTACAATTTAATCTGGGCGCTTACGTTTTTTAGTTCTGGCCCACGCGCATGAACCTGTCGGGCTAAGAGGCCGGAAGAAATTATTACTACTTAATTTATTATTTTTCTTATTTTATTATTACTTTCTTCCTCTGCACTCAGTCGCCCCTAAGCTTTGTCGATGACGGACCCATGCTTGAGGCTCCCACATCCCAGCTTTAGCATGCAAATAAACAAATCATTAAAATAAAAATACTTGAAGTCGCATTGAATTAAAGTTTTATACAATTCATGAGGTTTTTTATGACATAATATCAGCATCACTGCCAAACATCTGCCAAAAATCAAACCGAAAAAATTGTCAATGCGATCGATTCCATTCCGATTTTTTTGCCGCACTGCGCTCTGTTTGCCGGTTCTAATTTAGTTCAACATCATCATCAGCCGAAAGACAGCCACTTCTGGACGGAAATTTCTTTAACGATTGGTCTTGCACTGCCGTGTCTAGTGGTTTCCCACGACCTTCACCAGGTCATCGGTTCACCAAGTAGGAGGCCTTTCCTACGCCACAGTGTATGCGAACTCCCCACGGAGAACCTTCTGGCAAGAGCGTCAAAGTCAAGCCAAATACGCCGTTCGCTAGTCCATGGTTGCCCAATATTAGGGCAACTCTCGAGCTGATCATCATCAACTACGACTTCAGTTCATGAAAAGGCCAAGTAACCCATAGTGGATTCGCTAAATACTTTTTGGATTTCTCTAGCAAATTGACCTGCTGTACCTTTAGGGAAGTTAATTTTTTTGTGAATTGATAAAATGGATTTCACGTGGAAAGTTTTTCAGTTTCATGAGTGAAAGCCATAGTCATAATATTGCCAGACCTTTTTTATCACCCGGTATTTACCCTAGTCGTGTTCGTGCTACTGGTCGTAGTCATAGTCGTGTAGATGACGTGGTTGTGGTCGTGGTAGCTTTTACTGTCGTGGTCATGGTAGCGATCGTAGTAGTGGTTCACGTACTAAATTACCATCTCCCCCAAGACTATTCGAACGAGTGGACCGGTTTTAGGAAGATTATGGCCCTAACCGATGTTCCCACACAGCTTTGCAAATAGCTGGTAAATCAGATACATAGTAGTAAGACTTTGGGTAGTGGGCTAACGACCTGGTGAAGGTCAAAGCCGCTGGATGGCGGCAGCGCAGGACTTGTCGTTGTGGAAATCCTCGGGGAGGCCTTTGTCCTTTGAAAGTCACTTGGCTGTTCTTTTCTTATTATTTGCCTAGTTTTAGCTACAATCTTTACACCCAATTATATTATAGTGCGACCCGCTTGCCGTTGCGTGGCACAGCACGCTTATTTTGTGTTCGGGGGAAACGAGAGCTCGGATGAGGAGACTCCGCCCATCGAGCATTGAAAGTTTTTTCGCTACTCGTCTTAACGTCGACTTTATTTGCACCAGAACCAATTATTTTACCTCTGTGTATAAGGTGTTCTATCTTATTATCTGCGCAAGCTGCAAGGGGCGCTGCTGTTCATGAAACTAAACAATTTTTCCCAAAGAACCCTAAAAAAATCAATCCATTCTCGAGATAAAGTTTGTATGAGGAATCTTTTTTTTTTGTTAGTTTACCATGGAATCCAAAGTTGCTCAGTTTCACGAGTCGAATCGCTCTTTCTAGCGTCGTTGGCAGATATTTTGAAAACATGAGGGGTACGTAAATCTGCAAACCTCTTATCTGGTGGCTCAGCCCATGAAATGTTAACAACTTTCCATTACGAATCAAAATTCGCAAAATGATGTGGACTTCCCATACAAAGTTAGATGAACAAATGTTCAATTGGCATGAGATTTTCCATTTTTTTTAATGTATTTACATGGAACAGCTTGCAGTTATGTATGTACTACCAGTCAACAATGTATACCTCATCATCATATCAGCCGAAGGAAGTCCACTGCTGGACATAGGCCTCCCCCAAGGATCTCCACGACGACCGGTTCTGCGCTGCCCGCATCCAGCGGCTTCCCGCGACCTTCACCAGGTCATCGGTCCACCGAGTGGAAGGCCTGCCTACACTACGCTTTCCGGTGCGTGGTCGCCACTCGAGAACTTTACTGCCCCAACGGCCATCTGTTCTACGAGCAATGTGCCCCGCCCACTGCCACTTAAGTTTAGCAATTCTGAGAGCTATGTCGGTTACTTTGGTTCTCTTACGGATCTCCTCGTTTCTGATTCGATCACGCAGAGAAACTCCGAGCATAGCACGCTCCATTGCCCTTTGGGTGACCTTGAGCCTTCTTATGAGGCCCATAGTAAGCGACCATGTCTCAGTTCCGTACGTCATCACTGGCAACACACATTGGTCGAAGACCTTGGTCTTAAGACACTGCGGTATCTGGGACGTAAAGATATTGCGAAGCTTCCCGAACGCTGCCTATACGAATGTATACCTATATCAAATTATTTGGCTTTTGAAGTTTCTTAAGTGCATGAAACAGAGTTGTCACGTCTTGTTTATTGTTACGTCCGGGCAGTACCGGACGGATTATCAGTGCATTGGAACGATCTTGATAAAATACAATCTTTCTTTTTACCTCGAATACTGAATTACCGCCGCCATTTTGTCATTTTTCAGTACCGATCTTTGGATAAAATATGTTCAGTGTTAATACCTACCGTCTTCATTTGCGGAGCCAACGACGCGCTCGTACCGCCGGCCATGGGCAAAGAACTCTATCTAAGGTGTGGCGCTCTTTGTAAAAAGCTGGTAGTCATCCCTGGAGGAGGTCATGATGACACCTGGACCTGCAGAGAATACTACGAAAATATTAAACAATTTTTAGAAAATGCTCCTTTTGGGGCCGAGAGCGAAGGCTTTTTTGATAGTTCTAATCACACTGTGCTTACAGTTTAATTGGTTATTTATTGTTACCCAGTAACCTTAACATCTTGCGTCAGATGCGATAGTTCTGATTTTTTTCTTAGTTTATAATGAAAAATCCATATTTGTGACGAACGAAACCTCGTCAAAATTGTAATCAAATTTTGTTCAGTTTTTGGCGATTTCAACACTCACAGACAAGTTTCTTGAGAAAACTACTGATTTTTTCTATGTTTTGTTTAGACAAGAACCGTCTTTTATCAGGTTTGCAAGATATAGACTGCTAAAGTCGCAGGATAAAACTTTATAAACCTGTATTTCTAAAGATGTGAGGTCAACAGGGACGGTTATTTTCTCACATTGCAGAAAATTTCTGCTACTTGGAAACGTACTAAGTAGTTTTTTTAAAGTACCTAACTAGTTTTTGGGGGTAAAAACCACCAAAAACTGAAGAAAATTGTGATTTAATTTTTGATAACGCTACTGCGTTAGTCCCTCGTGGTAAGGAATGTTGACTGCTAGTCATTTGAGTTACTTTTATCCATCTGTCAAAAACGACATTTTGTTCTAAAAATATGTGACGAAATAGTTTCTCAGCGTTATTGACGTAGGTACTCATTTCGTGAATTTTACTAATTATAAATTGAAGAATTGATGGAAAACAAAACATTGAAATTTCTGAAGAATTAGGAAATATATTTCATAATATATTTTTGATGCAGTCACAAAAATCTGTTCTACCGGATCTGAAGCAAGCGTAAACAAAGCTCAGATGACAAGGTTATGGGCTTTATTATTTATATGTATTTTAGATTGCTTTTTCTCTTGACGTTTTGTCTTGTAATTTGAAGTTACTTTTTGATTGTCTTACACTTGTAGATATGGAGATATACAGGGTCTTCGGCAGATGGTTGAAAATACGAAAATGGGGGATAGGTGGGGTCGCCTCCCACCTATTTTGAGAATTAAAAAAAATCTAGGACTTGTAATTTTTTTTACAGGATTTTTTTTCCTTTTTTTAGAAATTTTGCCATTTTTATACCTTTGAACACATGTAACTTTTTGTTTTTTAAAGCTAGCTCCAAAATCTTTTTTTTAATAGACTTTTATACGATTTTCGGCTCTAAAAGAAATTATGTTTGTTTTAAGTTATTGCTAAAAACAAAAATGTGGGCCCCCGAACTTAAAAAAAAGTTGAACAAAAATTTAAAAGTCAACTTTGCGATGCATTTAAAAAAAATAATGGGGCTGGAAGGCTTCTGTTTTTTTTAAAACATCTCTAAAGCTTAGGCTTTTGAATGGTATGTAATTTGTTTCGTTATCTTTTTTGTAACCGGAGTTGTTAATTTTTTTTACTCAATTGGACCATGTTGACGAAATTCCACTAGTTACATGTTTTGTGAAATGTATCAAATGCAAAGTTGAAAATAATGTAAATACTTACTGTTGGGACGGTTACAAAGAGCAGGTACGTTTTTTTACATTCTTGCACACACATAATGGCTATCTTTTGTCATTTATTGGCATATTGGAGTTAGCACTTCCATATGCCAATAAAATGTCCGCATATTCCGCATTGGTAAATTGAGCCATTTTAAACCACAACAAAGTCTTAACAAAACGTCTGATAATAACAAAAAGTGACAAACAACAAAAAAACTTAACAAAATCACAAACACAGCAAAGTGAAATTAACGAAAACAAAAAAAAAACGTTAACGTTATTAACGTTTGTGATTTTGTTAAGTTTTTTTGTTGTTTGTCACTTTTTGTTATTATCAGACGTTTTGTTAAGACTTTGTTGTGGTTTAAAATGGCTCAATTTACCAATGCGGAATATGCGGACATTTTATTGGCATATGGAAGTGCTAACTCCAATATGCCAATAAATGACAAAAGATAGCCATTATGTGTGTGCAAGAATGTAAAAAAACGTACCTGCTCTTTGTAACCGTCCCAACAGTAAGTATTTACATTATTTTCAACTTTGCATTTGATACATTTCACAAAACATGTAACTAGTGGAATTTCGTCAACATGGTCCAATTGAGTAAAAAAAATTAACAACTCCGGTTACAAAAAAGATAACGAAACAAATTACAAACCATTCAAAAGCCTAAGCTTTAGAGATGTTTTAAAAAAATCAGAAGCCTTCCAGCCCCATTTTTTTTTTTAAATGCATCGCAAAGTTGACTTTTAAATTTTTGTTCAACTTTTTTTTTAAGTTCGGGGGCCCACATTTTTGTTTTTAGCAATAACTTGAAACAAACATAATTTTTTTTAGAGCCGACAATCTTATAAAAGTCTATTAAAAAAAAGATTTTGGAGCTAGCTTTAAAAAACAAAAAGTTACATGTGTTCAAAGGTATAAAAATGGCAAAATTTCTAAAAAAAGGAAAAAAAATCCTGTAAAAAAAATTACAAGTCCTAGATTTTTTTTAATTCTCAAAATAGGTGGGAGGCGACCCCACCTATCCCCCATTTTCGTATTTTCAACCATCTGCCGAAGACCCTGTATAAAATTTTCCTTTTATTTCATAACTAGTCTAAAGCTAATAAGCGCAGTCTTTACATACGAGCATAGGGTCATTTTAGTAGGTACCTTTCTACTATAATTATGTAGGTATCTGATTTTCAGTGCCAATGAAGATGACGTGACATTTTGTTTTATCCGCCAACAGGAAGGGTTATAAATCTTACCGGCTTATGTATGTTTGAATACAAACAAATATAAGTCACCCACCAAAAATACTGAACCGATTTAAACAAATGAGGTGTTAGTTTAGTTAGCATTATGTGAATTAGTTTTAGTCATAGGAGATTAAATTAAAAATAAATCACAGAAAATTCAAACATTCCAGGTCTTTGTGTTGTACAATACTTATGTGGTCGTAATTTATCAATCTAGGTGAAACTTATCTTTCTTATCGGATATCCAAGGCTTCCTCGGTTTATACAGTGAAAAGTTTATTAAACAAATTCATAATATTTTTTTAAAATTCTGAAAACACAACTCTTGTATTTGTGGTTCCTACGCAAGCTACGTCGCGTGCAAGGAGTTTTTAATTTTGTATTTAATCCGCCTAAGCTGGCCGCAAAGGTACGGTTTCCTGATCAGGAATTCAGATTCTGAGACCATTCGGAAATCATCTCCAACGCAGCGCTCACATATATTTTTGTTTTTTAGACGCACGCTTAGATAAACTTTCATTCAGAACCGCCGCGCTAGCATACGACAAAACGGATTTTAGTGATATTTGGGTTAGGAATATTTCGATGGGGTTAGGGCAACTTTTTCCCTTAGTAATGGCTCTGGGCAGCGCAGAAAAGGTCGTCGTGGAGATCCTTGGGGGAGGCCTATGTCCAGCAGTGGACTTACTTCGGCTGATATGATGATGATGATGATGAATGGCTCCAAGGATTTCAATGAAACTGTACGTTACTAACTTTATACGCCTTTTTTAAATTAAAAAATTGAGTGCGTTTGACTATATCTCACCTGATGGTAAGTGACGATGTAGTCGAGGATGGTACACGCAAACTCAAATAATGCCTATTCACTCTCGCCTTGAAGATCCCTAAATTGTAGGATTCGGGAAACACAGACGCAGGCAAGGAGTTCCACTCCCTCGCTGTCCGCATAATAAATGAGAAAGCGTAACGGTTCGTGCGTACAGGCTGAATATCAACAACAAAGGGGTGGAACCTCCCCCTGCGTCTCGTTGACCGAAGGTGGAATGGAGCTGGGGGAATGAGGTCGTGAAGTTCTTAAGCACACTCTCCGAAATGAATTCGATAGAAAACCGTAAGACAAGCAACTTTGCGGCGATGCTCTCAAGACTTTGAAGCTTGTTTTTGACAAGCTCATCGTCACCAATGAGTCTCCGAGCGCGCCGACAAATGAAGCTTACTATTCATGGAAAAATCAGAATAATATACTTCCCATATACTAGGGCCTTTGTTATTTTTTCTTAAAAAATGGCTCTAACGATTTTCATAAAAAAATAATAAGGCCTACTACACTGGGTAGTTCATCCTTTTATGGTAACTCCCATATAAACCCAGATTATTTGCAAATTTTTCACCAAGTTATGAAACACCTTTTTTCTTTTTTTATGTTGATTTATATATGCCAGAAGGTGAAGGCTACCTGGAAAAGTATCTAAAGCGTAGATGTACAATTTATTTTGGTGCAACTCGAAATGCCAGTGAGAAATATATGTATCAAATGTTACATGATTATTTTAGTGTATAAATTTTAGCAGGTAAGAGCGTTTTTCCGTTGTCGGGTTTAAGTATCTTAACTTCCAACTTTTCGGTAAGTACTATGTACCATTCAATTAAATGATTCATATCAATTTTTCAGTCACTCCAAACAGCGGAACTTTTAAAATAGATTTTAGGGCCCTATTGTCAGTAATGTTCTACTGCAACCAAATGCAATTATTATTAATTTTCTTTGTATGTTCTCCCGTTCTAAGTGTGGAAATTTGTTGAAGTACATACCTGTATCGAGCAGAATCTTTTTTTTTTAAATATTTTGTGAAACTATCTAGGCTAGGCTGCTAAATTTATGAAGAAAGTTCCTTTATGCAGCAAAAAATTATTTCTTAATAAAGGAAAAATATTTTATAATAACATTTTTTATTTGATTCCGGCACTTGATATAGGCTATGATGATAATTTTAATAGGTACCAGATATCGCTTCGGAGCAAAATGTGCACAATATATGCACCATGGCACTAAACTAATGCTACGGGAAACGTGCGGAAAAATTAGCACAACATAGCCCACGTTATCGAGCGAGTCTCTTGCGCACTGAGGGTTCCATACCACTACGCCTTTGGATGAAAAAATCGTCGAACACATTTTACGTGTAGTGCACTTTTTGTGCTCCGAAGCACCAGATTTTGTATACAGCTTTCCTACTTGGTTCTGAACAATTTTCCTCAGGGACTTGTCAAATCGCAAAAATATGCACTCGGCCGGCCGTTCAGGTGATGAGGGGTGGGTAATACTTTCCAGCTTATACGCGGATATCTACAGAACAAGCATAACAACAAAACGGGACTAAATTCCAATAAATAAAAGCATATAACAATCCACGGAATCAATTTAATTATAATCCAGAAATACATGGCTGTTACATGATACACTAGAGGTAGGTTATTTTGACACAGGTAGATTGTTTTTCAAATTGATTGTTGAAAAAAATTCAAATATCTTCGGTAGGTAATATTTTAAACTAATTTAATTTCATTAAATAAATAAAGTAACAAAACAATAAAAGTATTGCTGATATACAAAAAAAACTGTAGGTATAAATATTATGATCAACAATTCATAATTTCATAAGTCATTCTTGTAAGTACAAATTTGGTAGTAAAAAAATGGTAGTATATACTTTTTCCAAAATAAAGATAATCGTTCCATCTTTATGCAATTGCTTAGATTAAAGTAGAAGTACTTAATGTTTGGGCAATATCCTTATCTACTTAAGATTATGATTATTTACTGTGTCGTATTGAGCATGAGCATGCACTCACCATCTCTGCACACTAGTTATTTAAGTTTTATAAATTAGTTTTTTCTACTACAATTGTAACATATAACATTTATTTTGAATCAATTGTAATACATTAAAAAAACATCGCTCGTAAGTTATCCAACAGAATTATTAAGTATGAGAAGACAATAAGTGGTTTAAAAATTATTGGCAGTCACAATAAAACCTGTATATTTGAATAGACAAATAAAAATGTCATCTAAACGTCACATTAATGAGTTTTGTTTACTTCTGATTCTCTGAAAGTAGGCCATGGATTAAGAAGCGTGTTAAAAGTGATACGTTTCGGCCTAGGGGCCAGGGCCTTACGTAATAAAAAAAATCTTAAAATCCAAAGAATAATCGTTGTCAGGCGCGGCATCTTATCTTTTAAATTATGAAAAATATAGTTGAATTATTTGTTTTATAAATATAATATTATAATTGTCATTCAGATACTTTTTTACAAATATAGAGGTGTTTTTTTTATTAAAGTGCCGAAAAGCGGCGTCAAAAACTGTGCCTGTGGCGCTCGAAAAATGCTCGAGATTAGTGAAGTAAATATTTTTTTGCATATCTGGTTTTTCTTCATATTCGTTATGAGTCGTGTAACACGGATGAAAGGCACCCATTTGAGACTCGAATTATTAATATCTCGTTAGAAATGGTGCCTTTCATCCCTTGGTTAATCTACTAGTGTTTTATTTCTTCGTTTGATGTTTCCAAATACACAGGTTTAGTTGTGCGACGCCATTTCGATAAATTGCGAACTGGTACCACAGCGTAAGAATCCATACAGTGGTTAAACGCCTTTGGTGTTTGCTTCAAAGCTGACATCACTAGTAACTGGTTACCTCTGGGCGCTGCACGTTGGCGATTTAGGCTCGACCTTCTTCCGCACCATTGCTTTGTCTAGACGTCTCCGTGAGACGACTGTATGGATTATTAAAGTGCTGGTACTACACCAGTCTCCATACAAAAATTTTCAAACCTCTTTTGTCATTCCGAGACACACGCACAGTGCCAAACTAATGTCGATATTTTTTGATTGTCAGTAAATGATTCACAGGAACTCGCATATGAGTGTGTATATGGTGTGTTCGACGTGCGGCGCCGTGCAGGTGGCGCAGTGCAGCGCGTGCGTGGGCGAGGCAGTCGCGTCGTAGGTGCGCGCGCGCACGTGCTGCGGCGCTGAGTGACGCTAGCGGCGCGCGCCGAACTCGACGGCGTCGTCTTCGGTGATGTCACCGTGCCGCCACAGGTTGAGGCGCGAGCTTTTTGCGTACTCCTGCGCGGTGCGGTACTCGCTCATCAGCGCCGCCAGCCGGTGGTCGCGAGTGCCGTCCATTAGCACCAAGCCCTCCTTTATCAAATTCTGTTGGGACGAATAAAATGTTACATTTCAGAAACTGATCATTAAAATAATAATTATAAATGCAGATTCAAAACAAGTTAATCATTCGGAGGGCATCGTTAACAACATCCCCATTGCTGGGGCACGGATCTGTTTCCAAAGTAGGGAAGGTTGTCACTCCTTCATCGCCCGTTACCGCACGCTCCTTATTAATTAACACACTAACCTTCCCCAGATCTAGATTTGTATTGGGGTCCACTAGGGTAACTCCAGGGGGCGATCCTCGGGTTTCAATGTTCAGGAGTAGTTTTTTATTGAGCGTGTCGAGAGACAAGGCGCGCACGGCCTCGACGCGTTCGTCGGGGTCCGCGGGGAGCTTGACGCCGCACAGCACGTACTCGCTGGCGTACGGCGGCTCGCCTTCCGTGCCGGCCGGCAGCGGCGCCAGCCGCGTGCTACTCACCACCTGACAACAATACACGACATTATAGCAACGATAAGAACATATAAATACACATTCTATATAATATACAGCTATTGTGCGTTTAAACTTACTTCCCGGTTTCCATAGTCGATGTAGAAAATGTGAACTGTTTTATCATCAGCCACTTTCTCAACTTTGGCTCTGTACCACTGGTCGTCCATGCTAAAACGGGCTGCGCAAATATTCCCTCTTCTCGGTATGTACGACCCGGGCAATGGGGCATTGGACTTGAATTCTTGATGAATTTTTTCCATCAGCGTTTCAAGCTTGTTGCCCATATCAACATTCTGAGCGTAAAAGTTTCCGTCATTCGTCACTTCAGTAACAATTACTTTTTCATATTTCACAACGCGGTCTTGCACGGGAGCATTTTTCTCTTTTTCTATTTCTTTGTCTACTTCAACATAGTCTTTCCAAATTCCAATGCGTTTTTTGATTGCATTTTCCTCCGCGATTTTGATTGGTCGAGCGAATTCGGAACTCTCGGCGGTATGGTGCATAGATGCTAAGCCGTGCTCCACCAAAGATACAGACAAGTTTTCGTTGTCCACCCATAGCCAACCAATAAAGTTTCCAGCTTTATCCATTTCCTCTATAGTCACAATCACATCATGTTGCAAAACCTTCTCTTTAGTGTACTGTAATGCCTCCTCACCGAAGGGCTCTGCGTCCTGCATGGGGCCGCCTCCTATGGCTGGCCGGGCGCCTCTCGGGCAGTTGATACCAGCAAGTAAGAATGTGACAAGGACAGATTCCTTAGGAATGTATATTCTCATTCGGGATCCACTAGCAACAAATTCTACAGTTGCCTCAGTTTTTTGTGCTCTCTTTAGGAATGGTAAGAATTTCTTGGCCTTAGCAGAATCTCCACTAGTATCTTGAATGCGATGGGTAGGAATGTCTTTTTTGGCGTGAATGCCGATACCCGATTTTTGAGCCTTCAATTCAGCTTCCAGTAGCTTATCGTAGTGGGAACTTCTCTGATCATTGTCATTCCTGTATCGTACCACTGAGGCATACCCCTTGCTCACGAGAGCTTCCGCAATGTTCACGCCGCCTGCTTGCACAGTGCAGCAAGTCTTCTCAGGGAAGTTGTCCTTAGCAGGTTGAATGTAGTCAACAACAACACTTACTCTTTTACCAATAAGTTTTTTTCTTAAGAATTCACGAGCTTCAAACATCCACGGAATGTCATAGAGGGGTTTGAATCCTTTCGGCCTGGGTGAAAGTTTGGTTTCATCTTCACTTGTCCTAAAATAAAATAAAATAAAGTTTTAGAACAATCAACAAAAAGTACTTGAAAAAATTGTTTAAAAGGATTTTTTTACCCCAGAGGGGTATTCATACATTCATATTGTCATTAATTTCTGATTCTACAGTCATAATTTTTCTTGCAGCTTTCTAAAACGCCGTGACCTTTGATTATTAGTGTGCGATTTTTAGCGCTGATCAGTGTGGTTGTGCCTGGAGTGTGTTTGGGGTAAAATCTTACCCCAAGCGAGTTCTTACACGAGGTGAAAATTTCAGGTGTGGACAGCTATGGCTCGTTAACTAAGAAACTGGCCAAGCCAATTTCGCAGATGTCACATGTGCCTAAGGGCCAGGGATATAAACAAAGATTATGTGTACCATATGCCATAATAATGTATGCAAGAGCATCAAATCATTGTATGCCGAAATTGTCATGCTCAAAACAGTACCTAAAAAAAATGCTTTTTCTTTAAATTTATTATTTTTAAGAAAAAAATTAATTTTCGTTAAAGATGATGGTTTGATACATAATGCTTCCTAATTAAAAGTCTTATTTTGCATGCACTTTTGGTTTTATTGAAAACTGAAAATTGAGGTAAGATTAACCCATGTGAACAGTAGTGTTAGTATTTTAACGCAAGTAACCAAGGGTTAAATACAATTTCATCCAAATCGTTACACCGTTTCTGAGAAACCAAATACAAGGATTCCTCACTTAAAGCACAACCGGACACTACGTACAACGTTCGTGAAATGACATTTCTAAAAACAAATGACGGAGCAAACAAAATCACAGCGAAATCCTATACGTTCGAGAACCAAATTATACCAATCTCTATCAATCTGGGTAAACTAGGGGGGTGAAGTTGGATTCTAGAGAGCGGCTGGGAGTGTCCATACTGCAAGAGTATGTTAGTACTAATATATATACTTTGCTTAAAGTAATGAGTGATGGATGGGTGACCATGCTTACATAAGAAAGAAAGAAACGTTAGGACATACTTTTCGCGCGGTGGCCTGATGCTGGCGAGGAATATTTTCTTGTGCGTATTGTTGGCGAGCTTGACAACTAGTGCGTCACCGTTGACGATCTCCAACACGACGGCGGAGAACTCCTTGTCTTTGGCGGCGATCGCGGGTTCGCTGTTCACGTAGTTGGCCCATATGCGTAGCTTCGCTTCCTTCGCGGCCTTTTCGGCGGTTTTCAATGTAGATGAACCTGACACAAAAGAACCAGTCCCATGGGAAACCACGGCTAACAATGCCACACAATGAGAAATGCATGATGCATTCATATGGTAAAAAAGGTGTAACAACGGGACCCTCTGTCTGTCCATCCAACCTTCAAAATCTTTGAACCATAACAGTTAAATTTTCGCATATTTTCTTAAAAAACAAAAAAATATATGTTCGAGATTCTCACAACAAGCCCTTGTATTTGACATGTCACATATATAGTTTGAAAAACTTTTCTTTATTTTTTTTTGTTTTACCCCCCCAAAATTGTTTGAAACTAATTAATTTACGTTACATATTCGTCTTTAGGTCTCCGACTTACATATGTGGACCAAATTTCAACTCAATCGGTTCAGTAGTTTTTGAGAAAATCGGCTGTGACAGACGGACGGACAGTCACACAAGTGCACCTATAATGGTTCCTTTTTTTACCTTTGAGGTTTGGAACCCTAAAAACAGAAAGAAGTAAAAAATTAAGGGGGTAATACATATACCAGAAATGTAATATTTTAAAGGCTTTTGCATTATCCTAAAAGGTTTTAATATGCACAATTGATATAATCTTGGCATCATCTCACCTGATGGTCAGTGATGATGATGATGCCAAAGATGGAAGCAGGTTTACCAATATTTTCTCATGCAGAGGGGAACTGGCTATTTTATCTTCTAAGCCGGAACACATAGCATTGATGTTTCGCGGCACGACTAAGATAAGATGGTGGTACCAAACCAAGCAAGCTTAGAAAATGATCTACCACTAACCCAACCGAGTCTTACAAAGTTAGACCCGGGAATCAAACCCGCGACTTCCTGGTGAAAAGCGGATGGACTAATCATTATACCACGGAGGTGGTCAATAATACGTAAAAGCGTCGAACTTGGTTTGATTATAGTACAAAGCCCAAGAAAAATAAATAATAAAACCCTGCCAACTTTGTGTCATATGCTAAGAAACCAGAACTGAATCTCGTTGAAGTCTTTTATTTGAAATGAATAGGTATCATTGGTGTTCATTGTCAAAATATGTTTGACGAAACGCAACCTTGACTTTAAAAGCTTTAATCAAACCCAGTATTGCCAGAAAAGCAACATGACAAAACAACCTTGACCTGTCTTCCAAACTAAGCACAGTCGGCTGCACGTTAGTGCTGACTCTTTGACCACTGATGTGCTGACAGTACCTTAATCATAATTCCCATAAACAAATTTAACAATCAACAAAAAATTACTGACCTGATTTCATTACAGCAAGAGACCAATCTACACATTTAGCAAATCCTTGTCTTAGTAGAGCTTCTGCAATATTGCCTTGTGGGTGCAGTATGGTGCCAACAAAATTGGTATTGTTGACAGATTCCAAGATGACTTCCACATCTTTTTGGAGCAATCTTGACTCAAGGAAGAATCGCGCTTCTTCCGCATAGGGTGGAGAAACACCATCTTGCTTTACAGCAGGACACTGTAGCATAATATGGGAAGGCATAAAATATGTGTGGAAGTGCAAATGCAATACATTACAAAACATGCATTAGAATTTCACACCAATTAATATAAAAATAAAATTGTTTACTTATTGTTTTTTAAGATACTTAAAACTAAGAAATCTTAAAAACTATAACTTGAACTTTTAAGGAGTTACAGGGTGACTGGTTGAACAACAGTCGCATTTTAGAACGTGAATAAGAAGACAAAATTGTACAACTTTTCCCAAGAAGCAAGGTCAATTTGCAAAGAAAAATAGAAATGGCTCAGCTTATGCTGGCCAGTGGAGAGAAGGTTTTTGTACCTACCCTAATGCCAGACAGCATCAGTGTGATTTGGCAGAAGTCAGGCAACAGGCAGAGCCGCACTGTGGACCCATCGCGTACATATTCGATGATGGCCTTGATTGGCAGCCCATTATGTTTGTTTACAAAGGCCTTAGGGTTCTCCACACTCCATTTGATGTCACGAACATGCTCCTAAAATATCAAAAAATAACTCCATTTTATATTCCAAGTATATATTCACGTCACATACATATAAACTATATATTTGCTACTGATAAAATAAAATACCTGCAAATCAGTGCCCCAAATGCCTTTGCCTTGCGACTTTGCAACATCTTCAATCTCGACAAGCCTTTTGAGTTGTGGTATGTTCCGTCCTCCTTCCCTAACTCTAGCAAGACCTTCTGCGAGCAATGCTTCTGTGACATTTTCGTCCTTGATGGGATCCTTGCCAGCCCACACGGAGCCATACTCTCTGGTAGCGGAATTTGGTGGTTTCTCAGCAGTAAATACCACCTCTTTGCCAACCAACTTCTTTCGCAGGAATTCACGAGCTTCCCATGCATAGGGTTCATCTTTGTTCTCATTATCGCTATGAATTCAAAATTTTTACTTGGTTATTATAAATTACCAGGGTAAGTTTATTTACATAAGTATTTTATTTATTTTAAAAACTTACAGCATAGAGCATAAATTTACAAGTTATGATTACTTAGATATTGTTTTTATAACAAAGTCTTGTGAGACCACTTTTACATAATTAGACGGTGCTCATACTCAGTTACTATAATGTACATACAAAGATATGTAATAGACATCTAGACACAGAGCAGATAAAACTTTCTATCACACAAAAGTTTTCCCTGGATGAGTGGGAATGGAACCCACGACTATTAGACTACTAGATCACTCATAAAATATGAATAATCATATCAGCCGAAGGACGTCCACTATTGGACGGCCTCCCCAAGGATTTTCACGACGACTGGTTCTGCGCTGCACGCATCCCGCGACGTTTAAGAGGTCATCGGTACACCGAGTGTGAGGCCTGTCTATGCTACGATTTCCGGTGCGCGGTGTCGCCACTCCAAAATTTTACTGCCCCAATGGCCATATGTTCTACGTCTCTACAAGCTATGTTGGTGACTTTGGCTTTTCTGCGGATCTCATTTCTGATTCGAATACGCAGAGAAACTCCGAGCATAGCACCCTCCATTGCCCTTTGGGTGACATTGATCTTTCTTATGAGGCCCATATTAAGCGACAATGTCTCTGTTCCGTATGTCATCACTGGCAACACACACTGGTCGAAAACCTTGGTCTTAAGTATTCGGGACGTGAAGATATTGTGAAGCTTCCTGAACACTGTCAGCCGAGTTGGATTCGACGATTGATCTATTTCTCAAAGTTGGACCTACCAAACTGGACTGTTTGTCCCAGGTACACATATTCGGCAACAACTTCTAGTGTAGAGCCTCCAACCTTCAGAGTAATATGTATGACAAGGACGTTTGACATAATTTTCGTATTGTCTATGTTCATTCTAATTTTGAGAGGCTCTACTGACTATAGAGTATTGTGCCTAAGTCATTCATAGCCTCAGCCATAATCACAATATCATCAGCGATTAGAAAGTGGGTGATGTACTCGCTGTTGATATTGATGCCGAGTCCACCCCAGTCCAAAAGCTTAAAAACATCTTCAATCAAAGGCTTTCTCATAGCCCACGAATGTTAAGCATAGTGGCTGATTGTACTTTTCGGTCTTCTGTACAATCTGCCGCAGCGTATTTGTGGTCCATGGTATCTCCGAAACTGTTCATCAGCCACTATGCTTAGTGTTTGTGGTCTATGAGAAAGCCTTTGACTATAGATATATCGAGGTACTGAAGTGTTTCTATGTAATCGCCACCATCTCAGTTCGCTTCCAGAATCAAAACTCGGAACATATCTGGCTGCAGTCAGGGGTGAAATAGGGAGACATCATTTTCAAATAGCATAACTAATTTTATTAAAAATCCGACCGCATAAAAACTACAGTCCTACCGAAACCAAAACTTAATAAGACTATATTAAAATTTCTTTTCCCAAGCTTTATATTAAGCAAATAAGATTTCTGTGATAGTTTGTCTGTTAGTTTGGGACAAATCTTGAAAACTAAATAGAACCACTACCTGGCTTCCGATTGAGCTGAAATTTTGCATACATGTTAAGTTTGGAGAATGGTATGGTTTGCTAAGTGACATTATTCGAAATCCAATATGGCGTACTCCCAATAACGGCAGATCAGTTATTTATTTTATGCACTCTCATGATTTGGGTATAAAATGAGAGGGTTTGCTGAGATGAATACAAAATAGTTAAAATTCTTTTCAAATTAACCTAAAACTTTTAAGATTTTTGAAAATTATTGGATGCTAAAATATAGTGTATTTTGCATGCCATACAGTCAATATGTGTTAAATAAAATAAAAACAACAATGTATGTTAGAAAAACTATTAGTTCATAACTTTTATGTGAACATAATGAAATAATACTGCAATGTATGTAAGTATACTCTTAAAGGTAAACTTTGTGATGATTTGCAATAAAAGCTAAAACTAGGCTTTTAAATAAGGGCGACTAGTAATGTCAACTAGCACCACCAATACATTAAGCATAATCCATCGCCACGTTTTTACCCAAATGAAGCACGACAATTCACGAACACTGAGTTTCGACGTGGCCAAAGGTTTGGCTGATTTTTGGCCGGAACCCAAAATATGGCCGAAACCAAAACCGAACCTTTGGTCAGTCACTAATAAAAATGTTACCGCGTTTTTTAAGCAGCCTGATAAAAATATAACCTTTGTCACTCATCCCGTGAGTCAAGACGAATCTAATAACACATTGTACTCCAAAATCCATCAAGCTGTAAAGCAGCCTGATAAAAATGTAACCTTTGTCACTCATCCCGTGAGTCAAGACGAATCTAATAACACATTGTACTCCAAAATCCATCAAGCTGTAAGCCTAAACAACACACATGCATAAACCCGAAAAACATTACTCTTCTTTTTGGGCAGGCAGGTAAAAAGTTTGTCCTAGTTAAATGAAAATTAGTTAATATATTCCCAGAAACAAAAAGAGAGGTGTTATAAAAAATATAATTACCTTTCATGTGTTTAATATGATCCAATAATACAAATGAACTTTAGGTATGAGCTGAAATGTTTTGTTTGGTAAGAGGATTTCAATAATTTTGACTAATTGATTGATCACAACTTAATTTAAAAAAGAAATTTTGCACATCACATGTTGAGGACTAGTGTGCATGTTGCAAAGCCCTGCCACTAGCATATGACTCTTAAACATTTATCGACTACTAGGTTGAACTATTCACCAAGGCTAAAACATTTTTATTGCTTTATGCATAGGTTGCACATTAGATCATTAGCTAGCATTGTAAAAGGTATGTTAATATGTTTTTAGGATCAGCTTTAGAATTAGCAATACCTCAAAGAGAGAGGAGCAGACCCTCTAGTACCAAGACCCCCTTTCAAAAAAATGATTATGAAAATTTGTTCAATTAAGACCAACCCTACTGGCCATTAAACCACCCAAAATTTTAATCTTATTTAAATATTTTTTCCAAGTCAGGTGAACAATAACACAGCACATGCAATTGTTAAGGGAGGAAGGATGGAGGACACCATCTGGTACCCCTGCCCCTCAGAGTCAAGATGCTGTAATGCAAGGGCAAAGGGGCACTGCCCTTCCCGCAGCGCCAGAGCAGTTGCATTCATAAGTCACTTTTGAAAATGAGGAGGTTCACCCTTTCTCTCTCTCTAATGGTTAAATTATCGCAAAAGTTTATCAACAAAACATCTGACTAAGCTACAAATTGGTTCCGAGGCATATGTTACCCACTTGTTGGCGGTCCTCTGTCGCGCGAGCTTCGGCGCCGTGATGCCAGACAGTGCTATCACTTTCTCTGGAGGTGGCCCGCCCTGAGGCTGCCTTCGAATAACAATCGTGTCTCCTGATAGCACCTGGAATAAAATAAATAATAAATAACCTCTACTTTGCTGGGCTACGGCTGCACCACTGCCGTGGACTCGTTTGTACAAACTTCGCGCACACTACAAATATTTTAGAAATCATACGTATTGTCGCACAACACACTATTGCTGGTAACAATCACGGATTCGATTTAAAATAGTAATTTGGTACCTACTGAATATGCTAAAAATGTAGTCTAGAATCGAAGCAGTGCCAACAAGGCACAAGATCGTGATCAGCAGACTACCAACTACCAAGCAACGTTATTGCCGCGGAGGAATAAATTAACTTTTACATTTAATTAATGTATTACCTGCTTTACTATGCCAATTTTGTAAGCAGGTGCGGGAGCTGGAGTACTCATTTTTACTAATTTAATAGTCAAATTTCACGTGGTTCGCGAAATACCAGTAACTAAATATTACTGACGATTAGACAACTCACTCACTGACTGAAGAAAAGGTTGAATAAAGTGTGGTAAGTGTGTGGATGGCATAGCTGGCGAAACGTGGCGGGCCTTCAGTGTTACCACTCATAATTATGAATTAATGGTGTTTGCACGTTTGCACTTTGGCACTGGTTCGTATCATAGCTAAAGATGACCTATTACTACGCTAGCAATAATAGGTTATCTTTATTGCTGTTCAACAACAATAATCGATTTTGGTACACCACTATCTAAACCAGCGAGCGAGCATATAGGTGATTATATGCTCAGTGGTACTATAAGCAGCAGGCGTAGCATGAGGTTCATTTTGTCTACCCACTAATGTCAAATGTAGACTTCGAAGCGCGACAAAACGGTTGTATCTCGACACCGAGCATGGCCCTCGCGAGATAAGACCGGTCGCGCTCTCATCTGTCATTTGTAGAGAGTGTGTAGCACAGATCTACTAATTCAATAGATTAAACACAAATTAAAATAAAACTGCGACGATATTGCTGTGTGCTTACGCAAACTAACCCTCCATATGAGAAAAGGAGATGACTCTATTCTTGTCAGTATGCCGATTTCATGCCCCGTACAGCCCTAAATGTCAAACTCTGGCCACCAGGGATGTGCCGTACAGATTTAATCGATATCGAAAGAACCCAAAAGCTGGCAGCTACCATAATTTAGCTATGGGCATGTTTTATCCTTACTATTCCTTACTTATTATTTAGCTCATATACATCCCCACCGATGGGCTCGAGCCTACCCTGAATCAGGGCGATTAGGCCTTAGTCGACCACGCGGGCCCAGTGCGGGTTGGTCGACTTCACACACAACCTTCGAGTTTCTTCGCAGGCCTGTGCCGGTTTCCTCAAGATGTTTTTGAAAAACTCATTGGTACTATTCCTTACTATCCTTAAATATATATATATATATATATATATATAAATAGGGCTATTCTGATTAGAAGTCCTCAACCAATTCTATACAAAAAAAACACTTCAGTCCGTAGCTCCGTTGCGACGCTGACGTGCGCGAGCACGGAAATGAGTTTTCACCAGATCCCTCGGGAACCATGTAAGGATTTGCTAATTAGTAAATTATTTCATTTCCCACCCCCTCAGCCATCTCTGTGCAAAAAATCACAGCAATCCATTGTTCCGTTGCAATGTTAAAGAAACTAACAAATAAAAGAGTATATTTTCAGTTCCCTCAGGAACTGCATCGGACTCGGACTATGCTATGCTATTTTCACGGGATAAAAAGTAGCCTATGTCCGTCTCAGTGACAAAGACTACCTGCATGCCAAATTTCATCAAGATTGGTTAAGGTGTTGAAGCGTGAAAAGGTAACAAACAAACACATTTTCACATTTATAATATTACTAGCTTTTGCCCGCGGCTTCGCCCGCGTGGACATCGTTTTTATGACTGTCTTAGAGGGTGCGCAGTGCGCGAGCCGCAAGCGGCTCGCGAGCGTGGACATGTATATTCTCCAGATCACTCGGGAACTATGTCAAGATATGTGGCACTGGAAAAAATCCATGTCCACGCTCGCAAGCCGCTTGCGGCTCGCGCACCGCGCACCCTCTAAGACAGTCATAAAAACAATGTCCACGCGGGCGAAGCTGCGGGCAAAAGCTAGTATATATATAATATATAATAATATTATAAATGTGAAAGCGTGGATGTTTGTTACGCTTTCACGCAAAAACTACTTGACGAATAATCATGAAATTTTGTACACATATTCTGGGAGGTACTAGAAGTAACATAGGGTACTTTTTATTAAAAAAAAAATTAAAAAAAAATTGTCAACAAATATCAACATTTTGCTACTTTAGCGCCATCTAACATGGGAAATGACGTGATTTACTAATAAGCATATCCTGACATAGTTCGCGAGTAATCTGGAGAATACTCATGTCCACGCGCACCTCTAAGACAGTCATAAAAACGAGCAAAAGCTAGTAATATTATAATTGTGAAAATGTGTTTGTTTGTTACCTTTTCACGCTACAACGCCTTGACCAATCTTTATGAAATTTTGCATGCAGGTAGCCTGTGTCACGGGGAAGGACATAGGCTACTTTTTATCCCGGTAAAATAGCATAATCTGATGCAGTTCCTGAGGGAACTGAAAATTACTCGATTGTTGTGATTTCTTGCACAGAGATGGTTAAGTAGTTGGGAAACGACATAATTTACTAATCACCCTTAAAGACAGTCATTAAAACGGAGTCCACGCGGGTGAAGCCGCTGGAAAAACCTAGTCATTAATAATTATTGTAAACATAATTCAACCGTTATCATTATGTACATGCCAAGTGAATGTAAATTAATGTGAATGAGGTGAAAAATAGTTACACCAACTGTGAGGTGGGTGTGACATACGCAAATACATAATATAGAAGTTGTCGATTTTGATAACTGAAATGACTACTTATTACTGTAATATATTAATTTACATTAGGGACGTGAGGTAAAATGATAAAATTACCGAGTTCTAGTTATAAAAGTATTTATATTTCTATAAAAAAACAAAGTAGTGTTTTTTTACACAAAAATCAAAAGTATTTAGGAACTATGACTTACTATCTAAAAAACTGAGATATTTTGACAACTGTGCACACGAAATTAAAAAAATACATCTGTCTAATATAATTTAGCTAAAAGATAACATAAAATCAACAAAAAATATTCTAATAACTTATTTTATGAGGTCGTGACGTGACTAATGACAGTTCGTAAATTGTATGTTATAAATATCATAATGAAAAAGCATGAATCTCTCAATTTTAACCAGTATTTATTAAGTAAAATAAGACTTATTCCAAGACCATTAGAACTAGTTTTGCAAGGCACCAGTACAATACGTTATCAACTTTCTTATATAATACTGTGAACAAAAAAACTTAATATCTACCCTATGACTTACTATGAATGCAAAAAAACACGTGATTGAATGGCTAAAAATTCTAAACTATGAAGAGGTAGAAGATCTACTTACACACATATCCTAATTACAATTGCAAATTTACTCCCTCACTATCTCTTTCCTTGATGCACGCACACACACATACATATACACAAACACTCAGACGCGAGCTCGCGCCTTCTTTATATATAATTTAAATTTAATTATTATTATTTTTTAATCTGACTTAGAGTATCAAAAAACTATTTATGTATCCATGTTTTTGGTAAAGATGGGCGAATACTTCTGACACAGGCAGTTATTAACATTTCTTAAAAGAAGTATTCAGAAACTGTAAACTATTTTGTAAATTGAATGATGTTATAAACAATATTTTTTTTATACAAAAATCAACAATATTTAGGAACTATGACTTACTATCTAAAAAACAGATATTTTGACTACTGTGCACACAAAATTAAAAAATATATCTGTGTAATATAATTTAGCTTCAATATAACATAAAGTCAACATAAAACATTCTAATAACTTCATTTATGAGGTCGCATATTACGTACCCGCTGTGTTTTCGCAAGTGTAGTTCACTAGATAATGTTTAAATATATTAAAAAATCCCTTAAAATCACTCCTCGCGGCACCCCCTCCGGCTACAGAGCCAGGCGAGTCCCAGGAATCGCGGAGTTTAGAAATATTTAGTGTTTTATGAATTGATGGTTATGAGATACCCGACCTCATCCACGCCGGGTTGCCATGATGCCAAGGGCTTAACCAAATGAAGATAAAAAACCGGCTAAGTGCGATTCCGATAAGCACTCTGAGGGTTCCGTACCACCACGTCTCCACACAACTACATAGTATAACGAAATGATACCTATTCACATTACAATCAAAAGACATCAACGCGAGCGACAAATGTATGCTTTTTTTGTCACTCAGTTCGGACTTCTTTTAAATCTTTTTTTCTGGTTTGGCAATGCGCCCTTCCTGCACTGCAATGATGGTACTCGTTGTCGTAGTCTCATCTAATAATCCCTGAAGGCAAAAGTTAAACTTGTCAATTACTTCAATCAATGCAAAAATGTGAATGTGCGTTTATCGAATTAATCGTAACACCAATTTCACAAGACCTCTCGGTAATACATTGTCTAATATACTATCTACTACTTATGCTGGACTATGGTTTTTAGTTTTTTGGGAAAACTATGACATAAAAACGTACTTAAATAAACTCATATTAATACTTTACACCTTAATATACATATATATGTACTTAAATAATTTAATAAGCTCTTTGCAGTGAAACACTGCAAATCGCTCATTATTTATACGTATGTATCTTATTTGTAAAATAATTAGCCTAAATAATTAAAAATGCTACCCAAAGACATTATTCCACGCGGACGAAATCGCGGGCACAGCCAGTATGATCCTTTCTAATATTATAAAAGCGAAAGTTTGTATGGATGTTTGTTACTCTTTCACGCCATAACAGATAAACGGATCTGGATGAAATTTGGTAGGTAGACAGATGCGGACCTGGATTAACATATAGGCTACTTTTTTCCACGCTCGCGAGTCACGTGTGGCTCGCACACTGCGCACCTTCGAACACAGTCATGAAACTATGTTCACGCGAGCGAAGCCGTTGGCAAAAGCTAGTATAATATATAACAATGTCGAATTCAAACTTTCTACGTAAAACAGTATCTGAGAAAAACGGGCGTGACAAACGGACAAATGGACGCGTAAGTAACCTTTTATGGGTTCTGTTTTTCCATAAGGAAAGTATACAACCCTAAAAGTCATTAGCTTACCATTGTTGCGGTTGCTTGTGGCGTAGGCAGGCAAGTGGCATTAATGCTATTTGGATCGCCAGCTATATGTGGCATGGAATGCTGAAAAAAAATCAAACTTTCTATGTTAAAAAGTATCTGAGAAAAATGGGCGTGACAGACGGACGGATAGACGCGTAAGTGATCTTGTAAGGGTTCTGCTTTTTCTTTTGAGGTATGTGAGTGTGGTTGCAGTTGGTTGTGGCGTAGGAAGAAAATTGGCATTATTGTCATTTGGTTGGCTAGCTACATGTGACATGGAATATAGAAAAACTTTGAAGTACGATAAAATGTAAACAAAACAGAAATTTTAATGACTATACGAGTATGTAGACTGAAAAATCGAGCACGTGCGATGTTGTCAAAGGCTTACCGTGGTTGTGGTTTCTTGTGGCATAGGCAGCAAAGTGTCATTAGTCCTACTTAGTTCGTTAGCTACATGTGACATGGTTAATATCCTGAAAAATATATTAGACTTTGAAATACGATAAAACATAAACAGAAAACAACTAACTTTAAGTTAAGTGTACATTAAAAAACTGGCATAGTGCGAGTCAGACTCGCGTAAAATAGGGTTCCGTAGTTATTTTCAAAAAAAATATGTTTATTTTAAATTTTTTTTTTATTTTTTTTAGTTGGTGATATAACATTTTGTATGGAAAATCCATGAACTTTTTATAAATCGAACTGCTTAATATGCCAACAAATCTTTTTATAAATCTTAAGTTGGACGACTATTACTCCTAAACTAAAAAAGCCTACTTAGCTGTGATAGTTTTCCCTTTAAATTGATTATATATCCTACTATTTACATTTTTTCCACATGTCCTGAAATAGAAGTGTAGCTAGTATTTATTATGATTTTGTAAAAAAAAGTTATAATACAGTAAGTGCTCGAATTGTGGAGAAAACTTCCTTCGATTTCTTACTCTACCACTTCATTAATTTATATACCCTTGCCAAATTACAGCTTTCTAGTACCTACTAAAAGTCTCTGACTTAGCTAAGCCAGGGGGGACATTGCGAAACTATAAGGGTTCTTCTTAAAGGGTTAATCTTTGTTGACTACGGAACCCTAAAAATAGAAAGCATGTGCTATATTATTGTCAAGAAATTTACCGTGGTTGTGTTTGATTGTAGCCTAGGCACAAAAGGCTCACTACAACTTCTTGGTTCGCTTGCTTTTAACATCGGGAAATCCTGAAAAAAAGTTTATTTAACATTGAGATACCATAGTTAAAAATAAACAAAAAAGTAGTGTTAATTGAAAAACTGGTCAAGAGCGCAAGTAGGACTCACACAAACAGGGTTCCGTATCAAAATTTTTGTGACCGGTATAACAAGACCTCTAATTACATACATTGTCTCACATAATCAGAGATCTGCTTTTACTGGACAATGCTTTTATTTATTTTTTGAAAATCTATGATAATAACGATATTCCAGGCAGTTTTCAAGTAATCTGTGATCTAAGTTGTAGTAAACTGTATTAATTTCAAAATTTTGGCTTCAGCGGTTTTGAGTGCGAATAGTGTTTTGGCAGATATTTTGAGCAATATCTCCAAAACAAACAAAGGTAAAATTTGGAAGAAATACTATATGAATGCTTAGTAGTAACCTTTTTTAAACGACACTCAACACGTAAGGGTTCATATATTTTTTTGTGATCACCAAACTTGCCACCTCCTAAATTCCCCAAAAAATATTTTTATTGTTGCAAAATGTGTGGGTTAAAACTATAGTTACGTCAAATTTTAACTTTCTGCGTTAAACAGTCGGTGAGAAAAACAAGCGTGACGGACGGATGGACGGACACGTAACTGGTCTTATAAGGGTTTGGTTTTTCCTTATGAGGTACGGAACCCTAAAAATGGAACGCATGTGTCATGTTCTTGTCAGATGCTTACCGTGGTTATGGTTGCTTGTGGCATAGATGAAAAAGTGTCATTAGTAATACTTGGTTTCGTAGCCCCATGCAAGATCGAAAAATCCTGAAAAAAAATATCAAACTTTAAAACGTGATAAAATAATAAACAGAAATTATATAAGTAAATGTAGTGTCTTGTATGCATAGAAAGTATGTGCGGATAAAACAGTGATGTAAGAAAAGCTCGAAAAACGTTAGATGTATCTTTCTACTAAGATATTAAAACTCAAATTTTCATATTCACATTCATCAAGTTTCATGCGCCCCATATTTTCCAAGTTCACTTGTTAGCATGTACGTGGTAGTTGTGTGTGTTTTATGTGTGTATGTCCTCTTGGATCATCAAGACCCATGAAGCGTTATTTTATTCTTTTTAAGGCAAATAAAAAAGTGGATTTTAGTTTATTTAATGCAAAATTCCACCCAGAACGAACAAATAAAAACATGTTAATAGTTGATGTCCTCTGACATCTGTACTATGAATTCTTACAAAAATATGCCACCTACATACTATGCCACTGGTCACATACCTATCAATCCATACATTTTAACCGGCATCCCAGTATATTCTTAGGAGTTGTATCAATCCATACATTTTAGCCGGCATCCCAGTATATTCTTAGGAGTTGTATCAATCCATACATTTTAGCCGGCATCCCAGTATATTCTTGGGAGTTGTATCAATCCATACATTTTAGCCAGCATCCCAGTATATTCTTAGGAGTTGTATCAATCCATACATTTTAGCCGGCATCCCAGTATATTCTTAGGAGTTGTATGGCAAAGCCCCGAGCTGAATGTATGTTTTCTATAGCCATATTCAAATGGTAAATTTTTATTTCAATCCCTCACAGGACAGGCATTGCTTAGTATGCGGTCAGCAGTCAGGTCAAAGCGAACACAGCGTCATGACCACAGACCGCATCCAGTGTGACAAGTCCTTCAGTGTTGGGGACAGCGTATACACATATCAAATATTGTAAATATCTGTCATGGCAATTGACATTTTATATTCATTTGAGCATAAAAAACTCTGTTCAAATAAAAACTAAAATTGTAATCTATAATTTATACTATAAAGTTCCTTACCACAACTGCTGTCTTATCGGGTAAATTCAAAGTGGGTGCGGCATCTTCTCGTACTTGCAATAAGTTTCCTCGTACAAAGCACTCGGGGCTGAAGTGTCTTGAGCACAATCTCCAAGATTTTTTATGCTGCTTCTCATTTTTGCTAATGGCGTCAAACCACCGCTAGCGAAATTGATCACTTTGGGGGAACCTTAAAGAAAATAATTAAAATGTAAGATACCATTACTATTACTAAGTGAGGTAGGCCTTTGTCCAGCGGTGGACGCCTTTCAGCTGATATGATGACTAAGTGACGCACATTTATCGACCATAATTTTCACGTCACTAGTAACCTAAAAACAGTTTTGTTTATTTTTACAATTTTTGTTCTTATTTTCACTCTTAACATTATAGTTTCATTTAGATTTGTAAAATGAGCCTTCATGAAAGTCTTGTCTCATTGATATCGAAACATTTCGTGGTTCATTTAACGAGAAAACGTATTTCTTTTACTCACGTGTGGAAACTGCTATTATCACTCGAGTTTTCTCTATTTCTCGAATGAGATTTGCAACCACGCACAATGCACGACATTCTCCATGTATTGTTCACTATTCCACAACCAAAAATAAACACTTAACTATTTCTTTAAGATTGTTTAAAACCTTTTTCGTCCGACTAGGCACATTAAGACCGACGCAAATGACAACGCAACAAAATTTTAAAGAACTCCGAATGCTTGTTACCCTTTGGGCTAAAAGTGCCTTCTTTATTTGGTAGCTTGGACAGATATCCATAGTTATCCAATTGACAATTAGGGTGGTACGGTTTGACGTCATCAATGTTTAATCTATTGAATTAGTAGATCTGTGGTGTGTAGAGATTTTTATCTCGTGCCGAGCATGAACGCACCGGAATAGGCTAATTTTGACGTTTGATTGAAGACATATATGTCGGCACCCCCTTGAAGTATCGACAAACTTCTAGCGACTGTTTATAGATTGTTTGTGTTTTATTATTGTTTTATCATCAAATAACAAATTAGGTACTTACTTTTTCTTTTGCTTAAATCTCAGAAATTTGCACGAAAACCAACGGAGCCAGACAGTCCCCTCACCTCCAAAGAGCATATAATTCACTACGTTTGCCCACCTCACAAACATTAACAGTTGTTTTTGTGTCAAATTATTACTTAATCAAGCAAACTTTCATATCTCGGTCTCTTTTTGGAAATACAAACCAAACAATTTGTGAACAACAAAACAAAATCATAAACAGATTTATCGCCTATATACCTGCTATGTCGCCGCGACTGTTTACTCTACACACTCTCTACCTGTAACGCCATGCTCGCACACGCGACAAGAAAGAAAGAGATAATTTTCTCTCGTCGCGCGCGACACATGTCTATGACCTCATGCTACGCCTGAGAGTGTGTAGAGTGAAAAGTCGCGGCGACATAGCAGTTTGATAGGGGGACAAATCTGTAAAAAGATTTTGTTTTGTTGTTCGCAAATTGCTTGGTTTCTATTTCCAAAAAGAGACCGAGATATGAAAATTTGCTTGATTATGTAATAATTTGACACAAAAACAACTGTTATCGTTTGTGAGGTGGGCAAACGTAGTGATTATATGCTCTTTGGAGGTGAGGGGACTGTCTGGTTCCGTTGGTCTTCGTGCAAGTTTCTGAGACTAAAGCAAAGGAAAATAAAAGGAAAAAGTAAGTACCTAATTTGTTATTTGATGATAAAACAATAATAAAACACAAAAAATCTATAACCAATCGCTAGAAGTTTATCGACACCTCAAAGGGGCGCCGACATATATGTCTTCAATCAAACGTCAAATTAAGCCTATTCCGGTGCGTTCATGCTCGGCACGAGATAAAAATCTCTACACACTCTCTACAAATGACAGATGAGAGCGAGACGAGACCAGTCTTAGCTCGCGAGGGCCATGCTCAGTGTCGAGATACAACCGTTTTGTCGCGCTTCGAAGTCTACATTTGACATTAGTGGGTAGACAAAATGGACCTCATGTTACGCCTGTGATAAATGAAACAGAATTACGATATGGCTTCTATCAATACTAGTGTAAGTACCACAATATTACAATATAGCGGCTTACGTAATGTACTTACGCAGAGCAACGGAAGGGTACTTGCTGGGCAGTGGGCGGCGAGGCACAGCTTGGCAAACTCCGCGAGTTTGCCAGGCTGGCTACAGGCTAGCCGCTCGCTAAACTAGGCGCGCGGCGTGTTGGACCGTCGCGTCGGTGCACCGTGGTGTCCGGACGGTTGCCGTCCCCTCGTCGCGTATGCTCTAAAATTAATATTTATTTCTTAAATAACTATCAGGGAGAACTAATATTGTATTTATTTTGTTCACTATTAATTAAACTACGTTATAATTATTTTTAACGCTATTAATTCTTTCCGTTTTAATATTTATCACAGGGCAAAGTCGCAGAAACACAGAATTCTCCATCCGGTTAGCGTTCGAACTGATTTATAACGAACATGGTAGCATTAAGCTATTTGCTTTTGCGCTATAATTTATCTCATATATATTCTATGATAAAATATATAAGAAATATTTCATGCTTTGAATAAAATATAAAATTATGAGGCTTTGATTTCAACGCATGTTTTGCTCGGCCACAACTGACGCACAACATCTACAGTAAAGAGCTTTGGTAGTTCTGTGAATTATTGGTGCTAAACATAGACCAAAAATATGTAGAATATAAGAAACTTAATACATTTACTGTCGTTTTTGTATAAAAAATAAACAGTAGACTATAGCAACAACGATAAAACAAGCATTTAATAACAACAGTGATCACTCGCAAAAATTCTCCGCTACCGCACTTCTTTTGGACTTCTGTATAGTGGATTTTTGTATGACGGTAACATTAGTGATTCAGTTGTTCTCTATCTTGTTTAAGTTGTAATCTATCTTTTGGCAATAGAAAAGCTAAAAAGCACCATAAGAGAGTTTAAAAAAGCTAAAAAGTTGAAAAATCCGTACCCCCTTCTTGCTGGGTACTGTAGTGTCCAGGGTTAATTTGGTGTATGAACATATAAGGATAACGACACACCTGAAGAAAATTAAAATCTCTATAGTAACTACAGTGGACGATGGAGAAGGTAGGCGATGGTATGGGGATGGTACGTGATTTTATATACATTACTTTTTATGTTCGTTATCTGTACTTTAATTTCATTTACATACAAATTACAAAATATAATTCAGACTAAGTGTGTTCTTGCATTATTATTGTTCTTTAAATTCACCGTGAACGGCGCGTTTTGAATAGAGAAATCTTACGTTTATCGAGCATAATTATTTATATAAGCATGCCAAATAGTCTCCTTAACACTGCCAACATCCCTTTTATAATTAATTCTTATTCAAAATGTTAGTAAATAAGCAAAAACCTGCAAAGTTCACATCCACTACCGAGTACCAGGAGTCCGCCCCGGTTTATTTGAAGACTTAGAAAAAAGTACTTACGTATTAATAGAAATCTGCACACAATTATCACACAAGATATGTAAGAAATATCAATCAACATTCACCGTAACAACAAACCTTAAAATACACAATTTATTTGTAATTTTTTAAGAGACATTAGAAAAAAATTCCGCAACAACAACTTTGAAATGAGTTTTTGAATGATATTATATTGCATCCGTAGCGCCACCTGGGTAAAAAACATGATGATTTAATGGAGACAAGGATGCCAAATAGTTTTCGCCATATTTTTTATGGATTGGAGAAGAACGACTATATTTTGCTGTGTTCCTTGTCATGGACACTTTAGTGTCCAAGGTGAAGCGACGGACAAATTACCTTGGATAGTGTAGTGACCAAAGTAAGCAGTGTTTAGTACTGCAAGTACCACAGATCTAATAAATAAACAAATAGATCAAATTTTGGTGACATTCATCAAACCGTACCACTCAAATTGTCACTTTGATATCTATGGATATCTATCCAAGCTACCAAAATCAGAAGGCACTTTTAGTTTAAAGGGTGACAAGCATTTGGAATCCTTTTGAATTTCGTCGCGTTTTCATTTGCGTCGGTCATATGGTGGTTTGTAGGGCAAAAAAGATTATTTATAAACAATCTCAAAGAAATAGTTTTGTGTGTATTTTAGAATGCGAAATACTAAAATACATGGAGAATGTCATGCATTGTGCGTGGTTGCAGGTGACATTCCTGAAACAGAGAAAACTCGAGTGATAATATCAGTTTCCACACGTGAGTAAAAAAAAATGTTTTTTCGTTAAATGAACCATGAAATGGTAAGATATCAATGAGGCAAGACTTTCCCGAAGGCTCATTTTACAATTCTACATGAAAATACAGGATTAATTGTAAAACAAGCACTAAAATTATAAAAATAAAAAAATCTGTTTTAGGTTACTAGTGACGTGAAAATGATTGTCTATAAAAATGTGGTTATTTTATTCTTTATTTTGTCATCAATGATAACAGTTGAATTATGTTTACAATAATTATTACAGATAAAACATGCCAATACCGTTCCCGACGAGTCAATGACGAATCAAAACGGCAAGGATAGCTGGGGCCACCAGGACCATTTACTTTCGAGTGACCGCGACGAGGGTTAATTTTTTGCCAAAACACTAGCCTAGTGATGTAACACATTTTTACGATGTGGCGTAAAATAGCAATAATAAACTTTTTGTTGTATTTATTTTAGTTTTATTTATTAAGAACGATACGGCTTATTAGCTCAAAAAAATAGGAATATGGTCCCGTTTAACAGGAGGCTGGAAACTTTGCATGCATCTTACCCCATCGCCCCATTTATCTCGTGGGTCAAAAATAAAATAGGTACTAACTTGTATTCTTGAAAAAATCCTTTTATTGTTTAAAAAATCTGTATAGTGCTTATTTTACATCTGTATAGGAAGTATGATGGATGAGGTGACCAAGGTACATTTTTATACTCGGTTTCCGATGTTTCAAAATCTTGAGCAAGTAAATTTTTTGATGGGAAAAGTGCTCTAACACTTATTTGTTTAAAAATTAAAACCCAACTGCAACCTGTCTCACTCAGCACTTTGGAAAATTAGATAAATCTTACGACGCCTCGCACTAAAAAATATAATAGGCTCAGCCATAGAAACAGACATACATACATAAAACATTAGCCTTCTTTTTGGCAGGTGAGGTAAAAAGTAAAGCCATGTAAATTTTTCTTTCTACCAATAATCTAATCAGTATTTCTCTCGATATCGATAAAATCTCTACAAACACATGGTATGGCACATCCCTGGTGGCCAACGTTTGACAGAAGTTTGACATATAGGGCTGTACGGGGCATGAAATCAGCATACTGACAAGAATATAGTCGTCTCCTTTTCTTAACGGAGGGTTTGTTTGCGCAAGCAGCTGTTTAATCTAGATATATAAGGTTTTTTAACAACTCAATCCCACGAAATATTTATAAATTAAATATTGATAAAAATTGCCTTAGAATGATCCACAAACTAAGACCTAAGACCCCCCCTCGATCAATAGAATATAATCTTTAGTAATTATAGGTAATCTTTGAAGCCTTTTTCAGAGCCAGCTTCCACAAAAACACCATAGATGGCGCTGTCCTGTGCACTTAATAAACTTATCATCTTTTTCTTGGATATTGCGCAGAACAAAGAAATTATATATGTGTCAGGCAAATTGTATGATTTGATTAGTCATTTTACATACGGTCAAGCAATTTGTAATATTTCTTCCGTATGTAAACGGTCAATGCCGAGCCAGGCAAATGCCGTACGGCAGATTGTAAATGAGCTCGCTAAGCGAGTGATGTCAGATTCGGTCAGGTTTGATTGATTTAACTGTCAAAGATTTATATAACCGCACTCGCCATTATATAATTTACCTGACCGTATGTATAATGACGAATCATACAGTATGCCTGCGACATAAACACCAAGTAAAAACTGTCTGTTATTAAAAAGTGTGCAGTCAATTTTCGGCGCGCAGCGAGAAAACTTGTCTTCGTCAGAGATGAGACCAGTAATCTACATGGTGAGAGTCTCACCAAGTAGATTACTGGTCGAGAAACATAAATGTCAATAGTCTAAAACGTCTAAAACAATAAATTTTATTTTTTATATTTTTTAATGCATAAATAACTTCTAACAAAACCAAGAAAAAAGTGCATATACTTTTTATTTAGTTATATCTAGACAATGAATGCCATCTATGATTTTTGGTGGAAGCAGGCTCGGAAAAAAGCTCTGAATATCAAAGATCACCTATTTCTGAGAAAATTATCCGAAAATCACTATTTTTACGACTCTCTCACATAGAAAAATTACTTCAATAGTGTGAAATCGACATTTGAAGGAACCTTAGGTCTCTGATCAAGAGTCCATTTACATAATCAAAAAATGGCGGCCATTTTGAATTTTTAGTTACTGAACCGATTGCTTCCAAAATGACGAATCACTAACATAATCACTGACATAATCACGAATCTGTTGTCACAATTAAAAAAAGGCCGTCATTTTGAACTTTTGAAATAAAACCTATTTACACACGCTTGACTTGGGGAGTAAGCTGGTGGATACGTAACGAGAGCGTTACGGAAGTGGGATCGGGCGAGGCTAACGGAAGTTGAGAGGGATATATAAATTAGTACGGATAGAAAGAGAGATACTATTTATTTTTGTTTACCTACAATGTCGGTTGCCAAGGCAACAATATCGGTTGTCAAAACAATCAAAACAAAAATATAAGATAAAAAGATTCATTCAGATTTT